>OU383776.1:60141839-60491175 GCA_910950805.1 Acrocephalus scirpaceus scirpaceus
CACTGCAACCATTACGTGTTCACTGTAAAACTCTACAAATACTTGGCTTTCTTTTTAATGGGATTAGAATTGGGAATCCCAAGATAGCAAGGAAATAATTTCTCAAATAAAGGAACATGCTTTTCAGTTTATCATGAGAAGATGCAGATAATTTTAATTAGACTGCCAGGATTTTTTTTAACAATAAATTGTGCAGCGAAAGTAAAATAGGAAACTTATAACTAAATTTAAACAGATTATAATTTGTTGGGTAATCAAGTATGTTAAAAACAGATAATCCTTTGCCATACAAAAATGGGACCTTGCTCATTTGTTTAAGACTCGTAAGAAGAAACCAGTGCTCAAAAAACTGGAAAAAGCTAGATTTTCAGTTTATGCTCAGGAGCCTTGGAGGACAGTGAGAAACCAAGAGAGCCTGTGCACCAACTGAGTTCATCCAGCAGACACCTGAGGAAGACTATTTTACTTCATCCAGTGACCTCTGGCTGAGACCACCAGGAGGTAATGCGCAAGTGCAGACCAACAAAAAGCTGATTAACATATGAAGTGAGAGTAGGCGGGATGGAGAGGGGGGGAGGGGGATAGATTGTGAATATGTATAGGTGTTAAGATGTTAAGACTTTCATAAATATGTGTGAGTTGTTATAAACGACAGTTCTCCAATATTCCATTTTAGAGGTTTATTGGAAAATGACAAAATGAGATCGAAAAGAGACAAGCCCCACAATCAAACGGCAGCTCTGAGCCCGGGTTTCGAGCTGCCGGGTGAACCAGACCCAGCCTCTATCGCACTGGGTCCCCCATAGTTCACACCAACCACCTCTCGAAGGTTAGTTTTTATAAGGTTTTTAGGCCCCGAGGCTAGTTTTCTGTCCAGTCTGAATATGCAGATAGGATTTCTGTCCACCTGGAGTGAGAGTAGAATAGAATTCCGGGAAATCTGGTCACATCTCTGGATCTGTCCATGAATTATTCCTGAAGTCTTCACTAAACATGTCTATGAATTATTCTTGAAGCTCCTTGCCAGATGAACACATCTTGGTTTGGGTTTGGTCTCAGCACGTGTCAGGATTCCAGGAGTGATGGGATTTTCTGAGAGCTGAATCAGTTCTGATGGGTCTTAGTGATCGTTATCTGGCACCCTTTTGGCATGGGCCACCTCTCATTGATATGGAGAATGCAGGTCTATTGTTCTGTGGGCAGGCTAGTTACCTACCCGCCCCCCCCCCCCCCCCCGTTGGTTTCTGTGCAAGGGGGTACCTTTTAGCATACTTTAATCAAACTATATAATTATAACAGTAAAAAAACTCGAATTAAACTACATATTTAGAACATGAGTTTATGTGTATTTGAACAAGAGCACCTGCTCTGCTCCACGTGCACATCTTTGGTGGAGTTATCTCCCATGTGCCCAGCTGCCGAGTAAAGCATACCTACTTCATAACCTTTGGTTGTGGAGTCTTTGCTCCACTTCAAAAGGATAAATTCTGCAGGAACTGGATAATCTGAGCAAACAATATGTACATCATCTCATATTGTTATGTAAACAGCATTACCATAATAACAGCTTCATCCTGCACTGAAACATTGTGATGAAAACACAGGATTTTGTACAGAAGTGTCCTCTTTGAAATATGCTGATATTTTTATACAAAACAGTGGCTATTCCAAATCATACTTTAGGAAAGTATCCTTGAATGCTGTAACACTGATGCCATGTCAAGAATAAAAATACATAAAATTTACCTCTTAAAATACCAGAATAAATCCATGGTAAATTCATAGTTACTCTGTGATTTCTAAGTTAATTTCAAAAAATCATGAATGGCTTGGGTTGGAAGCAACCTTAACAATCATATGCTTCCAAAACCTGTTCCACTAGACCATGTTACTCAGAGCAACAAAGCGTTTCCATGCACATAAACAAAACAGATTAAATGGGAATGTGATCCTGGGTTCCATGGATATAGAAATTTGAGATGCAATGTGTTATTTGGCACTGGATACTTGTTTGCTATCAATGATAAACCAACTACTTGTTGGTTTATAATTGATAGCAAACAAGTGCTAGTATTGGTCTATATAACTGAGACTACAGAGATCACTAATGCTGCTTCTAGCAGTAGTCAAGAAAGACGGAGAACTGTGAATACAAAATAAATTTAAAAGTTGCTTTTAGATATTGCCACTGTGTAATCTTCCTAAATTTCCAAAGTAAATGACCCAGGTGCCTTAGCTGCTAAATATTCACAGTCTTATGATATATCAACAGGGACAAAAGCAGCAAGGATGGAGCAAGAAGAGTGCTTGTGGTCCTTTGAGAAGGTAGGACAACCATGGCAATCATAACCACATCCTTCTGACTGCCACCACCATTGCTACTGATGATGAAAGTTTCCTAGTGTTTAGGAAATGGTGTAAAGTAGGAGCCAATCAAAAAATTAGGGAACACAGTCATTTTCAGCTGGAGGATCCCAAGAGTACTTTAAGGACATGTGCTTTTGCCTCAAGAATAAACTGAAAAGAATTTTGAAGTCTAAAATTTACTCCTCCTGGATTATCTGGAATACCACCTGCTTTGACAATGCGTCTTCACAGTTCTATGTCTTGGGGAGAAACTTCAATACAAAGATGGCATGTACCATGGTTCTGTATAAAATAATTAAACAATTAAACAATTAATTAAATATTATTTAATATTTAATATTATGTTGTTATTTAAATATTTCATTAAATAATAACATTAAAGAATGTTATTCCTTACAGTATCTCCTGAATTTTATTAATTTTTTTATAATGCATATAACTGCACATGGAGGAAGGATGACCATTAACACTTCTGTCCTGTCTTTCAACATACAAGAATCAACCCCATGTTTTCATTTCATAAAAACCTGTCTTAATTTGGGGATAAAGATGAGTAGCTTCAATAAAAGCAGCCTCTAATACCATAAACATAATGTAGATTGAAGAGGAAAATAATTTCTTCCCTTCTATTGTTTTACAGATTTCAAAGGGTGTTTTGTTCATTTGTGAACAGCAGCACCATAACAGAGACGTGACTTTGATTAACAATATCAATAATCCTGACTCCAGCCACTCCAAATGACAGCATTGTCATGGACTAGCGGTGGCGAAAGAAGGACAATTTAAGCTAAATTTTGAAACAAAACAAGAAAACCAAAAACAAATCCACAAACAAACAAACAAAAATTTATATGAAAGAGGAGTTGGTTCAAATCTGCTACACTTTGGTGTCCAATGCCATTTCAGATGCTGCAGGCTATCCTGACCCAGCAGGTGGAAATTGGTGGTAGGTGCTTGGGAAGCCTGTTTCATTCTTCTGGATGGGACAGCAGGACTTCTGAGATCTCTTCAAGAGGGGGCAGGGATAAAATCTGGTCATGTAGAGCAACTCTGTAAGAAAATCTGTGTAGTTTGGAATATCTGGGAATAATTACTGCAGTCCATGGTGTCATAGAAATGCTCCTGGAAAAATGTTCAGGCACAGCTAAACTGACCTCATTGTATCAACAGAAAATGTTTTTAGCATACTTAATTACCAGAACACTTATATCAGTAGTTATGAAAAAACAGAATCATCACATGACAGCAGAAATCACACCTTTTTTAATTTGAATTAGGTTTGTATCAGGCTTATAGTTTTGTTACACAGAACTCAAATTCCATTAAGTTGTGCTTTATTCACAGTAAAACAAATTTCATAATACTAATGCTACAACACAATTTTTAAAAATCCTTCATGTGATAGACACATGCAAGACACTGACTAGATTTTTCACTTTTTTTCTTTTGAAAATAGAATAAAAAGTGTGGAAAACATTAGAATTTTAATACAATAAGAAAACATGAAGAGAAATTTTTTGAATATGCTTGAATAGGCTACAACACATTTGCTAACATAACTGTCATCTAACCTGTTTCTGCTGATTTTCAATAACACACAACAGCTGATATCTCCTCAGGTCTCCAACAGCTGAAATTTCTGCAGCAAGACCATTTTGGAAAGTCAATTCCCTCTTTGAAAAAATCTTATTTCACTGTTCTGTGAACTCACTAAACGCTTGGCAGCAAGGGCAGAAGATAAAATACTTCAAAGATCATAGATTCATCCAGCCATGGAATCACACTTAGGTTGCAAAGTCCAGATTTTCCAAAACAATAGAAGGACTGCAAAATATATGAAATTCTAGTGAAGGGCAAACCCACTCCTATCCCAATAACCTGTACCCTGCATCACAGATACCTTTCCACAGGAAAAGAAAAAAAACACTAGGTATTGCTACATTATATAACTTGTGCATTGCCACAGTCCCTCCAGGCGAGCGACTCCTGTCTGGTCCCTCCAGGCGAGCATGGCAGAAATGGAGAGGCGGGAACGATGAAATTGCTCGAAAAATAAAGAACTTTAATAGAAAATAACAAATCACGGAACCTGCACAATCTGAGGGGCAACATCCAGACACTCAGGGGTGTGGTGAACTTAACAATGTATAGGGGGATCTGAGGGCAGGGGTCCAACCCCAAACGTGAAACAGGAACATGACCTTATATATGACAGGTCCCAAACCAACTGAGAACCAAAACTAGAAACATGGCCTATTATGGAATGATTCTATTAGCATACTAACTTCTATCCCTTCAGTATCGTGCCTCCCATGGTCTCAGGTTGAAGCTTCCTGCTTAAGCCACCAAGGCTAAACCACCACTCATCCCAGCTAGTTAGCTAGTGCATTACTGAATGGTGAAGGGTGGTGTCACAGAGCTGCAGATTGTGACACTCCAAAGCCTGGCTCTCCAACAGTACTGACCATCCTGGTGTTCTCTTCTGCTGGCCCACCTCAGAAACAATGTCTATGAGGGCAAAGCCTCTTGTACTCTGCCAAGCTGGAGGCTGGGCAGATAGGATTCTATGAAATTCTCATTCTTAATTTTCTTGACTTCAAGGGAATAAGAGCTCCTCTAAGGGTCCAGACCAGATAAAACATAAAAAATTACTCCTATTACTTGGTTAAAAAGTACAGTTTTGAAAATACGGTCAATGAGTTTTTATAATCTTTACTCATTTTTTAGATACAAAAATACCACACAGCATCTTATGTATTGGACCCCCCCCTAGTCTGAGACTAACAAACACACCCAAAATAACTCTCATTCATCATCAGACAAGACACATAGCTGCAAAATTGAGGATGCAAATGATTTTCCTGCCTCTGAATTTCAGGCAGTCTTAGGGTACTCTGGACTGTATTAAATGAAGGATGCTCAGCAGGACAAGCAATGCAATTCTCCCCAGCTATCTCAGCAAACTGCACATTTCTCCCTAAGGTGCTGAGCAGGAACGGTTCAGGGCATAAGCATGGATTCCAATTGCTTGCTTGAGGAATCCCTAGTCAGTCTTTCACTTATGACTCCTCTCTAAGCATCCACCCCAGTGTTTTCTCATGAGCTCTCCCATCATTGTGGCTGCAGCAGTATTTCCTGGGGCAGTCGGCTCTGCCAACATGGCCCTAGGGCTCCAGAAACCTTTGGCTGACACTTCAGTGTAAGGGAAAATAAAAATGCTTCAGAAGAAGAGGAATGAAAAAGGAACCTGAGACTGCATTAAGGAAATAGCCATTTATTTTCTTTTTCTTAAGTAAAGGCTTGCTGTAGCCTTTCTAGAGCTGATCACGGCGCCTTCTCTTGCTGTAATGGGAGGCATCTGGGGACCCCCTGGTCCTCCTCCTTCGGCGACGCTGGGACGTCGTAGGTGCGTGGTCACTGCCCTGGCCAGGAGCAGAGGAAACTGCAGCCACTCTTGTCTCCCCCAGCTCTTCCTGGGGCTGCTCCTGCTCTGCAGTGACGGACACAGATGGGGAGTGGCTGCAATGTCCATGGAGGGCAGGCTCCGATGTGCTGGCTTCCTCCTCCGTGTTGCAATTTGCGAGGCCACTGGATGGCGCCTGGCTGAGGGTAGTAGCATCCTCCTGGGAGGCAGGCGGATCAGAGCTGGCAGCAGAGATCTCATCCTCCTCCCTGGAAGTGTGAGAGTGCCACAGCCTCCGAACCTCCTCACTGCACTGGGTCTCAATTATACTGAGGATGCCATGGACCAGTGATGCAGTGTATTGCTGGAGACGGGGCTGCAATCTCTGGATCAAGACTTCCCTATCTGGACCATAGACACAGAGCGCAAGCACGATGCCACTCTCTGCACTCTTCACCTGATACCACTCGCCCCCATATATCATCTCCAGCCCCTGGCGCAGCCACGGCCGCACAGGGTCCAGGAGGTTCCGTCGTCTTCGGAAAAGTTCTGCCCAAAGCTCGGGCAGGATGCCACCCACAGCTTCTGGTCCTGCAGCCTGCTGCTGAGAAGGGGCTGTTACTCCTTGTGGAGAGGAAGCAAGGGAATCTGCAAGGCCATGGGGTCCATTTTCAGCCAGGCCTCGAGGAGCTTCTGCTGCCTGACTGCTGGTCTCTGGCAACTCTCTGGGAGGTGTGATGACACAGTGTAGGTAGTCATCTCCACCATGATCAGAAAACTTCACTGTCAAGATAGATCTTCTGCAGAGTGGGCAGGCAGGATTTCTTTCTGCCCAACGCAGGATGCAGCCAAGGCAGAATCGGTGGGCGCAGGGCATCGCATAAGCGATGTCATCTGGTGCATCACAGCAGATGGGGCAGCTCCACTCCTTCCCCGTAGCCATGTGTGCTTGTTCCCACAGGCTGGCTCAGGCACAGACAGCACCTGAATTTACAGAGCAACAGACGTGAGGTCACAGTCATAATCTACCACCAGGATTATGGTTATTACTAGGATTATTATTAGGATTACTATCACCTCCACCACCTAGTGATGTTACAGTGTGATGTCTGCCCCTGCGGCTCTTGGAAATAGTTGCTAGTTGCTAGTTGGAGGCTGCCCTGTGCAGAAGTCCCTGCTGCACCCAGAAAGGAGGGCATCACCAAACCATGAGATCTGAGTTAATGGATCCATGGCTGTGGAAAAACAGCAAAGTTAAAGTTGTCACAGATCATTAGAAATTCAGCACAGGGGGGTTCAGGAAGCCAGGAAAAGTTTCAGGTGGCATTATGAGGAATGGCTGGATTTCACAACCCATGAAGGAGTGTTTCCCAAGAGATGGCCAAAATGCACAGATAACCTGGACAGGACAACTAGAGACATGTTGGGAAGGGAAGCCTCACGAGAGAAGAGCATCAGTGCAGCTATATCTGCAACATCCTGTAAGTTTGACATTGCCCAAATAATATTGTCCTAAATCCCAAGTCTGGGACCAGATCAATCCATGTTGGAAGCAATAGGGAAAAGGGCCATGGGGGTGGAGTTTTTTATGTCAGTAGAGGCAGGACTGGAGAAAGTGAAGTGCAAGGGCATCTGAGGAGGGGAAGAAAAGACAGAGCCTTTGGTGACTGGAATGAAATACCTATAGTGAGCAGAAGACATGGGTGAGAAGAAGAGAAGTAGAAAGTGGAGCTGCAGTAGCCCCAGACATGTGCAGAGGTGCAATGGAACACTGGGAGAGACATCCCGTGTGCATCACTGAACTGTGGAGGCTGGCGTCATAGACTGGCAGATTGTGACCTGCCTGGTGTTCTCTGTTGCTCATGACTTCCCTCCAAGCATCACCCCAGTGCTTTCTCAGAAGCTCTTCATGATCTGGAGCATTATGGCACTCCTTCCATGTCTTGTTCTTTGTGACAGATTGGAGATAGAACAGAGAATGAAGAGCTGCTACCCCTCAGTGGTGTCACACATTGCTCAAGGGTCATGGTCTTACTCATGGTCACCAGCTGTCCTGGGAATGGAAAACAATTCCAGAAATGTCCAGACTCTCAGTAATGACACCCTCCTGGTTCCCCAAGCTTCAAACTCACCCCAAGCAGAGCCTCAGGGAGGTGTTTCCTTGCACAGCTCACCTGTACTGTTAAAAGCATATTGTGGCACCTGGCTACCTGAACTAGGAGATAACATTGATGGGGAAACAGAGACAATGGCTTCTGCATGGGCACTGGTAGCTGATGGCTAGATCCAATGCACCACCCAGGACCAGGAAGATCATGGATCAGTCATCCAGACCCTGCATGCATACTTAGCAGGAGTCCATGAAGCCTTTTGCAAGGCTGGGAACACTCACCCTCATAGTTGTTGGAGATTGCGAATTAAAACGTTCTCCTTAATACATTTCTGACTTCACAGAAGACAGTTTCAAACTTCACTGAAGTTAAAGGAAACTTGTTCTCTAATCTGAAGTATTTGATGTTTAGGTTGTTCAGAAATCTTGTTTCAGAAGCAAGGATTTGGTGGATTTTCCCTCCTCACCTGTGAATTTAGAGCCAAAAAGACTTTTTTTCTTTTTTTTTTTTTGCATTATGAAATAAAAAATATTTTTACTAGTCATCTATATATATCTAGACTTTATTGTATAAAATCACTGAAAGGACTGCAGCTGTCCAAATGCTAACCATAGATCTAACCCCAGAGAAGATGTAGATGCACTTTTAATTATTTCTCCAACTTTTCACCAGTTCTGGACATAGTATAAGGACATAATGGAGAACTGTCCAGCATTAAATTTTTTTTTTTTGGACATTTATTAAGACTACAGGATCTAGAGGGAAATTGAAGTACTCTTAGCTTTTTTTATCATGAAACCAGCCTCTGTTATTACTGAAGTAAATAAAGCTTTTGGTAAATATTGCACTTTAGAATATTCATAACTCTTCTCCAAGTTTTTGTTGATCCATTAGTCTCCTATCTTATGGTTATATAAATGTATATTTAGTTACATATCACTGGAAACACAGAAAGGTCCTTAAATAATTATAGTATTCAACTAGATCCAATTAATACTGCTGTGACTTTAGAATATACCTTTAACACTTGAGAACAACTGAATGTTTTGTGCTGTTTAAAAAGCTGAGCTGCTGTTCTGTGACCACCCACTGTGTCCATTGCTATGTTACCTGAAACAGCTGTAGCTTAATTCACTCTGATTACCTATGCAGCTAGATAGATACCAATAGCAACCAATACAATTTAGCCACTATCTTCATTTAAACATGCAGTAGTATTCACTTTGTATTAATCTCTAAAGCACAGGTCTAATTGAAAGGCCCATATGTTAGTACACATGTCAGGAGGCCTGTGAATTTATTGAAGAAGGTTAGCAGTAGGAAGAGCTTCCTGCTAATGCCATGTCCAGGCCTTGACTTCAGACATAGTTTACTGCAACAACTGGCCTCTGTTACTAGACAGAAACTGAAAATCACATATGCATATTTCCTCACTCAAATGAACCTCAGTGCACAGAGCCATGTAAGACAGTCTAAGAAAAATGGAATTTATTTAGCTTGAACAATCCATTTGAATGCAGAGGCATCCACAAAAATTGAGGTAGATTTTGAAAATAAGGATTTATTTGTCTTCCTCAGAAAAAAGGGCTGTGTATGGAATGTCCTTTTCTAGAATACCTGATACGGATAGAATCTGAGTGTTACAAGACAAAATGCCCTGAAGTCAGGGAAGAAGAGGTGCAATGTCAGTAAGTTCAGACGGCGTTTCTTTTCTCGCCAGTAGATTTTTCTTAAAATTAATCCCTGTGGGGAAAACTCGGCATCATATTGCGCCAATAAGTGTGAGAGGTTTTAGCATCTGCTACAGTTTCTTACAGATGAGACGTACCTCTTAGGAAACTATGTGTTATAGAAACTATGTGTTCCAGAACAAAGCACACGGGTGTAAAACACTCCGTGCGTTGCAGCACGACTTGAGTTTCTGTAGCACGGCAGCCCCTTTAGTAGGGAAGCCAACACAGAGTCACTGCCAGGAGCAGGCAGCTGCACAGCGACTGCCTGTTCAGCCGCTGCACTTGATGCACGCAGGTGCCGCAAGCAGCTCCTCTCACGGCCGGGCAGGGACTGCTCCTTGCAGTTCGGGAGGCTCCTGAGTCGGTCCTCTCTGCCTCTGCTGTCACCGACGTTTTTATTGTAGACCTGACTTCCTCAGGCGCTCCCCCCAGAACTGCCGGATCCCCGCGGGCTCCCCTGCCCTGGAGCTGCGCTGCCGCAAGAGGAACCCCCGAGAGCCGAGATCTGCCCCTCCGCCGCGGGCCGGGCCGGTCCCGAGCCGCTGCCCTCAGGGAATCAGGAGGAACATCTGACTTAGTTAAAAAACGCTGGGGGTTTTTTGGCATCTAATTTCTGCCAGGTGACGGTTGTCCGGGCTGCCCATATCCCACACAGAGCTGCTCTCATCGTGTCCTTAAGCGGAGAGACCTTGCATCTAGTCGCTCAAGAAGGAATAATTCTAATTCATTTACTGACTTTGTATTGAAAGTGTGCTTGTGTATTGGGTTCACGTGGCCAGGTTTGAGTAGCGGCAATGGGGGAGGGAGGGAAAGAGAGTGGGGTGTTGCTAAAGGGGTGACTCAATCTCTCACTTTTAAATTACATTTCAGGGACACTTGGTTCCAAAGAAATCTTTGCAAATATGCCACAACTGCATAGACTTATTCAGAAGTCCATGCTCTCAGTTTCCAGAACAGTCATCCAGAAATCCAGTGATGACTGTTTAGCGTCGGTATCAATAATTACATTACATTCTTACATATTGGGAGTGAAGTGGGTTGGAAGAACGGAGTTGTGAAGAAATTAAAAACAAAGGTCAAGAACATCAAGGTAAATTCAGTATAGGAGAAACAGAGAAGGAAAAGTAACAAAGAAGGGACAGAAGCAATAGAATTTACTCCATGAATGACTGAAGACATACCACTGAAGAATGGCAAAAATAACAACTCTTCTCCACAAAAGCAAGCTTTGGCTCTTAGGCTTTAGGGAAATCTTGTGCTGACTCCAGCAGATGTTTTGCATGGTCTCAAAAGGAATATCCAGTTTTAATTGCCCTGTAGGAATTCAGCCTTCCCTGATGAATGAATGGAATGCACCAAATTTAAGAATAAACAAACATCTCTCCTTCATCATATTTCAGTTTTGCTACCGTGATTTGTGATTTGAGAATGTACATTTAATGTATTTTTGATGTTGTACATTATTTTATGCAAAAGGTTTTCCTTAGTTTTTAAAATCCAAAGGTCATGAATTCCAAACTGTTGTTTCCGGTCCTTTTTTTGCTTATTTAAAGTCTGTGTGTCTGCTGAAGATTGTAAAGTTTGTGTCCCTGTACTGCATATTCAATATAAGGAGTTATAGCTATATATGCATACTTTATAATGCTTTGAATGACAAAGACATTTTAAGAATATAGAATAAAGCTCCTTCAATTAAATAATCTCACTGATATCAATGAGATCAAATAAAAGTAAAATACTGCTTAGCAAAAGCAAGAAAGGTAGTCTCATTTTAACTGTCTTCTGTGCTAGGACAATTGATAGCCAAGCACTGCAAAATCAAGAAGTCCCTGTGATATTAATATATTCAAATAGTGAGAACTAAAACATAGTATTTAAAACATTAAATTTAGTTCTACTGATAAATTCTCAGCAGCATTAAATATAGCAAATATTAACATCATATGAGAATAAATCAATGTGTTTTCACCTCTAAAGCTTTTAATCCTCAGTAGCATCAGCAAGGTCAACCCTTTATTTGAAAGTTTTAGGCTACTGAGCATCTGCAATTAGGCGTAATAATAATGATAATAATGATAACAAAAATCAGGAAAATTATTGCATTAATTTAGTTGTATTAATTATAATTCAGCTGAAGGGCTGTATTCTTGTGTTCACAAACCCTTTCCTCACATATTATTCTAAGAAGACACTACCAATATCAAATTTGAATGGTTTTATGAATGTTTATTTTCATAAACATTTTTATAAACTCTAGAAACTGACTCTCTGTCCTTCAGGTACCTTTCCCTTCTTAGATGATGTGTGTGGTGCCTCTTGGTTCTTTTTGGTCCCCTCTAGATCTTCCAAGAAATTGATTCCCTATATCACCCCAAACAGAAAAATAAAGAACACTTACAGCAGCCATGGCTCTCATAAAAACATCAGGAGGAATACCTCTGTGATATTTGTTGATACAAGCAGGCAAATTATGCTGTGTTCTGTATTTAGGTGGTAGATACTTATTTATACCTTCAGGCAATTTTTCTGAGAAATTGCTGAACACATTAAAATGCCTAGGCTATTGGAGAGCTTTTATCATCTCATAAGTTTTGCTTGATTACCTTGCTTCTTGCATAATTCTGAACAAATATCCCTGCACATGACATGTTCAAAACCAGCATAAAGGACAGACCTCCAACATTTACATTTGACTGAGTTGAACAACTGATTAAAAACTCATACAGCTACTTATGATAATTCAGACTATATCTCTAATTTCATAGTTGCCATACATACTTGGCATACAACATAGTTCTGTATTTCACAATAAAATTGATGTGTGTTAAAGCTTTAGACTTCGGTTTCCAAAAAACCTTTCAGTTCTTGTCATTATCCTTCTTTTTTACTAAAATTTAGTAAAAAATTTTATACTCACTCTGCCCTTTATTAGTGTATTCTATAGCATTCTTTGTAGACCTTATTACTTGCACAAAAATCACACTGTGGTGTGTTGGGGGTTAGACTTGTTTCTTTTTTTTTTTTTTAAGAATTTTTTCCCAAGAGTTGCAAGGCAACTAATTGCTGGGTACTTATCAGTGCTCAGGTGAAACAAAGCATGGAGGCTGGGTGGAGGCTGGCACTTGGCTACACCCTTTGTCTCCGGGAGTTCCCCCCGAAGGGGGGGGAGAAAGACGGGGGCTGGAGGGCAGCTTCACTTTTAGTGTGGTCTGCGTTGGGAGAGGACGAGGCTGCCGTTGCTGCGTGGTTTTTTCACTGGCACCACCGGGATCTGATCCTGGGGAGAGCTACCATCATCTGCTCGTGTGCCCAGGAAGATCCTGATTCCTCCTTTGCTGCTCTGCTGGAGCTGGCCCAGCCCTGTCCCACTGCCTCAGCGCTGTTTTAGAGCTGCTCTGCACCGCAGGCCCGCACTGCCCTCCCTGCCAGACATCCCGGCCCTCCAGTGACCACCGACGGAGCTCCGAACTTCATCCGATCCACCAGCCCGGGATCCCCCACCATTCCAGCTTGGTACCTTTTTTTGGAGTCCCCAGAGACCAGACTGCCCCGGGTTTTGTAGGACCAAGCTCCGTCAAGGTCCCTGGTTCTGTTTTCGCTATTAATTGCTGTAGTTGTTGTTGTTTGTTTGCCTTGTTATACTATTAGTAAAGAACTGTTATTCCTATCCCCATATCTCTGCCTGAGAGCCGTTTTAATTTTCTAAATTATAATAATTTGAGGGAAGGGGATTTGAATTATCCATTCCAAGAGAGGCCCTGCCTCTCTTTAGCAGATACCTGTCTTCTTTCAAAACCAAGACATGGTGTTTCTACTTTTTATTAACCTCTTTGGCTACAAGATAATATATTAAAATTGTATTGTGGGTAAAGAGATTGTGAAAAGCACTATTGTGAAAAAACCAACAGAGGACTAGAAACAGTAAATTCTTGGTTCTGTTCATAGCTTGGTCACAGACTTACCAAAGGTTTTTCTGAGTATTTTATTACATTTCCAAATGTCTTATCTAAATCTGCCTTTGTCCACTTTCAGACTGAATTTTAGAATCACTAATGATTCATGATACCAGTTAAAGTTAAGGAAGAACTACAAGTCCATAGCTGTTTGGTATTCTTAAACTCACACACCCTGGAAGAACACATTCTGAAAAGTGAAAGGTACAAAAGAAACGGAGTCTGAAAAAAATGAAAAAAAAATCTGCTTTACCCTCTGTACTGCTGTCTTCAGAAATTTTCATTCCTATTCTTATATTTTACTTTAAGAGTAATGATGTGAAATAACATATTGTCCCTCAGTAAACTGAATATTAGAATAGGCACTATTTATGAGTCTCTAATTTGTGATGGAGCTGTCACAATTAGATGCACAACACCCTTTTGGTATTTTTTGTACATATGGCTCTTGAAACTCAGATTTGGTCAGATTTCAAACTGTAATTGTTGGATGTGCTGGATTGCTGTAATTTAAGGCAAAGTATTGATGGATTCAGACAATGTAGATAACACAATTTTTTTTTTTTGTAATTTAGAGAAAGGACCTTTTTCATGTCTGCTCACAAGGAACCACTTTGTCACTAAAAACCAGGAAACAAACTCTCTAACCAGTTTATATTAGAAAGCTGATATTTATTCAATATGTTGGGTTCACAGGCATTGCTTCACCTAATACGCACATCCACTTTCAAAGCTTTTCACTATTTATACACTGCAGCAAACGAAGAAATTAATGTTCATTGGCTGTAAGTTCCATAATTCTGTTCATTAATTGGTATTCTATTTGTTTGTTTTCTTACTTCTCATGCTAATTAGCCCAGTTCTTCAGTCTTTTTATGATTTTTTTCCCAAACAGAAAGGTTCCAAGTACAATTGCAGAATTGACTATGTTAGTTTCTTCTTTATCTTGAGTTTCTGCAAAATGTCCTCATGGTTCATGAATTTTGTATTACTTGTGTCCATTTTCAACAACACATCTCTCTCCAAGGCTTTGTTAAGGTCCTTCGAGGTATGAGATCATCGAAACATATCAAAGTGTTGATTACACTAGTTTTAGCAAAACTTACAAGTTCCAGCAATTTTCCCAAACCATGTTCCCACAATACCAGCTTATGACAACCTTGTTAAATGCTGGCTACAATAGCATATGACAGAGTGGAAAATTACACTGCTTAAGAATAATTAAAACAATTAATTAGAAGAGATAATTAAAAAATTAATTAGAAAAATTATGTGGAAAGTTATATCATTTCCCACACTAGCTGGCACAAAGCTTATTAGTCACAGATGTAGTGTTAGCATAAAGCCACGTCAATCCCTCATATTTGTAGTAAGCACTGTATGATACAAAGCAAAGCATTAATCCTAGATAGGGATCAAACACTATGGTGTTAAGGTTAAAAGAATTTCCTCCCACTGCTGCATAAACTCCTTTTAAAAGAACATAACTTGTTTGGTAACACTTCTAACTACAAGTCCTGAGACTGTCCACAATATTATGTTTTACATACTTTCCTCACATACTTCAAATATAAATATTAGATGCTACAAAGTAATAGCTAAAATTTCTGGCTGAAGCATGGAGGCCACGAAATGCTGCTTCCTTAAGAGCGTAATTGGATTTTATTTATAATGGTTATCTGGGGAGTGCAGAAGACTACTGAAAGGAACCTAAGGGAGCAGAATCACAGAATATGCTCTTGGCAGAGCCCCATCATGATCATGGAGTCCAGCTCCTGGGCCTGCACAGGAGACCCCAAGAATCACACCATGGGCTTGAGAGCATTGTCCAAACACTTCTTGAATCCATCAGGCTTGGTGATGTGACCACTTCCCTGGGGAGCCTGTCCCAGTGCCCAGTCACTCTGTGGGTCAAAAGCTTTTTCCTGATATCCAGCCTAAACCTCCTTTGACTTAACTTCATGCCATTTATTTGAGTCCTGTCACTGGGCACCACAGAGAAGAGATCAGTGTCTGCCCCTCCTCTTCCCTCATGAGGAAGTTGCAGATTGCAACGAGGTCTCCCATCAGTCTCCTCTTCTCCAGGCCGGACAGACCAAATGACCTCAGCTACTTCTCACATGGCTTCCCCTCCAGACTCTTCATTATCCTTGTGGCCCTCCTTTGGATGCTCTCTAATAGCTGGATGTCTGAATTATATTGCGGTGCCCAAAACTGTTCCAGCACTCGAGGTCAGGCTGCACAAGGGCAATGTAAACTTAAAAGTTTACATGAATAAAACCGGAAGAAAAACACGAAAGTGCTGCTATTCTGCAAAAGCTTACAACACGCTGTTTTGCCAGAGCTCGTCCATAAAAAGCGTAAACTTGGAAAAGGAAATGGAAAACTCCCTTTCCCCCGAGGGAGTTGTCCTACGCCCGCCCCGCCGCGCCCTGCGCGCTAGCGGCGGCTCCCGGCGTGCCGCGCGCGGGTGCGGCCATGTTGTGGAGCCATGTTCCACAGCAGCACGCAGTGCCGCCACTGGACCTTCCGCGGCGAGGAGGAGCTGGCGCGGCGCCGTGCTGAGGGCAACCGCCGGGCCCGGGCCAGGGCGGCGGCCAGCGGGAAGGTGCGCGGGGCCGCAGGGGTTGCGGGCGTGAGGCGGAGCGGGGCGGCAGGGTGAGACCGCGGCGGACTCAGGCGCGGCTTTGCTTCTCCCAAGGTGCCGCAGGGCGACCCGGTGCTGCTGGAGCCGCACGAGGAGTTGGCGCTATGCAAGTACTACGAGAAGAGGCTGCTGGACTTCTGCGCCGCATTCAAGCCCGCGATGCCGCGGTCCGTTGTGGTGAGCGAGGCGAGGACGGAGCTGCAGGCCCCCCTTATTCCTTCGCTTGGTACCTGCTTGGCTTGTTCTTGAGAGCACGGATATCTTTAAAGCCTCTTTCCTCTCTTCTAGCACTACAGTCTGGACGCTTTTTATCGTTTTTGTTTCGTTTTCTGACACGTGCAGTCATTTCAAAACCTGATGTTTTACAACTTGATGTTTTGCTTGTGGCTCTTAAACTTGCATGGGTGATTGAATTGTTTTGTTTCCCTTTAGCAAAGAGTAGAAACAAAATAATCGTAGATGGTTGATGGTAATGTTTGATGATACAAAGGAACAATCTCCCAGTAGCTAAAGGAGATGGTGGACTGTCATTCACTTGTTTTCCAGCATTAATGCTTCTTTGACCACAAAATAAGCTAGATCATGTACTGGCAAAATACTGATCTACAAAGAAAAAACAAAATTACCTTGAATTTTCTTATTTTGAATGCAGAAGAGCATACTTCAGAAGGGAGAACTAGGGACTTAGAGCTGAAGAACAGAGTGAAATTGTGCCTCTCACTAAGCCTTTAAGATGTATGATTTACATTGCCTCCTGTTAGTCTTCCCTTTTTCAAGCAGGTGTGGTGAAGAGTGCCATGCTTGAGGATGCCTTTGAAAAAGATGGCAGTCGCTGCCATGGCATGTTCTGTGAAGCAACACTGATGTTTGTGAAGTAGCCTCTGCAGAGTCTCATTTTGGAAAGCACTGGCTTTCATGCTGATAAACATGCTGCAAAATTTACTGATGTAAAAAGTCAAATGGTTGGGATTGCTTGCAACTTTCAGGATGATTTTTTTCAGCCTTTGATTTTTAAATTTCATTTTAATACCAGACTTTTTTCATAAAGATACTGCTGGCTTTTTCAGCATTGTTTGCCAAAACATGTCTAAAACCAAAGAAAGTTATGTTGTGTGGCAGTCATAATGTAAGGTTCTTGCAGGCAAAAATAAAGACTTTGAAATATTTAATGACATATGGTGGCTTTTATGTATCTTAATGCCTCAGTGTATCCTATGTGCCTGTAGTATATATCCAAACTTACCCATTTTGTGTGTTTCTCTTTTTATGTACTTACTTTTTTTTCTTAATCCATTTTTATTTTTTCCCTTCCCATTTTTTTTTGATTTAGGGAACAGCTTGCATGTATTTCAAACGTTTTTACCTCAATAACTCGGTGATGGAGTATCATCCTCGGATAATAATGTGAGTTATCAACACTTCCTGAGTTACTCTATCAAATGGAATTTTAGAGGTATGACCTTTATATTTGTAAAGATCTAAAAAAAAACCAAGAAAGAAAATCTGAGAGCTTAAGTAGGAGTAAAGACAAAATATGGTCAGTTTCACTGTCCTTTTGCTGTCTTCAGAACATGTTGTTTTAAAGATACACAAATTTTCTGAGCACAACTCTTGATAGGAGAATGGATGCTGCATATGTCAATTGTTTGATTTTTTTCCCTCCTCAAGGTTAACATGTGCATTTTTGGCCTGTAAAGTAGATGAATTTAATGTATCCAGTGCACAGTTTGTTGGTAACCTTCGAGAAAGTCCTCTTGGACAGGAAAAAGCTCTTGAACAAATACTGGAATATGAACTGCTACTTATTCAGCAACTGAACTTCCATCTCATTATCCACAATCCATACAGGCCATTTGAGGGATTTCTAATTGATATTAAGGTAATAGTCTCTGACATGCTATATGCTCTGTATAGTAAAGTAATACAAGTCTGTTATGTATTGTCTTAAAAAGCTTTATTTCCTTTTGTGCCTGTGATTTAAGAAATCTAATTTCTATAGTGATAGAAAAATACCTGGAAGATAGTTGTTTTACTTATAGTCTCTAAGTTATTTAGGATATTTTTGGAATAAAAATAGTGTCTGCTTCTTTTTAGCTTTATAAAATACTGTTGAATAAAATACTGTGTGTTTTGAGCTCATGAACAGGAATGACGAACAGCTACTTTTCCTAAATTATTACTTTTTAGACTCGCTATCCAGTGCTGGAAAATCCTGAAGTTTTGAGGAAAACAGCTGATGACTTCCTTAACCGAGTGGCTCTGACAGATGCTTATCTGCTCTATACTCCCTCACAGATTGCTCTCACTGCCATATTATCTAGTGGCTCAAGAGCAGGAATTAATATGGAAAGGTAGTATTTTCTTTCTTATCTGTGTGATTTAAACAGTTTATTTGCTTCTTGTGTAAACAAATTGTTTTGCTCTAGAAATTCTTAAGTACTAGAATTGTGTATTTACTGATTGATAGCAGTTGTCTGTTCTTTATGTTTTAGAATGGCAGGGGTACTGATCATTTTCAGAAATAGGTGATGAAAGCAGTTAGTTCCTGTCTGGTTTTTATATTCCTTTGGAAGAAGTTTAAAAAATAAACCCTGATGACTTTGCCTTAATTAGAACAATATAGATTTTCAGACTCAGTTTGAAGGTTACACAGGAAAGAAAGTGGAAATATGGTAGAAACTGAGAGTCAACTGAAATTACACTGAACTGATGGCATGCTGTGGCATGCTGTAACATGCTGTGTTTGGCTGCTGCAGTTTTTCAGTTTCCATGGATATGAATCAGGGCTAAGGTGTTTCTTTAAATCAATCTTTTCTTTCCTTTCTGTGGCCTTGCCACTGGTGTTCACACAGGCATTATCAAACACTTTGATACCTTTGCTGAAATGTGTAGTTTGTTTGATTTAGTTCTCTTATGGACAAAACATACACTTTTTTTTCAGATGAACAGCTGAGGTAATTGCTGTAAGGAGCTGTACCTGCCATATTTTAATACCATGCCACTGCCTGTGAGCATTTTGCAGCTGGAGTGTTAACACCTGCTCTAAATCCAGAAAGTTATTTTAAAATAAAATCTTCCATCTGTTCTAAACATATCTCAGATCTCTCAAGTTCTAAAAGAAAGTATTCTCTATAGGATTCACTGTCTTCTGAGAATTGTGTAAAAACATTCAGGTGCTTACTTTAACTTGAAAGTTGATCTGCTAAATTCCTAGATCTGTATTCTGTACTGCGTATGCCAAATTTCACAAAACCATGCTTGCAGAAACAACTGAACTAATTTGTAGATAGTGTGTGATTCAAGGTGTCTGAACTTTGTTTGCATGTTCAGGAAGAATTCAAGTCTTTGTTACCTGTCAGCACCATACATTTGTTACAACCTTTTTATTTACCGTTTGATGTGAGTTTTTGGTGCCAGACATGAGAGAAGCTGATGGTGCAGCTGATGGTCTGTGGACCTGTGATCAGGTGCAGCAGAGGTGTTATAGAACACACGGGAATTGGAAAATCTCTCATAGGGGAAGGGATAGAATTCCTTGCTTGTTGTGGGTGTTGGTGAGGAGGAGCATTGCTCATCCTGGCAGTGTGCATTAGTGTTCTTAGTGAAGAGAAGTTTGATCTCATTAGGAAGAGGAAGAGACCCATAGGCTTATGCTAGACTGTTTAGTAATAGGTTTCAGCTGCCAAAAGAAACAGGCCTGTCTTGCAAACTCTGCTGTTGGTCAGTGTGAAAACCACTGTACTATTTGCTTGTTCTGTGGGCTTATTGTACAATAGTATGATGTTGTCACAGAATCTTAAACTTAATTTGACTTAGATCCATGAGGCTTAGAAGCATCTAATTTGGCAGTGTTATTTCTGCATGGATGGGGGAATACTTTTGTCACCTTCTTACAGTGACAGGTTTGCTTTTTTATCACTTTATACCACATAAATAAAGTGCTCTTACTTATGTAATTATAAAGCTCTAGGAGATGTTAGTAATAAATAATACACTTTTTATTAACTCACAGTAATTGCCACGAATTATTATGACAATTTAAAAATGTATTATTCTATGTCTCTTTGCAGCTATTTATCAGAAAGTCTTATGCTGAAAGAAAACAGATCAGCCTTATCCACATTACTAGGTGACATGAAATGTAAGTGAACATTGGAAAAGTATGATAAAGAATATCTCGAAAGGAGGAAAACCCATCTTCTTCCAAATTACAAAACCTTTAGATAGAAAGGTGTGCTTCAAATGGTTCTCTTTACCTTAAGGCACGCATAAGTAAACTGCAGACAGTAGAATGAAGTACTGTGGATGGAAAGGGAAAAAAAGACTGAGACAAAATGCCAGATGTTTTCAGAACATAAGTGCTAGAGTCAGTAAATTTAGAAGTGAGAAATACATTCCAAGAACTAGATAATGGTTTCTGTAGCACAGAACTAAATTGCTTTTTAAGTCACCGTATCTTAAACATTACAGCTTCAGACAAAGCCTGCATATAACAACTACTACCACCAGAAGGTACCTTTTGTAAGCTAAGTGATTAATGTGATATGCTGATATTTATACTGCATATCTGTTTTGCAGCTGTGTTTCAGAAGATGCTTAGCTTCACTAGTGTGAGAAATATCTGTGTGTGTGTGTGTATATTCTACAAATATTAAGAGTACTACCATGGTTTAGCTAAGCTAAAAGGGAGTGTAGTATACTGATTATTACCTTTCTGTATTTAAATGAAAATGCTGTGATAAGAAAATCCCAGTAAGTCATCAGTTACTGAATGTGTTAAGCTAATGCACGCACTTCAGATGGGAGTGATGCAAGCGATACTAGGGTGGCTAACATGAGCAGTGAACGTACCATACAAGCAACCAGGGTCTACAAATTCAATTTACCTTTAATTTATAAAACTTAAGATGTCCTTTACTTTCAGGTCTTCTAACAAATCGAGTCTTCAGACTTCCATTTCTGAGATGGAAGGGAATGCTGGGATCACTTACTTTTCACTTCAGTTATTATGGATAATAGCTTTAGCCCAAAGGCAGCTCTTATTTAAACATAAGGTGGTTGGAAGGAAGTTTTTCAAGCATTTGTAAATAACTTCTCCAGAGTACTGGTGGTAGAGAAAAAAACTTGGAAATTTAATTTGCACTATTGAAAAGACTGGAACTGGTATTTTTTTAGGAAAGTTGTACAATGTTGATTGCAAAAAAATACCTATGTATTTTGAGGCTTGTTAGCAGAGTAATGTGAACTCTGCCTTAAGGAAATCCAGAGTCAGTGATGCTGGAGACTTGTTTCAGTGTAGTTACAATGAGGGATAGAAGGATGAACTGTTGGCTCAAGCCTGACTGTGAGACATAAGCAATACTCAGCTTCTCTGAGACTGGCGACTGGATAGGGCTGTGTAATTCACAAGTGCAGTGGGTTGACCCCAGCTCTGTGCCAAGTGACCACCAAAGCCACCGTATCACTGACCTCCCTAGCTGGGCAGGGGAGAGAAAAGAAAGTAACAAGTTCATGGGCTAAGAGAGGTGAGAGAAAAGAAAATAACAAGTTCATGGGCTAAGATAAGGGCAGGGAGAGGTCATTTACCAGTCACTATCATAGGCACACCTGGGCAAAATTTTTAATCGCCAATCAAATCAGAGTGGCGTAATGAGAAGTGAAAACGAAATCTTAAAAAGGCCTTTTCCCCACCCCTCTCTTCTTCCTGGAGTCAATTTCACTCCTGAATTCTCTCCCTCCAGTGCAAGGGGACTGTAGTCAGCTTACTGTATGTTTCTATTGCTCCTTCCTCCTCACATTCTTCCCCTGTTGTAGTGTGGGGTCCCTCCCACAGAGACAATCTTCTACAAATCTTTACATGAGTCCTTCCCACATGCTACAGTTCTTCATGAACTGCTCTAATGTGGGTCCATTGCACAGGATGCAGCCCTTCAGGAATAGGCTGCTTCAGTGCAAGTCTCCCATGGGGTAACAAATCTTGCCAGCAAACCCTCTGTAGTGTAGGTTTCTCTTCCCTACATGGTATGGTACACAGCATGGTATTCCCAAGGGTTCACAGCCTCCATCGGGCACATTCACCTGCGCCAAAGTCGCCTCCTCTGCAGGCTGGAGGTGCATCTGCACATTCCAAACTCCTGTTGACCTGCATGCAGGTTGCTCCACTGTGGTCTGCACCAGGAGCTGCAGTGGAATGTTTCAGTGTGTGGAGCACCTTCTTCCTCGCCTTGACCCTGGTAAATGCAGGGTGTTGTTCTCATATATGCTCATTCCTCTTCCCAGCAGCACTTAGTGTTGCACTGGCATTTGGGTTTTTTTCCTTTAAATCTGTTATCACAGATGCACATCCACTGTCACTTAATAGGCTTGGCCTTGGCCAGTGGTGGATACATCTTGGAGCCGTCTGGCATTGCCTCTGTTTTGCGTGGGGGGAGCCTCTAGCAGCTTCTCACAGAAAGCCACCCCTGTAGGCCCCCACTACCAATATCTTGCCATGCAGACCCAACACAAAGAAGGCAGAGCAGGAATTATCTGTCACTTACAGCTGTGTCGTTGCCATTTTAGGCATGAAAAATCTCATTAAAAAATACGAACTGCCAAAGCCCGAAGAGGTTGCTGCTCTAAAACAGAAGTTAGAGAAGTGTCACAGCTTGGACCTTTCATTTAATACAAACCTGTAAGTATATCTTAGATGTGCTAAACTTTGGCCTTTTTTATTGACATAGGAACATTAATATTTTCTTAGCTGTGTGAGTGATGGAAAATGAAAAACCTTAAATGTTCACACAGTGTTTTTGCCTGCTTGCTGTTCCTACTGGAAGCTTAGATCCAAGACTCAAAGTAGTGCTTTCTGTAATACATAAATAGGTTCTTTTGTACTAATTTGCAGGGCAAGCTGATTATTTTGTATCACAAAACTAGAATACTGGGTGGCTTCTTAGGTGTGGCCACTTGATGCTGTATGTAATGAGAACTAAGGGCTTTAAAATCAGGTGATAAATAAGAATGTTGTAAATGCTTAATGTTTTCTTAAAAATTGTGTGGATAGCAAAGGACTTCCTGATTTTTGTTTTCTGCCCATTTCACTTCAATATGCACCTTGAACTTCAGCAAGCTGCATGCTGAAGCTTTGGTAGTTTTTTTAATGGAACATAATGTATGTTCCATAATGTAATCCTGGGGTCAAATAAAGAGAACCTTAACTTACAAAAATACCTAAGCATTTCACTTCTCTTCTGGATTAGGAAGAAGAGGAAAGGTTATGAAGACGATGAATATGTCACAAAGAAATGTAAAATGGATGAGGTCAGTAAACCTACTGTAAAAGTTTTTGCTGGTTTTTTTCACCCTTAATGCCAAGACAAAAGTAACAGTCAGTGAGATATACTCACCCATCTGTAGCAGAATTTTACTTGTTGCTCGGAACCTTTTTCAACTTTTTTTTTTCACTTCAAATGAGCCAGATTTCATACTCGCCTGTGCTTGAAAGTGTTCTTGAACACCCCTGTCTTTTGTGGAGAGGGGAATGAACATGCAGACCATGCTTCCTGCTGTTTCTTGCGCTTTGAAAGTTTTTATTTTACTTTATTTGGTTTCTTGCTCAAAGCATTTTAGAGTGTTGGACTAAATTTATGTCAGACAATTTGTTAACAAGGCTGCACGAATTACAGATGGGTAGCTAGTACTTTGTGTTATAATACCAGGTGTAAATAAGTTGGAGATAAACTGACAAGGGTGACTCAACAAATAAAAACAGTAACAAGGTTGTCCTTCATATCTGAGATGAACACCTTCCAGAGCTTTTGTTTGTAACATGGACAGGAAATTGGAGGGTCTGCATGCTGGCAGAGGTGAAGAACTCTTTTTAACTGGACTCATCTTGATACTAAAGACACTGGATACTGATAGTCTAAGACACACTAAGTATGGCATTTAGAAAAACGTGCTAACATCTGAAGAGGGTCACCTATCAAAATCTGAAAAGGCAAGATTTGTGTCTTCTGCTATTAGAGGTTATACTAGGTAGATGCTGTAGTATTAAATTAGAATCTGAAAAAATATTTAAACAAGATTGCAATAAAATCAGCATTGAAGGCAAGTTCTAACAAAATGTGGGACCTTGAACTTATTTTACAATGATTTTATTGCTGCAAAAACTTTTGATTAGTTTTTATTCTAAATGTCAGTCTTCAAAAGTATATTGAAACTGGCACCTCCATAAAAAAGGCACTTGGAAAACTTTTCACTTTATGATAGAATAACTTAGAAAACTTAGAAATACGAGCTTTGAGGGTTTTACTTGTTCCCTGCCCCAGTTTAATTTGTATTAGTTACTCTGCTATGGTTGAGGCAGTTTTGATTTTGGAGCTTCTTTTTAATTCATATCTGTAATTATTTTCCAAAGGAGTAACCTGATAGGATATTTACATAGCCTACAGCACTTCATGGTAGATTCTTGTGCAGTTCAAAAGATCCTGAAATTCAGGATTTTTCATTATTAATGTATCTGAAACTGGTTTTCTACTTGTGTAATTTCATTTTTGAGTAATTATCATATGAAAGAGCAGATCTGAGCTGGCCAGGACACACAGTAGGAAGTGTGCTTAACTTTTTGAAAGCTTACAGTGTGCAAACTTCTCATATCTTGTTAATGGCTTCATTAATCCTGTAGATAGCTGATATTAGACTGTAGTCTACAGGTGCACAGTCAATTCTGATCTGTTTCTGGATTTAACTGGATCCTTATGGATTTGAAGGTTAGTAGCGGTAGGAAAGCCAGACGTGGTATGGTGAGCTCATTAGTTTGAACATACAAGGAAATGGCTGAGCACAGGTGACTCAGCTGCCAAAGCCATGAAAAAGCACAAGACATTAGTAGAAGGTGCAGTATGAGCTGTTTTGGAAATCTCTGCATAGTTATCCAACATAAAGCTCATGCTTTATCTCAGAGAGGTGCTGAAAAGGGGCTGCTAACATGACTGTGTGTCCACGACTGTAAGCATAGGTATGGATTACTAGCTTTAAGGTTAAGGCCTGACTTGCGCCAAGTTAAAATATTTTTTAGTCTCCTGTCTTCTGGAATCTCTCTGTAAATTCCTAAATCCAGACCATAAGGAGCACACCACACACAGATGTCACTCAAGGTGTTGTGTTTTTCCTTTCCATTAGGAAGAGTGGACGGATGACGATCTTGCGGACTCAGCATTACTTTGAAGGAAGATGGACTGCTGCCCCTGCAAGAACTACTCTCTGGTGTCAGGCGTGACTGCCTGCCACAAGTTCCTTCTTACGTGTCATAAGGTCTTTGTGCTGTTAATTTTTACCTTGTCAGTAAAGCCTTTACCTTCTTAAAAGAGTAAGTTGTGGTTCCATTAAACCTCATCCATTACAGGTCCAAGACTAGCAAGATTTGCTTCAAGAAATCTGGCCCTTGTTTTTGGTTGAGAAACAGTTTGATGTGGCTGCAGCATAGTGTTAGAGAACCAGCTGATTTATTTCCTTTTCATACACCCTGTTAGAGTTCTACAATACACAGACCTACATGCAGCTTTGGGTGTTCCCCAGTGTCATTCTCTTTGCTGCATTTTATGTGTAACAGGTAAATTAGGTAGGCAGCTCTGTCTTCCAGTTTGTACTTTTATCATGTTATATTGCCTATACCAAAGCAACGAAATCCACAAAATAATCTTTTTTATACACTTAAAGATCTAAGTAAGGCAGAAAGAAGGGTTAATTACTTACTCCTCTGAGATGCAGTTTAATACAGGCTTGACAAGGTTATGGGACAATAAAGAAAAGACTTCTCTAGTAACAAGGTCTTGCAAACAGGTGTATTGTCACTATGGAAGAGCATCATGTGTGTCTGCACAGTGCCATACATGTGACATTTGGGAGCTCTCACCTTCAAGAAGCTGTTTGAGCTGGAGACCAGGGCAACACAGCAAGAACCACTATAATACTACAGCAAAGGTACAAAAACAAAGTCTGATTTTACGTGACAGTGATTTGGCAGTTCTGATAGACAGGAAAAACACTGTAGGTGTTGTAAAGGTTTACAGCAGTGTTCATAATGATAAAATTATTTAAGTGGTTATCTCATTAGTCTTGTCCGTGAATCTTTTATTCCCTATTATTGTATCACTGCCTAAAATGTGACACATAGTGATCATGAAATACCCTCTAAATCAGCAGCACATTTTACTTTTCAGTTTTTTAAACATTTCATGGCAGTGCCATGGGCAGGGACACCTTCCACTAGACATGGTTGCACCAAGCTTCATATAACCTGACCTTCAGCACTTCCTAGGGGCATCCCTGGCTTCTCTGGCACTCTGCCAGTGCCTCACTCCACTCATGGGGAAGAATTTCTTTTTATTAAATCTCAACGTACCCGAGGTATTTTAACATCTACTTTCTCACCCAGTGCTGTACAAATTAAGGGATGAGGACAAAGATAATGCTCTCTGAGGATTCATGCTCAAAAAGTGACACAGTGAGAACACTATAAAATACACCACCAGTGCAGACACTAAAGAATTTCCACAGCAGCCAGTTAGTCAGTTTCCACAGAAACAGAGATATGCAGCTTGATTTATTTTAAAAACTTACTTTTCACTTATAAAAATAATATTTATGCTAGAGTTACAGTACAAAAAAGACCAACCAATACCTATTTTATAAAATGGTTTAATGAATGCATGCATGTCTGATATAATGATCAATAAATTTACTGAATTCAAATTATTTACTGTTGTAAACATTTTACAAAAGCATTGTGATTTATCTGGATACACAGTTCTTGATGGAAGAACTATTCAGACTGAATCAGTGGCACATCAAAAAAATAAAGCTGACAAGACTCATTCTGCATATTCTCTTTCAACATCATTCCAGCAAGGGAAACAGCATAGTATAAAAAGTGTACAGTAAAGGTTGTTCCTACCAAGTTCTGGAAACTGTAAATACAAGTTAAAAGTGGTTGAAACAGTCAAAAATCACAATTATTGTAACCAGTCAGAAATTACAGTAAGAAATGTTATCCAGTTATAGGTGGTTGTCAGAACAACACCTTTCTTCTCATGTCAGTTGATAATTCTTTTCCAATCAGACAGCAAAAACTTTGGCAATCAGAGGTGCTGAAATTTCAAAGTCCTAGACACAGTCACAGCATGTTCTCTGTCGAAGGTGAACTGTACACCAAGGCTCAGAGGTTGTGAAAACTGTTTCCAAGTGGAAGAAAAAAAAAGTGCAAATGTCCTGCACCGATAGCTTAAAAAAAGCTGCTGGTACAATCATTCACCAGCAGGATCTTTGTTTTCTTTTTGCATAGTTCACACATCACTGGGAATGTGACAGGGTGTGCTATTTTTGGCAAGAGCAAGAAGAAAATGATACTGGTGAAAGTTGCCATGTTGGGCATGCTGGATCCATGCAAAATTCAGGTAGAGGGCTGCTACCTGATGTTGTTAGACACCGAATACTGATTTTGTTTTTGTTGTAGCAGTTCAGTAATGGCCAAAAGCTTCTTAAGAACATGCTGTAAAAGAGTGAGTCAGTAAAACTATATATTAACTGCTAGAGACAGAAAAGGTTATCCCTGAACAGTATTTTCAGCACCAGCTTATCAGACCTGCAACTTGGTAGTTTAAATATATTACTAAAAAGATAACATATCTGATTCCCTAGCCAATAAGGGTAGTCTTAAAACAATGTTACGGACTTTGCCTCCCACGGATCTTCTTGCTTCTTTGTGCTTAACAGGAAGGCAGAGTAAGTGTACAGCTAACACACAGTTACAGTTTGCCAGCAGAGTTTGCCAAGCATACAAGTGTACTTTCAAACTAGGAAGCAGAAATGAGGTATTAATAGAAATTTAAAGAAAATAAATTTGATTTCCAACTGAAAAAAAATCCACATCTGAAAGCTAAGACTCAGAGACTGTCAGGAGACAGTAATTTTGTGGGTTTAAGGCTTCCCCATAAAACCACCCAAACTCAACTGGTTTTGTTGCATGAGGGAACTAAACTATGGATTAAATAAAATATTTCCTTCACAGCTAATAACCCCCGGTGAAATACAACATCAGTCATATTGCTACAAAAATACCAGAAAAATATCCCAGTATTGAGAAGTAACTCAGGACACAAGCACTACCTGTGATTTGTTTGTGTTAACTCACCTGCATCACCCCTCGCTCATTGCTGAGTGTCCGCAGCTCATCCGAGTGTGCCACACAGATCTCGTGCAAGGCTGCCAGGTCACGGGAGAGGTCAGTTCGAGAGTGCTCTGCAGTGTCTGGAAGCTCAGGAACATTCTTCAACAAATTAAAAGACAGCAGATTTAGGGTGCCAAGACCAATTTTGGTCTTCCCAGCTATAAACCTTCAGTCCATGAATTATCTGTTTCTTTTCTCCTCTTCACAGGCACATGTTTTGTGAGTATACTGCGATTTGCAGCACTAGCAAGATTCTTACTACAAGATCTGGTACTGCTCTACCTTTGAGCTGATCAGAAACGTACAGCCAGTTATAGGTGTTATATTTGAGTCTCTAGTATATAGAGACTCAAACCCTCAATGAAAAGGAAATCCATCCATTAGGAACTTTTTTTAATCTAAATGAGAGAAGATCAACAAAACGCAGCAAAAGCTGCTGTTACCTATTATGTAATTCATGAAATTGATGATAAACCAGTAATGCTGCAATTAAAACAGCAGAATAATCCAAAAGGTATTTTCAAACCAACAGTTACCAGAGGTCTCTTGTAAAATCTGTCATTTAAAGAAAACCAATGTTATCGTAATATGCAGAAGTTGCAATTAATCAGAAAAGGATGACATCTGGAACCTACCCAAATGCCACACTTGTTCACTATTCTTCTACATAGATGTCTTCTAGGTCACTTCTAAAGGATTAATTCAGGATACTTAGCACATTCTTTTCATCTCACTTTTTAAAATGAATTATTTGATTTAAAATACATATATATAAAACATGAAGACCTAACTCCCGTTTCAGCTATCACACACAAAACAGTCACACTTTAAAACAACCAGTGACAGCAGTTCACGTCCAAACTACAATATGTAGAATGCATGCAGTGAACCTTTCGCCACTGAAATTCAACCTAATATTTTTTGAAGAAAAATTAATTTCAGTCTCTGGTCAAAACCATGTGACAAGTTATATATAAAAACTTCTTGTCTAAAAACATTTGTATTTTTTCCCAAAATTTCTTACCTCATAGCTATAGAATCTACTTCCGCTTCTCACATTTACAGAGGCATTAAATTAATAAAGTCTTAAGAAGATACTTGATGATTTTAGTTCCATGTGACAGACCAGCGATTTATAAATAAGTATTAAAAAATGTTTTCAGATAAAAGCATTCAAAATTATGTGGGAGGTGATGCATTGCTGAGCTAATTGATAAGAGGTGTAAAAACTTTCAATTTACAATTCTGCTATTTAACTTCAGCAAGTATTTTTTTAATGACTTACCCCAAGTTCATCTAAGAACATGATCATGCGATGTTTGTTGCTCTTGATGAATGGATTTACCCCTTCCATATATGGCTCCTGGTAATTTAAAGAAGTATTCATTAACAAATCCGTGCCAAGATAATTGTCACATCTGAGGCAAACACAGTGCAGTCAGGCAGATGACACTGCAAAACTAGTATGTAAATTGAAATAATAGTATCTTTTTTTCAAGTGGATTCTTAGCGTCTGGTGTGCAGTCAGTCAAAAGACTACAGAATTTGGTATTTTCTTGTATTTAGAAGACTGAGAACCTGTGATTCAGAATTTTTCTTGCACATGCATACAGATACATATTTGCATCAAGGTAAGTGTCTCTAAATGCCTGTTTACTGTGAACAGATGCTCTGTGTTCAGCGCTATCATCAGGAACAAACGCCTTCTTTCCTGTTTTGTTATTAACTCTTACATTCTAAGTTCTGTGTGTCAGAGAAACAACTTTCTCATGCCAGCCTGAAGTCATGTTAATTATGCTTAAGTGAACAGATTTATTTTTAGCAATGTTTCAGCCTGGAAATTGAGACCAGTGACTGCTGCCATTCTCTTAGTGTTTTAATAGACACTTTATTGAAAGCTTGGGCGTGTAAGTGCAATAGATACACCTGACTTACAGCTTTCATTATGTCTAGCAGTATGATAGTACAAGCAGGAGAGCTTTGAAGTGCTGTACCACAGAAAACACCAATCTAGCAAATGATAAATGCAGGTTTAAAGTGGAGGAAGAGAAAGTCATATGTTCTGCATGAGAAAATAGCAACAATTTTTTTGCACGCATTGAACAGGAACATGTGGAAAGTGTACTGGAAACACAGTTCTAGATTGTTCTTTGTATGTACAATTACATTTACCTTAGCTCCAAATTCAACCAGATTTGCTAAATTCTGCACAGACTTGGCGACCAGCGTCAGTGTTCTTGCAGCAGTGGGGGAAGGAGAATCTGGCAGGAATGCAAAGTAGAGTCACTGGCCATTACATTTAAAACTAACAGCAGTCATATGAAAATAAATTCTTTTCCCATTCATGTTCTTATATATTCTTTTTTAATATAAAACAACTGCATGTGAAAGATGTCATTTGGCAAAGTAAAATATATGGCTTTTGTAATGTCCAATAGCCATGCTAATCTAATCCTATTTTCTGTAATAGCAGCACACAGAACAAGAGGGCAAAATAAGTGTTACTAAGAGTTAGATGAAACGATAACCATTTGCTCAAAACTTGAGCAGTTTTGTTGAACAGAAGATTACTTGTTAAAACATTCACCTTTGAAATTAAAAAAAGGAAGAAGTTTACATTTTCCTTATCTGCTTATACCCACATTAAGTGGGCACTGACAAGTTATACTTTTAAGTTACTGGCAGCAGTAAAACAGAGTGAATGTTACATGCAATGATGGCCTGTATTTCCATGAATCTCTAGTCTGTAATCACTGTGACTATAAATACTTTAATTGCCCAAGTCAGTTAGAACTTCCTTTTCCAACAAGTAATGTTACCCAGCAGTATCCAGCAAAATTACTTTTCTCTCCAGTTAAGGTAAATGGCTTGGTTGAAAACATTCCACTGACAGGGTTTTAGGGTTATATGGTCTGTAAGTTTCCCTTAACAGTAGTCGAGAACACTAGCTGGAGGTAACTCAGCAGGATTGTAATGGACAAGCTCAAAAGGAACTGCACAATCTTGTAACTAGTTCTTTACACCTGCTGTCACAGTGAAACCCAGGTTAGGAGGTACCTAACTTGCAAACTGCCCAAAGATAATAAAATGCCAAAGAAATTATCACTTGTTCCAGACGAGGTTTCTTAAATGCCTTCTCCAAAGCATGTACAGAAATTATTACTGTGTGAGAGAAAGGAACTGCATTTGACAGAGTCCTTCTCATTTAGTACAGTTTAAAGATTGATGGTAGAAAACATGCCACATTGTCTTAAAAACTGTCTTTGAATAAAGAAAAAAGCTTTTCTGAACCAGATTTTATTTTCTCCTACATTTCCTATTTTTCACGCTTTCTGAAGGCCATCCCTCTCTCATCTTTAAGATACTCTATATCCAAGATCAACTGTATTTTATGAGTCAAAACACCACTCTAACGGCTAGAAGCCATCTAAGCAGGACATTCAAAAAAATTGGTCAAGAATAATTTTCTAGGTGTACAAATGTATTCCAAGCTCTGTAGACAAATACCACCTTTATAAGTCTTGTACATTTCAGAGATACCATTGCATTCAGCTGTTAACTCTGGCATTGCACTGAATTGCACTGTATTGAAAGTGACATCTCAAGTTCCCATAATTACATTTTTCACACTGCTAAAATACATTAAACAATGCTAGACTTGACTCAAAATATTATCATTAAATATCACAATGGATGTGATTTTGGACCTTAAAATTACATTGGGGATATCCACAATCAAGCCTTTAAGGGTGAAAAGCATATACCCTAAGGAGAAGTCAGCCAAATGAGGTGGATAACTTGACTTGAAACATGGCATTCAAGAAAACTTCCTATTTTGCTACATTAGATACTACAGTGATTTCATGTCTCCTGCTGCATAAAGTATAGATTCAATCTAAAGCACATAGTCACCTGAGATGATATTAAACATCCTTGGGTTCAGGATAGCAGGACATATGAGTCGAAGAAAAACAAAGCCACTGAAATGAAATAAAATTGTATTTTATTCAAAACCGTTAGAAAATTGATGTAAAATTGTGTTGTCTTTCAGGAATAAAGTTATTGTGGGATCTTGTTAAGACAAACATCAATAAATCAGCCTGTGCTCTTTTAAAATAGAAATTTAAGTTCATCGTGCTATGAACTGCAATGAAATCTGAAAGAAGAGGCCCATTTATTTCCCAATAAAGGTGAACTGTTGAAATCATGTAGGAAGAAATTAACTGCCAAGTAATAATGAAGCTGATCCCAGACCATGCTTGCCTCAAAAAGGAGCTGCCCTTGGTTTCTGACCTCCTAAAAGTTCTCCACTGTCTGCTACCGCAAGTCATCCATCCCACAGCCACCCACTTCCCCAAGCCACTGTAAGCTAGAGCACAGGAGTGGATGGGCAAAAAGATCTCTCTTGGCAGAACACACCTTTAGGTCAGCTTCCGCTGATCCATTATCCTGATTATAATACACTTCAGCAGAAAAATAAAGGATCTGCTACTTTCCACCATGAAAGAATTGCTGCCATTTTAAAAGCTGGAAGAAGAGTGCTCTAATGCAGAACTAGGAATTCATTCAACAGGAACCCAGAATAGGCTTCAGCAGCATGAGAAAAATCTGTCTTCCTGTTAATACCAGAGGTAAAACCCATCATTTAGGTTAACCTTAACTCCAACTAATTGCTGTATAATGAAGTGACGTACACACCAAATAAATCAATCTAAAATATCAGTAATTTTGGCCTTGGACACCACCAGCAGGCTGGATTTCACCACAGTAATACCAGAGCCTCACTCCTAATGAAAGGAGGAAGGGAACCTTGCCTGTTGTAAAGTACACAGTTAGGGATACTTCCACATTTCTTCCAAGTGACAAACAGTAGTGAGGTTGATGCACCTTCTGTAAGTCCAAGACACCTAGTATGTTCTGTTATAAACGTATCTTACCTCTCTAAGAAACACAAGTTATGGGCTGGTAAGAAAACAGTTCTTGGCCAGAGGTTAGGCTAAAATACTTTCTGTGGTGAGATTTCAAAGCTGTGAGTCAGTAATTAATTCTGTAATTAATTAATTAATTAATTACTGTAATCAGTAATTAATTAAGTAATTAATTCGTGGCACATACACCAATCATGGCCCAAATTTGAAGGCAACAAGGTACACATTAGCAGAGACCCTGCTAAAAGGGAAGATCTGATACTCCTTACCTTTGTCAACCTGCCTAAATTAGGAATGAGCAAATATCTATATGCGAGTTTAAAACCAGAGAGAAATGGTAGCACATTATGATTGATAGGATAGAGAAGATAACCAGATAAGAAAAAATTGTTCATCTGGCTGTGAATACTGAACCATTCTTAAACCAAAAACAGTGTAATGAAAGACAATAAACATCACTGAAGGCTGTGAAACTGCGCTTCAGAGGGAAATCTCTAGTATCCACTTGTGAAAATGGAACACCACAAAAGCAAGTGATAAAGTATTTTTAGCATCCAGTGGAGATCACAGGGAAAACTCTGAAAGTGAGCTGTTGTGTCCACCAAGGAATGCCACATGGTCCTTTTTGGAGCTGGGGAGGAACAGCCAGAGATATGGAATTCACTATTGACCTTTACAGCCTTCCAGCAGCTTAGCCCCTCAGAGTACAAGAAGCTCTCAGAGTAGGAGCCGTCTCCATTTGAAGGCAATGCTGCTTCACAGTATGAAACACATAAGGCTTCTGGAGTCAAAATGATAAATACAAGCCAAAGACAAATGCTCTGGAAGATCCTCCATGGGAGATTAACCTCTGCTAACCATACAACTGCCTGACACTACAAAAAGGAAAGCTGTGGCTCTGATACTGAGATGGGGAACAAACATGGCTATAAAAAGTCAGAATTTTAGATGCACATAATAGGCTTAAGCAGGTGAAGGGGAAACAGAAATATATACAGCTTGTGTCATCGCTTTTTGCAAAAGTAGAACAACAACTTTAAACAGCATATAGGATGTAACTTGTTATGCAGAAAGAACTGGTAGGAGTGCACATAGGAATTTAGTTGCTAGGTAAAAACTATTAAGATTTATGTTGTGAGAATTCAGTAAAGCAAACTTAGGTATTGTGAAAAATCGATAAAGCAGAAAGCTATGGCTTGAATCCAGCAAAATTGGGCTCCTGATTTTTTGGCAATAACAAGGTGACCTGAAAAATAGCCAAACCTCCACTGCGTCTGCTCAGAAGCAAAGGTCAACCAGCAAACACCTGAGGAAGACATCGGCCTTCCTCCCAAGAGCCCAACTCACGACCACCAGGAGGCATGACAGCTAATTAGAATATGAAGCAAGAGAAGGCAAGGAATGGGCGGGTGGGGAAGTGTGGGTCTGTGGGATCAATGTGTATTTAAACCAGGACCTTGTCTTGTCCAGGTATCTATGGTTTAGAGGACCTATGCCCTCATGCGTCCCAGCTAGAAATAAAACGTACTGCTTTACAATTTCGGTTGTAAAGTCCTGATTTCTGCAAATGAATACCCTGAAAATCCCTGCCACATTTAGAACAAGTGTCAAGACCACAGCTTTGTCAAACATTTTTGTTTGACCTCCCCTGGCAATGAACAGTTAGAATCTTTGTATTGCACTGGTTTAATAATGTAGATTGGAGTTTTGGTGGCTGGTGTGAGTTCAGAACAGCCAGGTTTTGTAACCTCCAGCAACATTTTCAATTGAGCTCCAGAATATTTCAACATGATTGGGCTATAGTACTGTAAATTCGAAGTTAAAACCATTAAGTAAAGCTATATTGACCTCTGTACTACATCAATTCTGGCAAGGCTCTAAGAATAAAACCAAGAATCCAGCAAGCTCTATCTTTAATTGGGACATTGTACTTCGTCATCATAAATATCTTAAACACTGCAGTAACCTGTGTAAGTTCATACAGTTTTGTCACTGAAAGAAGTATAGATAAGCACACTGAAGTATGTCTTCAACAGGGCTTGAAAGAAATATTTCCAGAAAAAGGCTGACAAGTAACTTACCTAACAACTCTGGTTCTCATGGTAGTATTAGCTGGCCATTTGTTTTGAACAGACTTCTGTAGGCACCCATAAATATACCTTAACGTCCTGCAGAAATAGTTGCTAATTACTTATTCCATTAAACTTACAGAATCAAAAAAACTGGTCAGAAAGGACCTAGACCAACCTCCTACTTGACGCAGAACTATTATTAACTTTATATTAATAACTTAGACAAATCTTTAAATTATAAATTAACTCTCAGTTAAAGTTAACAGATTTATAAAAATTCTATTTTAAAAGTTCATTTTAAAAAGTAAATTTATAAGTTACAAGGAAAGCTGATTCTTTGCAATTCTGTAATCATTCAGATGTGCATTAAATGTTTTGCAACTGTTTCCTTAAGTAGTACTCCCTTTTTGAAAAAAGGCCGTTTTGATGGCTAATTTTTTAGTTTCTCTCTTAACTAGAAAAAACTATTCTTTCCATACGTGACACATAGTGAAAAAAGCTAAAAAAGTTAAGCACCACAGCAATAGTCCTCTCCCATTAAATAAAAAGGACATTTGTAGTGTATTTAAGAAAATGTTGATCACTGCATCATATACTTGAAAGCACTGCAATTTTCAATGCTAACCTTGCCATCACTAACACTAAAGAAAATTCCATGCTACTCCAATGACTCAATATTGAGGGTTTCATATACTTTAAAAGCTAATGACACTATGAATGGAAACTCTGTACTATCCACTTTTTATTAGAGGTATGAATACAAGTTACTTTATCAATTACAGGAAGCGGGGAAAAAATGGCCTCTGCATCTCCCTAGCAGACAAAAACAGGCATAGCATGGTATTACTATTACTACCTACCTGTATTTTTAATATAATAATATAATAATGTTAATAATTCAATCTCTTTCTCAGAGGAGAAAGACTGACAAATGCATGTCACTGTCTGCCAACTACCACTGTCTTCCACCTTTTTGTAAAAATATGACATTAATTATTTTATTACTATTTTGTCCCTGATTTCCTGAGTCCTAAAGTAGCTTCTGCTTTAAAAAAAAACCAGATGTGTCAGCCAGAGGCTTTTTAGTTCCTGATTTCCTAAAGTAGCTTCTGCTTTAAAAAAAAACCAGATGTGTCAGCCAGAGGCTTTTATAAAACACTATTAATTACCAGGAGTGTTATTTTCCCCCTATCTCTTTTCCTCTGTGTCTATATAACACTAAGATAAATCAGTAAGAACGTAATTTTGAAGTGCAATGTAATTAATGGAAATGGGAATTTTCAAATATAAATCTGAACAGAAAAGTGCAAACTTACGGGGGCAGTATCTCTGCAGCCATGAATATTTTCTCCACCAATTCTGAAAGTATACTGAGTAGATGTGCCAGATTAGTGTTTACATCTTCATTTTTTTCTAACTTCGAGGGATTTAACTGAAACAGAAAAAGATTGTTTCTTCTTTTATCTGGAAGTACATATATATATAGTTTCTAAATATTACACACTGAATTTCAAAGAAAATTAAATCTTCTGCTGCTGTACAAGTCTCTTACAGAATTCAAGCATGTTTCAGTGGCTTGTCAGGAAATGGGAAGCAACAGTTTTAAGTTCTAATATAGATATCTGGCTTTTATCAGCTTGGATATTCACCACTTTTCATCTGTGTGACTTTTTTGTCTCTCTCAATCCAAATTTCTGATGACTCCCATCTTTTCCACAATGAAGTGAAACACAGGAGTTAGGAGGGTCATTTTAAAGAGTTTCAGGATCAATAACAACCTTACAACCTCAGGATCAACTTACAACCTTTAGTATCTGGAATTTCGCAATTAAAATGAAGTTCAGACCTTGACTTCTACAATATCTTGGGTTTAACAAGAGTTACCTAGATTATGACATTCAGTAACAGCTGCAGAATGCCTGCTAAATAATTAAAAGCAATTTTGAATAAAAAACTTAGTAAGTTCTACTATGAATAATGCTTGAAGCCAAAATGCAGGAAAAAAAAATTAAAACATCTCTTAATGAATTCAGTTCCTCTATTTCTGATGAAAACGAAGTCTAGTTCTAAGAGATTATTAAATGTTCTCTACAACTAATATTGAATGTAAACACAACACTTAACAACCAATGGATGATTGTGTCAACAAACTAAAATGTTTAAAAACACAGTTTAAGGTATCACCTCACAGGACTGCTTGCTCTCCATGATCTTTAATATGGAGTCTTTCAGCGCATGATGAACAAAACTTGTTGCTGTGGCTTTCATATACTGCTCCATAAGTGTGCTTGCTAAAGTGGTGGCACGGAACAAGGTAGTAGCTTCATCTGAAAAAAGGAATTGGAAAAACTGAGAAAAGGAGACATCAAAAAGAGAGGAAGAAAATGGTTAACTCTTTGACAAAAGCTGCAACTAAAGGAGGAGGGAGAAAAAAGATAGCACCAGAACCCTTTCCTCCCCACCTGCCCATAATTCCAGTAAACTTTGTGTGGTTTAGTGCAGTACCTTCCATACTTATCTCCCTGTCATTTAGTGTTCGTAACAACAATGACTCAAGCTTTTCATGAAGAAAAATCTTCAGTAAAATGCCAGCCAACAGTGTTCTATCCTGTCCACAAACATGTGATAAGGCATAGACTACATGAAGTTCTTTCTGGAGTATAAGCTGAAAGAAAAACAATTTTAAAATATTCAGAAGCTTCTCCTTACATATAACAGCTTTGGAAAAATACAATATTATATATCTATATATATAGCTGTCACTTAAAAATATAACTTGATAACCTCAACCAGTGTTACTGAGATCCCTCTCAACCAATGAATAAAATTGGTTTTGACAGATAAAACACAGATGGTTAAACTTAAGTTCATACCTCTTTAAACTCATTGTACTCTTCTTCTGGCATGATCTTCTCCATGGAATATCGTGCTCGAACACGCAAAGATCCTGGCTCAATACCCTTTAGTGGTACATGGGAACTGAGTTGAAACCACTCATCTGTTGCATGTCCTTTTTGTAATCGGCTTAATTGGCAACGCATAAACACTTAAAGAAAAAAAAGCATCATTCAGGTATGTTATCTCCACCAAAACAGTGCTACTATTGAATAAAAAATGGTTTTATTTTCAACACATCTTCTTATTTCAGGGAAAAAATACCAGCAAGAGTAAACAAAAAGTTTTTCATCAATATATTAATGGATTAATTCTCTCTTCAATGGCTTAACCATGTCCTGTAAACTGAAGAAGAAATACATGGCAATCTGTAAAAAAGTATACATATAAATTCAAAAATGCCACATGAATATTGACATGGCTTTCCTTGTAACACCCAAGTAAGTAAAATAGTGCTACCCTGCAAATCCAGGTAGCAGTCAGAAACTCAAAACCAGGTTAAATCTTTAGAATTCACTACTCCCTTTCCAGTCTCGGGCTGACACCACCATCAAGGTCTGCTCCTATTAATTATTACAGTGTTCCTACAGTATTCCCAAGCCCTGGCATATGTATTACTTTTATTGTAACTCCAGTCTAAACAGTTAAAGTGTATTAGGTTAAAAAGTGTTCCCAAGCACTTGCTGACTAGATAATGGAAGTCAGCTAAAGAACAGCCAAATAACTGGTGCTGATGGTACACTGAAATTGCCAAGCAGTGACCTGGACTGCAGCTGAAGTCTGGTGCAGCAGCTGGCTAGCCAGCTACAGCAGCTGACAGGGAACACAGGCCTATCCAGAGCAGGAACATGTGCTCCTGAGTTAAGGGCTTTTTTCCCCAAAAGAAAGGCCCAGGCACTTTCAGATGCAACATTGTGCCTGTGAAACACCCACCATGCTTCAAGAGGAATCCACAATTAGTTTTTCATTTAGCCTATCAAGTCTGCACCTCTCAGTCAAACACCCTCTCCATGACAAAAATATTTGCTTTTACTTTCCTCACATAAAAACCAAAAAAGCCATAAAACCAAGACCTTAATTTTTTTTTACATCTCTGCAAAGCCAATACACCGATCTGCCTTGCAGAAACTGTCAACAGTTCCCGCAGATTTCTCACTGCCCCAGTGTAGCAATACACAGCAAGATAAAATTTGATATCGGAACACAAAAAGATCATATTTATAATGCCTTATTCAGGAAAATCCTGCTGCCTATTTCATATTCTTTGGAGTTGATGAACTGATAAAAGTTAATGCATTTACATCAGTCTAACAGCATAAAATCAATCCATCACCACTTGCTATTTATCACCATTTGTGGATATTTGTGGATGGAATGTCATTAGATTATGTAATAAACTGACTTTCCTAGCATACTTCTCCCTGGCATCAAAGCTCAGTATCCACAACTAAGAAATGTGCCTTTCTTATTTGCTTGCACATGTATCACAGTGAGTGGAATGGGGAATGAAACATGGGACCTTAAATAAAGTGATGATTTAGTTTTTCCCTGTGGTTATAGTAGCACTTCATAGCTATAATATAAATAGTATGACTTGACTTTGATTTTTAAAAAAATCATACCAAATATCTGTACAAGCTGCAAAGTCTACAAAATAGTTGTTATTATAATTTATAGTAAAGTAGTAAGACTTTAAAGTAGTAAGACTTTTTTCCTGTTTAAAATGTTACATTGAATTGGTAGGCTCCTTTCAGGAAGAGATTTCTATTCAACATGAAATAATTTGAAATTAGTCACCATAGTGCAAAACCAAACCAGAATCTCCACTTCAGTTCAACACTTCATGGTGGTATCCTTCAAGACCTACTAATTCAACTGTTAATAGTAGCAGATGGAATTCTACTAATAAATTCCAGGACTCTGGATTTTTAAAGCCATATTATATATTCATCTGAGTAGTCCTTATGCAATTTACAGTTAGAGAAACAAAAAAAGCAAATAGAACTGATGCTGAACTGTTTAGTATCATTTCTGACTACCTAGAATACTTAAAAAAACTCTAAAGTAACTATAAAACATTCATAGTAGGCAAACTTCAATATAAAGACCTGAAAACTCAGGAAATATTTTAAAATACTGAAAAGGTAGCCTTCATTCATGTATCATTTTGGTATTTAAGTTTTGTGTGTTACGATGGAAGAACAAAGCAGTGAATCCAACAATTAAATTTGGACCCTCAGTCTGCATTACACAGAAGGAAAAGCAGCAGCAAAGCTGAGTTAACCCAATTAATAACTGGCAAAATAAATAGCATCAGCTGTACAGGACTGTCACTTCATAGCATTCCACAGGCAACATGTGTGGCTGAAAAGGAAAGGAAAAAGGGAAGATGGTTGGTTAAGGAAAAGAACCAGTTATCCTGCTTTTAAAGAGTTACAGGTTTATTCTGGCAGTGCAACACAACATATGTCAGAGATGTGGTTTAGCTCGTTTTACCCCAGTGAATTCCACATACTTTATACGGCTGGGAATGTAAGCAGAGATGTATGTTCGTTCAAGCTGACTTAGAGTAATCTTTATCTCAAAAGGAGTTATGCTGGATTATGCTTATGGTGTGAGAGTGTAGATAACTGCAGTAAAGAAATTCAGCCAATCCTGCCCCTCACCTAGGAAGCCTTCCATCATCTAAACGTACAAAACTAACAGCATCTCCTTAACATGGACAGAGGAGAAGTAACTACAAAAATACTTTCAAAGAAGCTGCTGAAGTATGCCACTCAAGAATTTTACCCTTTTAAGATTCTTTTCCTAACCAAGGCTTTGGGGCAGATAGGTGGTCCGTTTTCCAGCTTAAATGAATTCAAGACCAAGGTCACAACTGCAATTATAGCCCTTTAATCTGTCAGAGAGAATGTATCTTTAGTCCTCCTGCTATGCAGAAACATTTCTAGCGAGAGGAGGAGAAGGAGATTTGAAATTGAATCAGGTTCTGCAAGGCCATTCAAAATGAGTTGTAAATACGTACTTTGGCTAAGGTTTCCCAATAGATCTTTATAAACCCCAGAAAACCAAAAATCAATAAATATGCACTGGCGTAAGTTACAGGCCAGTAACACAATATATGTGAATGAAACAACTGCACTAGAATATATATACTCTTACTGCCTTGGAACAGACAGCTCAGAACATAATGGAAAAAAAAAAATCTTAGAACAAATTTGAAGAGAGCTGGGAGAGCCATCCTGCCCTGCAAGCAGCAAAGAGGGGGCAAAGGGCTGAAGCTGCTCCAGAGCAAGTATTGGGAAACAAGATACCTTGAAGAACACAAAAAAAAAAAAAAAAAACCCCACAAAACAGAACAAAACTGAAAGTACTGTATGAGAAGAGACCTGACCTTAAAAAGTATTTTTTTTTCTACTAAACAGCTTCAAATTCACATTCTTCAAACTTTCTTTTCTAGGAAGCTGACAGACTACCACATTTCTGTTGATTTGCTGGAACAGAAAACCACATTAAAGAAGCAGCTGTCTGGCTAACATAAGGAGAAAAAAATACAGATACTTTCCCTTACCTGAGGTAACTTCAGATTTAAGTCAAAGAGTGGTAGTAAGGGAAGAAGACAGATGAGGTAAAATGGAAAGAAAAAAAGGGAAATTTTCTTCAGAGACTGCCAAGATTTTTTTTTTAATAAGAAACTGCACCTTTCCCTATCTCACTGGAAGCAACCAAAAACATGAAAAGAAATTCCATGTTGTCAGATTCCATGGAACTTAACATTTTAAGGAGCAGACTCATACAGAAATTTCTCTTTGCTCTTGCTTTTTGATAAACATAGTCATTGTCTAGCAAATAGTTACTGTAAAGCAGGGCTATGTCAGACATACACGATTGGAGTACAGTGCACTTTATGACTAAAATCAGTGGAAATTCTCATTATAAAACATTATTGGAAAGCCACTACCAGACATCAAAAATATACACAGGCAGTATGGTAAGCCTAAAAACCTACTTAATTCTCTTGTGACAGTCCTTGACAAAAGCAATGATAACCACACAAAATATCCACTGCTGTAATGTATAAGCATCTTTTACAGAAAAATACTTACATATATCTGGATCTTTACTTTTCTTTGTTTTGTTACTAAGACTTATCTCAAATCTATTAATATCAGATGAAAGATCACTAGGAGAAAAGACAGAGAGCCTCAATTAATACTATACATGGCTGGCATTTAAGCTTTTCCTAATTTCATTTCAATCCTGAGTTACCATTATCAGCCACTTATATTAGCAAAGATAGGTGCCTACAGAAAATTCTGCCCATGCAGAATCTGTCTGAAAGGTTGCTGCTGTATAAACACATATCTAGTATTTCTTAAAATACTGTAAAACAATAAACATTTGTATTACATTTAAGAATCTTAAATGTAATACAAATTAAAAGTGAAATTCACTAATTCAAGATAATTAAGACTTACTCAAAGACAAATTCTTCAGACCACACTGGGTTCTGTCCTTCCCTGATATGTGTTTTTGCTACCTGGACGCTGTTCAGGTAGATGTTACAATATGGATTTGTAAAATGCTTTACTGGGAGCGTATGAGCTTCTTCTACATGTAGAATGAGACTGCTGACCTGAAAAAAACAAAACAAAAAGAACAAAACCAGTTTATTTTTTGTTGCTAAAATACAAAGTACATGAATGAATTATTTTCAATCCTCTATGCAGAGGCTTAATGTTGATATGTGAATACTGAACAGAAAACTCCTTATTAGAAGAGCAAAGACCAAAGGTATTGGAACATTTTAAGAAGCACAAGGAACAAAGTAAGAGTAACTCAAATTATTACTGAAAATAAATATCCAGATCCATGTTTTTAAGGCATCTTGGGTTTTTATTTTAAAATAATTTTTGAAGCATTAGGATTTGCAAATAACTTTTCCAGCCACAGAAAATTTTACTGAAACAGAACACTAACACTTTGAGTAAGAGCCATGAACAATTCCAAATACAGTGGTTTATTGTTTCGTGCTTTCCTAACAGATTATGTAAAATTCTCTTGTGCAACACATTACATTGTATTCTTTTATATAGATAAGCACTATCTTTGCTTTTTGAAGAATTCCCTTTTTGCTTTGCTTTTGCACCCTGAAGCTCCCACTTGCACCTGTCACTTTATCTGTAAATTCACCTAATTTAGTTCACTTACTCTGAAGTATCCAAATTTCTTTAATGTTCACAACCAAACAGTTGTGGCTATTACTTTTTATTCACCATTTTATTCCCTTCTCTACTGCCTGTAACAAATAACTACATTCAATATTCCTAAGATTAAATCGTATCAGGAATTCTTGATGTATTTCCCTGTTATTCTCCAATGATTACAGACATAACTATTTAAGACTGACTTCTCTCTCTCTCTGAAGAAATTCTGGCATATGTGGCACTTTCAAGAGGCCAAGAGAAATTGAGACACAAGCATGGCTCAGCATATATTTGTTACATAAAATGAATATCATTAGTTAAATAACATGTATTTATATGTAAATAAAATGTATATAATGAGTATTTTATGTATGTGTCATATAAATTTTTATGGATTTTTTTTGTTTACATGTCATATTAATTTTTAAAGTTTCCAATGTGAGGCATATTTGAAAAGCTGCTGACTTCTTTAGACTTTTATTCAGGATTTGCTACTGTTGAAAGGAAAATTCTGAGATTTATGAATATAATTTTGAACAGAGGAGACAAAATACTCCTCCTCCACATGCACCTCCTACCCCACAGTATCAGCTTCACCTGACGCAGACGTTTATTTGATGTTCCTGGACTGGTTTTTCTTAAACTGCAAAACACCTGCAGAGCTTTCATCCAGTCCTAAGAGAGAAGTATGCAGAAGAATGTAATGAAACCAAATCAGATACAGCTTCTTACAGTGGAACAGACATATCTGCAAAAAGTACCTGAACTTTCACTTTAGCGTGGCAAAACCCAAGTCTTCTGTAATTCCACAGTACAAAAGTCTGAATATTAAAGCAAATTTATTATCTTTACTACGCAAAACTTCATAAATAATTTGCAAATCTGAACCATTTTCTCTTTTAGAATTATCAAGCATTACTAAGGGATATACAGTGTGATCTTTGCCAATTTTCCAGTGATAATACAAGAAATTGCAAATTGTGTATAAAATTAAGCAAAACTTGTTTGCTTCTGAGAAAATTGCATTTAACAAGCCAAACTGGTCTGATTATTCTCTCCAGTACTTCCATGTCAGTACTTCCATATGAACACTGTATAGTTCAAACAAAATCTGACCAATTAACAGAGAAACATAGAGCATATATCCAGCATTCTCCAGTTTGTCTTTGCAAAGTAGAAGATGTATTACAGCCTCATTCTCTAGTTACTGTCTCCCAGCCATTAAATCCTGTACATTTCTTGCAAAGCACAAAATTTAGGTTTTGACCAACGGCCTTCTCTTCAGTCAGTATCTCAAAGATTTGTCACCTACTCTCAAAGTACAATTTAACAATGTCATTAAAACCCCCACAACACTGCTTCAATCATTCTTCACAACATCCTCCACATTTTAAAAATACAGGAATATGCACTGCATCTGTTCTCAGCTTTGTGAGTTAGGCTTCAGCTTTCAAATCCTTCCAAGGAAAAGCTTTCAGCTACACTCCACCAAGTCTCTATTTTTCTATGAAATGTTAGAAAGTAAAGAAAGCTCAGCATTCTTAAAAGAGAAATATTTGTAAACTTTTCTGGGTGGGCCAAAGCCATATTATAAAGAAACCTGAAAAAACTATGTTCCGTATAAATGCAGTGAACAGCTTTTTATGCAGTTTCAAAACCAAAAGCAAATTAAACTGAATGTTTAGGAAACATCCTATCTTTTACACATTCTTAATTCTTTACTTTTTAGAAAACAGAAGATTTTAACAGATATGACAAAAATTAATTAAGGAGCATGGAATTAATTTCTATATTCTCAGCTACTATACAGCACTCTTCTTCTCAAAGACAGTGACAGCTGTATGACAAATGCCGCTACATTCTTATGTCATCTCTGCAAATTTAACTGTTTGCATTTATTTAACAAGAAAATCAGTGCTTTCCTTTATATACAGCACATAAAAAATACTATATTTATACAGATTTCATGTTTGGGTGAATATAGTCTGTTATGAGTGCTCTAAAAAGCTTTCATTCCATTCAAATAACATCAAATGCAAAGCTTAACTTCTAATGCAACATATACATCAGAGCTGTGAACTTGCAGAGCTTAAAAGTTAATAAACAAGAACACTGTGTCATTTTAGACACAATCTGCTGGTAAAATAATTTCTCAGAGGTAGGTTTCTATACCACAATTCTTAATCAGTTAACATAACTATTAAGAGAACTAGTAGCTAAAGATACCATATAAACCCAGAAAATGTACACTGTGCACTATCAGGGCCAAAGATTATGCACGACTACCAGTTAATATACACAACAAATAACTGGAAAAGGCAGTTCAGTGCACTTTGGTCACGGGCCACACATATGCATTAGTATTTTATTTATTTCACTCCGAAGTAAAACTCTCACTTACTATGCTGTGTTTTATAATATGGAAAAGACATGGAAAGTAATTTTTTTTTTCTGAGTTGATGTCAAAAAACATGTATGCTCTTCAAAAACAGAAAACAGAAAATAATGGAAGTTTTGTGTATGGGACCTGACTGGAATTCATCAAAACTGAAACCCTGAAGAATAGGTAATACGGATGCTGGATTTTCAGCACCAGCCTTTCCCCTCAGAGATCTGCTACCCAGTCCATTTTAGCACCTCCTATATAACCACTAAATATTTGTGATACATTTGCATTCTGTTCCAGAAGGGCAACATCACTGAACTACACAAGATAAAAAGTTACTTTTTTTACACTTAACAAATAAAAGCTCTCACCTGTGCTTGTTCTGGAGTTTCGCCTGCAAAGTAAAAGATGTAATGCTCTTCACTAAAGTGCTGAACTACTATCTGAAAACAGTTTGGCCTTAAAAATAAAAAAAGACAACAAAAATTAAGTTTAATTAATCTTCACATATTAACAGACATCTTCACTTGATCTGTGCCAAAACAAAGTTTACTAAACTAACAGATTTCTGCTGTCTGTAAGTGAATTGAACAATTGCATCCATTTTTATTCATCTACATGTTACCATCACACATGAAAAGAGGAAGAACTCCAACAAGATTTCTCAGATCTTCAAAAACTGCATTTTGTTTTTGAATGTATTGAATCATTTTAAGAAAACTACAGTATATGCAGCCTGCTTAAGAATAGTGACACATTTTTAGAATGGTGTGTACTGAACAGGCATGTATGCTGGCTTACAGTCAAGGCAAAAAACCAGCCATCTGGAAAAACTTGTCAACAAGGATTATTCCCAGAGAGTTTAAAAGCAGCAGAGGTTCAGCATTATTTCACAACTACTTAATCGTACATCAAGGATTTTTCTTTCAGAAAACAGTATTAACCTTATGGGTCCCCTATATGAACTCCCACAGCTCCCATGATCAGTGAAATGTGTACTAGATCACAGAGAGAACACTCGAGTGTATGTGACACAAAGCTCTACCACCTTAAATGCTGTGGAAGTACAGACTTCACTGTACTCCTGAGGAAATGGCAGAGACAGTTTTTTATCAGCTACTTGAAGCGCAGAAGGTACTCTGTCTCAGCTGCAGCTCCTCACTAACAGCTTCCTAAGCTACTTCAACTACACATATCCTCCTGCACACCTGTAAGTATCACCTAGCACCCAACTATGCTCCAACCCGTAACACAGGGTTTCTTAAAAGCTGTTAAGAGAAAAAATCAGAATGTTTATTTATTACAATTGATTACCAAAGCTTCCTGCCTAATTGTCAACTACATAGGGAACAATTTCTTTCATAATCTTTATCTGTATCTGTGCTCCTCATTCCAGTAGTTTGATGTTGGAGGTTTTTTCCAAAATTATTATAAAGATTTTAAAAACCCACAGACAAGAGCAAAGCATCAGTCTGCAGATCGAGAAATGCCACTGATTTTAAACATTTGTCATTAAGTTTTTCAACAATGTAACTACAAGTTCAATATACATAATTTTTCAATAAATATTAAGATCCTTCGGATAACCAGAATTTCTAACTTCTATCGTTTATTATATAAGTAAATGTAGTTATTTTTTCTATATAACACTATAACACAGGCTAGTGGAGTTGGTTTTGTAACTACTAATGAAAAAATATATAAACTCCCTTCTTAATTTCTAGTGGTATCTAAAAAGACTTTTAATTCTCAACTTTCTTGCTGATAATCATGTCCCTTGTGGTAGGCATTTTGAGTATCAAAATATTACAGTAAATAAGATTTCATGTGTAAGTACCTCTGAGTATAGTAATAGTGTGAAAACAACGTCTGAGGATGTTTACTTATATGAACTAGTATACTACAAAGTACTTGTTTTTAAACAGAAAAGCACCTACCAACTTCTAACCACGTTAGCTTTCAAATACCTATCAAAGTAATGTAGAACTTTTAGAACTTACAAAAAATATCTATCTTATTAACTCTTGGTGCAATAGGGATTAAAAAAAGCTGATGTCCTACCTGCCAAATAAACTGTCATGTACTCCATAGACAGAACACACACTAAGGTCTATTAGTCCTTTGGGTTTTGTGGCTCGTTTTTCACTTTCAAAATAAATAAGCTGGGCATCATTTCCCTCTAATATAAAGTACAAGTTTTTCCATCTCTTTCCTTTACCTGTACAAGAATCAAGCAAATGGTTACAATACTGTCTAAAACAACACATAAATTTTGTAAATGAAGAAAACAGAAGAGGGCAGTAAAGCTCCTGTCAGATTCTGAAGAGAAGAACAATGTACAGATAATCTTGCTTGAGTTATAGCATCAGTATACAAATTCAGTTTTATAAAACATGTGACTAAAACCAGATCCTCTTCACAGATGCAGGCAGAGTTGCAAAACGTTCTTCAAACATCTTCAGTGCTTTCAACAGCATTATGCAAGTGCATATGAGCTGCCTCTGAGCACCTCTCAGTGTATCTACATAGATTGCAAATGATAACAGTGTGGACCTCATTTATTAATTTTTTTTTTTTTTAAGAATAGACTCGACATTAAAAAGTTACTCCTAAACTCTGGCCCATATTTAACAGATTGCATTACAATACCTTAAAACATATAGCTGAAGAACAGAAATGGAACTATTTTATATGTAAACTTAAATCAGAATCAACCTGCAAACACATCCATATGTAAGAATTTGGCTGGTTCCACTTGCTGCCGAGAAAGGTTCTTTGAATTACAACGGATTAGGAGCATTCTGCAAAAAATTAATGCTTAAATCAGAGTACCACTTAGAAAAAACTTTCAGCCTTATTTTATATTTTAATCATAAATCCACAGGGCCTCAATAAACTAGGAGCAATATTGTTTTAAAAATACAAATGTAACACTCATTTATTATACTATGACTCCTAGATGGAAGAGTGATTTTATTGCACTTACTCCATATATGTGCATCTCTCTAGAAGAGAGTACTCCAATTTGCCTCTTTTAGCCTAATTTTTCCAAGTCATTCTCATTTTATTATATGCTTACTCCGTGATATGATATCTCTTTGCACCTCTCAGCCTTATCAACAAATGAGATGGTTCCCTTGTTCTGTACAGCAGGTGTAGTTTGGGCTGGTTTGGGGTTTTTTAATGCCTCTTGTATTAACCTATGTGTAAACGCTTACCTTCTTTCTTGCATTAGGTCACTATCCAGATTACCACCTGTAATCTATCCTTCCTGTCATTTGCAGAAATTTTGTTATTGATACTGTTTTTCTGCATCCATTAATGTTGATTTTTTCAAAAAGTAGAAATATAACACTTGGCAAGGGACTAGCTTCCTCAAAATTTCAAAAACTCGTTCAACAGAAATTCTTCAGGGTAATACTGAAGGTTACACTGAACTAAGTCAAGCTGCCAGCTTTTCATGTGCTTATTTTATGTTATGCTGTGCCAGTGTTAGAACCCTAAAAAGTCACTATATCCTCTGTATGGCAGACTGCATTTTAAATTTAAGACTGAAAACACAAAACCTGACTTGGAATAACAAAATTAAACCAGCTGTTCTCTGCAGTGAATGTACAGATTTACACTATTCTAGTTCTCTAAGACCATTATCAGCTAGAACTTAGTGAGTTCCATATTAAGTATAAACACTTTATGAAAATATATTTCATTTCATGATTTTGAATGCTACCTTTGACAAGGATGCCTAGTTTTTGTGCTGTTCTGATTTTTTCAGAACTTCCAACCAAAATTTTCACGCTGCATGTATCACATTGTTCTATTCATCTACTACCTAAGGAAAGAGATCTTTCACACTCCTTATACACTTTCTAGAACCTTTTCCCCACTTCAATTTTTAGCTCTTTCTAGTACCACTAAACTCACCAAATTCAACTAGGAGGTGCTGATCTCTGCTCTCTAGTGACCAACAATAGGGCATGAGGAAATGGAAGGAAGTTGAATCAGGGAAAGTTCAGATTAGACTTTAGGAAAAAGTTCTTCACTGAAGACGTGGCTGGTCCTTGGAATAAGGTACACAGGAAATGCTCCCAGCCTGTCAGGGTTTAAGGAGCATCTAGATGATTCTCTTAGTCATGTGGTTTAGTTTTCGGTAGACCTGCAAGGAGGTCTTTATGATCTTTATGACTCTCTTCCAATTTAAGATACTGTATGATCCTATGATTCTTATCTGCTTTTTCTCTTCCTTTTAAAAAAATAATAGAAGCAAACATAACTCACTTTTTTTCAGAAGATAACCTTTTTTGACAATATTTTTATAAAAAGCATCCTTTGTTTTCCGACGAATTGTATTGTAGATTTCCTTTCCATCCACTGTATCATTAAGCACTTGTTCTTGGTGCTAGAAAACATGTCAGAAAAACATACTTTAGGCTCAGAAATTGCCATAAAAAATGCATCCTATGAAGATGCGATCAGGATCATCTTACTGAATGCTACCAACTCACTACTATTGTTCTCTCACACATTTTACTGAAGCATTCATTTTCAAACAATACACTTGTTAGAGAAGAAACTCTTCCCGTATTTCCAAAACTGAAAGAAAATACGAGTTTTCAATACAGACCAACTTCTACAAAGTAAGTGTCTTTCATGTAAAAATAAAAAACATGATCTTTCACATGTGATTTCACTGTGTTAAAATTATGCCAGTCTTTGAAGATTTATCTAGCTTCTAACTCTCTTCTACCAAAGCTCATAGGCCTGAGTAATCATGGATAAACTCTGAAGGAATAAAAATTGTACAGATCATAACTAAAACCAACTCAAAGTGGCACAGTCCTTCAATAATCTCATTAGAGCTCACATGTTGTAACTGAGCAGAACTCAAGACAAGAGAAGAAAGCAGAAACAGGAAACAGAAAAATTATAAATTCACACAAAACATGGTAGTATCTAGAAATGCAAGTAATAAATATGACCAGAACCCAAACCAAGTCTGACCTTACTAAGTAAGCTGATCAACAAAAGTTCTTTAGCCATAAAAAAATACAAGAAAAGTAAGACTATAAAGCAGTAAGGACATCACTGAGATGAAAAGAGACATTAACTAGCTCTTCTATAATAGTCTACTTTTGTTCCTTTGCATATATTTGCAAGAATTATGATTTTGATCAAAACAATCAATAGCAAGATGAAAAATAACTTGATAATACTAACAGGAATTATAGGACCTACAATGGAAGTTATATCCATACATTATGAAATGATAATGTAACATAACATAATTATCTGTCAAGATATGTCTGTAACATAAGTACACAAGGAGTAGTGCACAAAACAAGAGATCTAGTGACAAATATTTTTAAGTAAATATCATATTAGACACAGGAATTCCATCAGATTGACCCTAAAATGATGCAAACCTTTTGAACTCTTTTCCCCCTCAAAAACACAGAGCATGGTGCTATGTGGAACAGAGCTGAACCCAAAGCTGAACATTAACTGCACCGCTGTGCACTGAATTTTTAAATAAAGTCTCAAGTGTATCTGGCTAGGTTAAAAGAATCTGAAGTACTCTCACATGAAAAATGAGCCAATGCAGAGTTCATCAATACAGATTTTTATTAATACAGACTTTATTAATTTACATATTAATACTGTAAGTTTTGTGTATGTGAAAAGCTAAAATGAAGACTTACTGCCATAATTAAAGAGGAATGATGGCACATGAAGAAAGTTACTAGTGAAGTTTTCCAAGGAGCAATCTCAGAATTCCTATTTGCCTTCTGATCCAATCACATTACTGAGCACAAGTTAACAGCAGGAAACAATGGAGAAGCACCAAGGACACAACACAATTAGCAGTATAGGAAAGATTGCAGTAACAAGGTATACATCTCTTAGTGCAAGACAGCAGTTACACCTGTCAACTCTTAGAGAAAAGAGACATTAACAGCTGAGTCACTCATTGGAGGACTGGGCTGTGATACTGTTGGCTATGCCAACCTAATGGTCTCACAAGGATGGACTTAACTTTTGCCATGCCAGTCCCTAAGGTGATGTGTTTTGGTTTTGTGACTGAAATGATATTGGTAACACACCAGTGTTCTGGCTCTTGTTGATCAGTACCTGCATAACCTCAAGACTTCCTCTATTTCCCACTCTGCCCCCTTCCTCAGTGAGGTGGCTTGGTGGACAAGATGCTGGGAGCAGAGACAGCCAATGATGACAGATGATGACAACTGATCAGAGGGATAGTCCCTGTCACGTAACATCATGACCAACAACAAGCATGTGGGCACAGAGAGGTCTCAGAGAGCAGCTGGGCATCAGTCTACCTGTGAGAGGTGCTGAATGATTGCCCTTGCATCACTGCTTCCTTTGCTTATAAAACAGTATTTATCTCAACCCATGAGGTTTTTTTGTTTTTGTTTTTGCCCCATTCCACAGGAATAGAGAGTGAGCAAACAAAGGTGTGGGTCCTTAGCAGCTCACCAGGATCAACTCACCACAAAAAATTACATCGTTAAGTGCCTTCCAGAGGAAAAGGGAGTTAGGCGTAACATGGTACTACTCTAAATTGTTCTGGTACATGTTCAAGAAAGGTGAATTCCCACTAAAACTGGTAGCAGCAAGGCAACTATGAAAACATTGCAAAGAGACAGGATTAGCTTCTGTGTGCTTGGTGAACAGAGGAAATGCTCTCAATATTAATAAGGAAGATCCCACAAAGACGTATAAATTGACTGCAACTCTCATTAAGGAGGACAGGAAGCGCAAATTTCTCATTTCCATTGAAACAGGAAAGCTTGGAAACAGAAAAAGAAAAAAATAGGTATGTAGATTTTTTAACTAACTATAAGCTCATGAAAAGCTAAATGATGTGGTGTGCTTATTACTGGTGATCTCATAGAATCAACTTCCGCTATGGGGCAAGTGTGCTTCAGAACAGGTGCTGCAGTCCCAGCCCTGCAATCATCCCTGAAGCTTTTCAGCGTGTATAGGTTTCCTGTGACAACTGAAAAACCCCAGACACAAAAGAGAGAAGGGCAGACTGGTTCCCTTTAAAATGGGACTAAATCAAAGCATGAGCCCAGAACAGAGCTATGGGCATGGAGCAGAGGTCGAACACCTCACAGCACAGATAGAACTTACCATACTTTCTGTTGACTACAAGCCAGTCTTCAGTAAGTATATGCATTTGAGGATAAAACAAAAGAATCAGATGAGCTGAAAACACTGAATCTGTTGATGACTGACTACTAGAGATGATGCTGCTTAACTACCACTGGTATCTCTGCTGTAATTTAGTTCATAAATTGATTTGATAATGATTCAGTCTGTGACTTCAACATCAAAGGCTCAGAGATGAAATCCTACCTGCATTGGAACAGGATCTTTTAAGTAATATCCTTCAACAATCTGTTCTTTTCTGTAGTGCTCAATGATGTCAGCAATACTGTTCCAGTAAGAAAAAGAATATTGAAATGTTAAACACATTAAATTTTCCAGTGTTTGAGAATCTGCTTTTCCATAAAACCACAGAAAACTTTCCCTCAAAGTTTTAATAAAATCAAGTGTTAATCATCATAATCTTATTTGCAGGAATGAGGATTTACTAATATACTGAAGTCAGGAAAGTTCACACAACTGTATTCAGAATGTATTAATCCTAAACTCCGCAAAATATTTTAATGACTTGCTTAAAATGTCAAATGAGGACACTGCACTTTCCACACTGAGATAGTACATGTGCATTACCTGCTTTCCAACCAGGCTGAAAATGGCTATTTCATTGGCAATAATTTTCCAAGTAAGTCCTAGAGTAATTAGCTAAGTGAAATGGGACATACCCTGAGTGAAGCGCAATCTCCTTCTAAGAGGAAAGGAAAAGGTTTGTAGCAGGGCTTATACAGATTATGGCTGGACACCATTGAGCTATCCTTTTAAATACGCATGTCAGTAGCACTCCTCCACAAGGAAGCACTCATTGTAATCACCAGATTCATACTGCAATTGCACTTGGAAGGCTCAGGAGAGAAGTAGTGACAGACACAAACTGAAATTCAAGGGATTTAAGTTGTTCTAATTATTTTTGCACTACTGAAATTTACACTGTAATAAAGAAGAGCAACAGGGACATCAATAGAAATTAATAATTTACATGCAAAATATCAATCTAGAAAAAGAGCTAAGTAGATAAAAACATACTCAGTGTGTCTTCTCAGTTCATGCACACTCAGCTGAGTGTGCTTATTTGTAAGGTATGTGTGTGACACAGGAACAATACTGTAAAAATCTCAAACTTCTAAATAAAGCTATATCAAGGCATCTTGGTTGGCTTTTCTATTTCATTCTGAAACTATGAACTAGTGCAAACTTGATAAAATGACCTTGCCACAAGTATTTTTATTTTTCAGGTACATAATACGAGATTAATGTTTCTTTCAGCTTTAATGTAATCAAGTAATTAATTTCAATTTTTTACTGAGATGCTGTCTCAGTACTCAGATGCATATGCTGTTTTCTACCTAAGAATTTCAACTGTGTCACACTACAAGAAATAATTACTAAGTCATTATATTTCACAGGTTGAATAGCTACTACCAACATTTTCTAATCAATGAAACAGCATTGTATGAATTTTCTCACTCATCAAATCAAGAATACCTTGACCTTCAATGCCCCTTCCTTGATTAAAAATGTCATTAGGAGTTCCTCAATGTAAGGAGCAGGTGCCTGCAAAATTTCTGCAATTTTGTAATATGGGCTGAATAATAAACTCAGTTGTATTTAAAAACTCAATCTGTAGTTAGAGCAATGTATAGACTAGGACTTCAAGCCGTGATGGAGAACCTAAGGGCTGCATTCTCCATTACATGTTTGAATTTCCAACAAATTACCAACTGATACACGCAGTAAGTTGAACTGAATGTGAGCTTAAGAGTATAGTGATAGTTCTCCCAAGTAAACAACAAAATCAAAGATTTTCTTTCACACTGAGGAAGATCTCTGCAAACTATGTACCAAAATACTAAAAAAAATTCTTACAGCGCTTTGTCATAATTTATAGCTGCTTAACTTTAAAATCTTGTTTTCTGTTCAGCTGCACAGAACCTTTTCAGCCAAGGGTAATCTACACCCAAGTGAATCCAGCACTGAATTATAAAGTATGAAGTAATAACAATATAGTAACTTTCTGAAAGCATACTATTTAATGCTACAAACCCATTTAAGACTAATAAGAGTTCCACTAACTTGATGATTAATTTGACATCACCAAGGGTGGGAGGCTCTTGGCCTATCATTCTAATAAGCCATGCAACTAGAAATCAGCATTTACCTTCATGAAAGGCTGACCCTACAGCTAGCCTGGTTTTCAGTGAGGATGGCTGGAGGCCAGACTGATTAATGAAGAAGGTATTCAAGCAGCCTGGGTGTGAAACAGGCATAGGTTCATAAGGATCCAACTGTTTAGCCTCACAGCATCATGTGAGTGAAGTCATATGAAAAAGTCCACTGAACCTAGTGAGGAGACCTTGACATTTTCTCAGACACACCAGCTGCTGAATCTCTACCCACTCAGAAGCCAAGCTAGAAGTGACAGAAATTCTCAGCTGGACTAAGAATGCCCTGGCTCTAGGTGAGAAAGACTGGAAAAATGCCTTTTTTTTTTTAAGGCAGGCAGTGACCTCTGTTTAAGGAGGAAAGTGAGTTTTCACTACTGAAAAGTCTTCCAGATACAACAACTCTAAAAAAAGACTATCAAAGATGGAGGGGTACGGATAGTTTCTCCCACAGAAGGGGAAACACCTCATTATTTCCCTTTTTGTACTAATTACTGTATTTTTGCACCAATGGCAAAAGAAATGCATCTTAAGTGTGTTCACTCTAAATGAACTGACCTGTATTTCTGTCCCAAGTACCATGCACATATTTCCACGTGATTTAGTAACTTTTTCCAGCAATGGTGTTTTTCCCCTTTCTTGTAAATACCCATTTCTATTATTTGAAAACTGTATTGATTGTCTCAGCTAAAATTAGCATTTTCACTTTCCCCTTTTCAAATAGACAAGAACAAATGGAGAAGCTTACAAGCTGCTTCAAATAAGAGTAATTTCTTAATTACAGATACATCATTTATGGATCCACATGATCCATCCAAACTACAATTTACAGAGTGAAACAACTGGTTGGCAGAAGAAGTACAAACACTTCAAGAGAAACAAGTTACACTTAGGCTATTTACACTGTAATAATTCGCTCAGTTAGAAGTAACTACTAAGGAAATTTGGGAAAATATTTAGTATAAAAGAAAACACAGTCTTAAAATCATAGTAATAAATAGTTATCAGGAGCAAGTTATACAAGCATAAAATATGCACAATTCCTTTTGCCACAAGAACTCACCTATTATAGTATCTGCCTCCCATCATAAACTGATTATTTGATGTTGGACATATTTTAAAACGCTGAATATTTTCACTGGTCCGGAAATAAAGTGAGTAATCACCAGGGGTATTATCTGAAGGCCTCACAAGAAAACTGCACACTTGACCAACTGAAAAGACATCATAATAGTGTTATTTCTCTTAGTATTACATGTAAACCCTTACTGAATCTATTTCTACAGAAACTAGGAAGAACTGCACACCTGAAGAAATACAAACCCTATAAAGGTAAATTCCAGTAGTGATCTCAAACTAGAAGAACTAGTACTAAACCACCAAAATTAACAAAAAACAGTTCAGCTGTAGCCTGCAACCTAGCCACATCTTTGCCATCTCTTAAAAACAGCATACAAAAAGAGTTTGATAATATTTTTAAAAACCCACCATCTCTGCTCCAGTCTTTAAAGTAGGGTATTAAACAATATGGGTCAGAAGTACTGTTTTCATTTATAGAAATATTTGCTTTATGAAAGTGAAATAATTGATTCCAGATGTAATAACTTAAAAATTAATTGAATCAAAAATTAAAAAATTAACTTCACTTGAGAATATACTCATTATTGATAGCTATGAAAGTTTTCTTCCAATGTAGTATTCTGAGGCAGCGCCCAGAGGGGTTGGGGAACCTAAAACACTCATATATGTTCAGACATTAAAGGAAGTTTTGCCACAGTTTAATATTAATAGGATCATTTTGTGCCATTTAACTATCACCGTATTTCACATGAGAAATGCACGTACCCGTCATCAGCAAATTGTAAGCTTCTTGTTTGGAGATCTTCCCATGGAACCATCTTAACAAAGATGAAGAGAAAAATTAGAAAGCAAGACTACCAGCTCTCTTTTTTGGTTGTGGTGACATCCAAGGCTCTGGCACCTATGAATTAATCTTTATTTTAAAAGACCCAATATATGTAGATGAGACAATCAATGTCTATGCTACTTAATGACTCTCTTCTACCAACAGCATGAAAAGACTAACACTAATAGATATATAAATAAATTACTTTCAATAAAAAATATCCTACACTTGGAGCTGATGTTCAAATACAATTCTGTTTATAGATTGGTGTGAATTGTCCAAAAAGCACATAATTTGATAGGCATTACTTGTACATTACATTACATACAGCACTAGTACATTACATACTAGTACATTACATACAGCAATGTACTAGAACCATGAAATCTGTAACTCAAACAAGAAGTTATACACATACAGAAAACCTCAAACTCAAATTTGCCAGAGGTGTAGAAACAAAACCTAGCTTTGTTAGATTAACGAATACAAACTTCTTTGATCTCACACCTTGTACTTTCCCAAAGTCCTGTGTCAGAGCAGTACCCAAAAAAAGTTCACAGCCTCTGCCTATTCTCAGCCTTATACTTACCACTATTCAGAAAACTTGACATGCTACAACTTAATAATTTGTATTTAAAGGAAAGCTAAAGATATGGCGCTTTTATCTATCAGAAAAGACCCCAATTTCTAACTTTCTTTCTATACTACCTTCAGATATTAATTTATGGATTCCTCTGAAGGGCAAACAACTGCTGAAAGACAGAATCAAAGCTCTACGTATCTTCTACAAGCTACTTTCCAAATATAAAATTTCCACAATTGAAGACATGCATATTGCCAAACTGACTAGTAGAATACAGTAAATCTAACAGAGCACTGAAATGTCCTCCGTCTGCCACCAGCCTCTTGGAAAGTGGCAAAAAGCCAAAAAGCAAGCACAAACATGACAAATGAGGACATCAGAATAAGTCATCAAGGCACTAGACATTTTTTACAACTATCTGCCACTCATCTTCACTTGTAAATGTAATCTATCAACAGACTGACACTGTTGATTCTAAGCTGTATTCAATTAAAAAAAAATTTTAAGTATTTAAAAAAACAGTGGGAAACTTTTAGTCCTGTGACTTTTTCTCCAAACTTTAGGTGTTACAAGAATCACAGAATACTTTGCGTTGAAAAATACCTTTAAGATCATCACGTCCAATCCTTAACATAGCACTGCCATGTTCATCACTAAACCATGTCCACGAGTGCCACATATACACACCTTCTAAATCCTTCCAGAGATGGTACCACTGCCCTGGGTAGCCTGTTCCAGGGCTTGACAACCCTTTCAGCGAAGGTATCTTCCCTAATATCCGATCTAATCCTCCCTTCGTACAACTTGAGCAGGTTTCCTCTTGTCCTATTGCACTTTACCTGGGAGAAGAGACCTCTTTTGGCTACAACCTCCTTTCGGGCATCTGTCAAGGGCGATGAGATTCTCCCTGAGCCTCCTTTTCTTGAGGCTGAGCTCCACCAGCTCCCTCAGCTGCTTCTCATCAGACTTATGCTCCAGACAGTTCCCCAGCTTTGTTTCTCTTCTCTGGACTCACTGCAGCACCTCAGTATCTTTCTTGCCATGAGAGCCCAAAGCTGAACCTGAACTCAAGGTGTGGCCTCACCAGTCCTGAGAGGGGGATGGTCACTGCCCTGGTCCTGCTGGCCACACTGTTGCTGACCCAAGCCATGATGCCAGTGGTCTTCTTGGTCCCCTGGAACCACAATGGCCCACGTTCAGCCACTGTTGACCAGCACCTCAGGTCCTTTCTGCTGAGCAGCTTTCCAGCCACTGCCCCAGACTGCAGCACTGCACAGGCTGTTGTGAACCAAGGCCAGGAACCATCACTTGGCCTTGTGGGATCTCATACCATTGGCCTCACTAACCCAGCCTCTCCAGATTCCTCTGCAGAGCTTTCCTACCCTCCAGAAGATCAATGCTCCCACCCATGAAGCAAACACAGACACTTGTTCTAATAGTACTTTTGTACAGTATTTACAGTTTTTATCTCCAAGGCAACTGTGTTCAAGAAATACTCCACTGTGTATATTTTGCCTGAAAGTGATCATACATGGCCTCATCTAAAATTTCAGCACTGTAATACCCATTAGCAACAGACAAACCTATTACAGGACTTTTTCATGTTAATTATCCCTGCATCTGCAGCAGCTAGTATATAAGTTAGCCTTGATATTAAAAAATAAATCTCTTGGGTCACTTTCTCAAAAACTTAGTAATCTCATAGTGGAAGTTTACAAATGGTTATGATTGCTTTTAAACAACAAAACAAAAATCCTTACATTTTGCCTTCATGGGGATCTTCTTCTCTTCCCTATGAGAAAATTAACATATCAAGTGAATGACAATAGTACAACTCAATTAAAAAAAAAAAGTCGTACATTAAGACCTTCTGTAGGAAAAAAAAGACAATTAGAAGTCTGAGGCATTTTTTAACTAAAGGACTTACTGCAGCTCTGTGAAGTTTTCCTCTTCATTCATTAGGTGAAAATTCAGCAAAAATGTTATTTCTGATGATTACTTCAGTCATAATCCAAGTCCTTTAGAGGTGGTAACTTTCTAAAAAGTTTCAACCTTTTCAGCCTTCCTAAGGTTAAATTACCACTGTCCTATCAGTCTACAGATCAATAGTCTAATACTGCCACTTCAGCTTAGCTACTGACATCCTGACACAGGTCATCTAAGGGAAGCATCTCAAGTAACATTGCTATTAGCAAAACATATGTACTGTGTAAGAAGATATTATAGAAAAATCTATTTTTTTTCTTTTTTCTTCTCACCAACAAATCTTTAAACCAAATTTCCCCCTTGAATAATGAGAAAGACCTACCACAATGCAAAATTACATTTGGTTGAGTCAGTAAACATTTCATGGCAATTGCAAGAAAGAAATGCAATTTACTGATTCTTCCCTAGGACAGCAGATTTTAGGGAAATGCCTAATAAATTTACAGTACCATTCATTTTTACTTCTCTCTGGACAACAGACGAATAAACATTTTTTGATAACGAATTAGGCTTAAAAGTTTGAGTATTTTAGATCTACTGGAAGAATTTACTAGGTTTAGAAAAGTACATAATTAGAAAACAGGCAACTAAATGTCACTAGGTTTTGTTCCATATTATTTTATCACAAAACCCCATTCATTTAAGAAATTTGAGTACAAAAATTACTTACCACTTCTTCTACTAGGTCTTCTACAATAAGACCCTGTTCATCTGTCCGTAGGTTTGTAACCCACATCCAGCCATCTTCCAATTCGTTATGGACAATAAACATGTCTCCTTTAAGGAAACTGAGGAGGGTTACAGCGAGATTTAAATCAGAGATACAATCATAATATAAAGTTTGATGAACATAATGAATTCTTGAGTATATTTGGGAAATATATTCCCAAAAATATTTGGGAAAACCTATTTGTAAAAAATGGAGTATCAAAGGAATTGATATTCCAAGCACATGTGTATTTTTCCTCACAGTTAAGTGGCTATTATATACAGGTTTTCATACTTTTGATTTATGTTTAGTATCTAATACATGTTTCAGAGCTGTCAACTTCAAAGTGTGCTAATGTATAAAACAAAAATAACACAGCAATATGAATATACAGTAATATTGTTCTTTTATCAAGAGAGATCAAACATGAAACACAAGTAAAATAATCCTTAGTAGGTTAGCATTGTATCTTATATCTTATATTCTATAAGAAAATAATATTCCTTTCACTGAAAAATTACCTAACATAATGTAAGTTGTGGAATATCTATTCATTATGTTCTCACACATGAAGACAAAGAATATAGAGCAGTTACCAGAGATGCCATGCAATTAGCTAAAGGCATAAGAGGCATCAACATTCAGAATCTGAGAATCACGGAATCAAATAGGTTGGAAAAGACCTCTGAGATTACTGAGTCCAATCTACGACCAAATACCACATGACAACCAGACAACAGCACTAAGTGCAACATCCAGCAATACCTTCCAAGACAGTGATTCCATCACCTCCACGAGCAGCATTTCAATGTCTAATGACCCTTTCTGTGAAAAATTTTCCCCTAATGTCCAACCTAAATGTGCCCTGTAGACTAAAGGGGAATTTAATATTATATCCTCTCATCTTGTCACTGATGCCTTACAGAAGAGACTGAACCCTACCTGGCTACATGCTTCTTTCAGGCAGTTGTAGAGAGCAATGAGATCTCCCTTGAGACTCCTTTTCTCCAGGCTGAGGCCCTGCAGCCACTCCTAATAGGACTTGTACTCCAGACACCTTACCAGTTCCACTACCCTTCTCTGGACACACTCCAGGACCTCAAATGTTTTTCCTGAATTGAATGGCCCAGAAGTGGACATAGTACTCAAGGTGTGGCCTCACCAGTGTTGAGCACACGGCAAGACTCACTTTCTTAGTCCTACTGGCTACACCACTGCTGATCCAAGCCAGGATGCCACTGATTCTTGGCCACCTGGGCATAGCTTGCTCATCTCCAGTCAGCTGCTGACCAGCACCCCCATGTCTTTTTCCACTGGGAAGCTTTCTAGCCACTCTTCCTCCAGCCTGTAGCTCTGCAGAGGGTTTTATTGTGGCCAAAGTGCAGGACCCAGTACCTGGTCCACGGGAGTTCTCATTTCTGGAAGACTAGTGTAAGTTACTCCTTAAATGTTAAGAACACAAACTCAGGTCACATGAAAACCTTCACTGCAGCACAGATTTTTCAATCATGTTTCACGATGCTTCAAGGTACAGGAAAAACAATAAAGAGTTGAAGCTCATCAACTACCATTTCAATTCAAAATTTCATAGCAAATGTGTATGGCATGGCTCTCATTTAAAATAGGCTAACAGAAAAAACAAAAAGCAACAAACCATTATCGAGAACAAAGAATAAATTCAACTGCTATCCAGCTTTAACAGGTGACAGACAACAAGTGCACCCTCCACCACTGTATAGTTACTGCATGGAAGACATGCTGAAATTAACTCAGTAATATGTTGAACTTACTAAATATTAACTATGATATTAAAATTCTAAGTCAATATTCTCTGAAATACATAATGTCTTCAAGAGCATATCAATTCAATCTAGAAAAAATTGAGAAGTTTGGTCTCAGCTGTGCCACGAACAGAACTATTTTAGCCATGTAGACCTCAAAACCCAAATACGAACTTTGCATTTCAGGTCTATCCTAAAAGAAGAAGAAAAGGTTTAATTGCCTACAACTCTTGTTATGATAGCAAAAATTAAAATGCTATTTCCTCTTAAGCTGATAGATGCAATAAGGCACGTAAAGGACTCAATTTTTTTTTTGGTTCTCTCACATAGTAGGAAGCCTTAGTTGCAATGTGCCATTAGAGAGCCCCTTCCCAGTCCTATCACCTAACTAAAACACATAATTACAAAACCAAATATCCTCCTATCATCCTTTAAAGGATCAGACTGGACTGTGAGTCCTAGAATAAATTTCCATCCAAATGAGGATATAAAGCTCTCATATCTTTCTCTAGATTTTAAGATAATAATCCTATACTTAAGAAAATTCCAATTCAACTGGTATATTACGTCAACTTATGAAATCTGTCTCATAGAAATCACCATAAATCACTTTCAAATCCTATTTTTTCATAAGGAAAAAAATTGTCTTCTGTTGAAAGACTTACTTTTTCCATTCTTTAATTTGAAAGTAGTCAAGGCTCATTTTCTCTTTCTAGTGATCTGAATTATTTCCCTTAGCTACACACGTACTTACTGTGGCAGTTCAGAAAAAAGCCTAGCTCATTTCTTTCACACACTCAGATAAACCATTTCCATATAGAATTCTTTGCCAAATAAATTTATAGTTTTGGTAAAAATCTAGGGCTTTAAAAATATATTTCATAATTATAACATCACTAATTTTAATTCTGTGTACTTAATGTACCTTCCCTTACAATTAGTACAAACAAATACACTAAGAATAAAATGCCTTATTCTTATTTCGAATGAAAAAACAGAGAGATATCATCCTTTAATCTAACTGTATCACGTTTAAGATGCAACTTGAAAGTATCTGCATACAAACACCTACCTAAATTATTACCATTTAAAAATACTCTTGCCGATTTCACAGCTACTACTGTTATTCGAACATACCTTATTTCATCAGTTTCTGGCACTTTGGTGTAAGGTAGAATTGCTCGAACTCTCCTTCTGTCTTCCACAGGCTACAGTTTAAAAGAGAGCAATTTTTGTTTCTCAACACTCTGCACTGTATATTCTATACTGTAGAATATTTCTCGCCAGCATTATGCTATTCTGAGGCAAAGAACTGGTAACATCACTTATATCCATCTTGCCAGTTTTGTATTTCCAAAGCTCAAAACGACTGTCAGCTAGGAACATGTAATTTGGTGGCTAAGAGAGCAGTTATTTAATTTTTTTTTCACTTAGAGCAGAAGGAATGTCTAGAATTTTAACATTCAGAAGTATCTTTATTCGGGTTTTGGGTTTTGTTACAGAGGATATTTTGCAGTGTTTTGTTTCATTTTAATTACTTTCATTGTTTTAAAAATGGGCATGTGAAAGGGCATGGTTATCTCCAGGATGTATATTTGAAACCATTGTTAGATATGCAAAATGACACAGAACAGTAAAGGTTACATTACAATGGTGCTCTTTATTAGCCAAGAACTCAGCATTTTCTTGTTTTTCTCTGTCTACTTAAAATGATGTTACTACATTGGGCAATAACTGCAATACCTCTGTTTTCCTCATTCCGTATTTCTATTACATAGCAATTTTTTAAAAATCATTACTTTGTATCAGTAAAAATGCATTTTCATACTCCTTATAGTTCCATGCATGCCTATATGGAAACTTTCTAAATTTTTTTCCCAAAAAATTCTGTATAGTGACTAAAGTTACAAACATTTTAATGAACTAGTCTTCACAATTTTCTTTTTACTTGCCTCTGGAGGTGCTACTGGAAATAGGAGCTTTTCCCCTTTCAGTAAGCAGGACACATGACTGTAATAACCGATCAGGTCTGAGAGCGAAGCAAAGCGACGCCCACCAATATAATAGTCTCCACACATGGCAATAATCCTGTTAATAAAAAAAACGCCAGAAGCTTGACATCAGAAAAATTTTTGCTACCAATTTTTTTTTAAGAAAAGGAGATTAGGATCATGTTTAATTCTTAAAACAGTGCCTATATTCAGCAAAATGCAGTATTACACAGTCTCTGTAAACACGTAAATAAACCTAATGAATATTTTATCAAAAATATTCATATATATATTGTATGATCCACCACTTTTTTATCTAAAGAAAGTGCTGATTCACAGAAAAAGACTGTACATTTGTCAGAACTAAATGGAATCAAAAAGACAAAAATACAAGTGTGAAAATCTTCGAAAACTGAAATAATGCACTAGTACACAACAGCATTATTACTGGTATCACGCACAATACATACATACCTTTTATAATCGGCATAAAGTAGCAAAGTAACAAAAAATTACTAAACTTCAAGACTATACAATGCAGAAAACAAACACCATCAAAAATTAGTTGTTTTATTACAGTTAGTTTAGCATCCCTATTAAAAGTTAAGAAATTACTTTGGAATTATCAAAGTATTTCCTTAAACTCAATTTAAAAATTTGATATCTAACGTGAAAAAGCTCACATAATCATTTCAGCAGTTTAACAAAACAGAGTTCTTACAAAACTGTTTTTCTTTAACACTTGTGTATTTTCTTAAAAAAGAGATTCCTGAATGCATAATTTGAATTAAACTGTTTCTCCCAGAAAGTAATATAAAATGCATACAAAGATTAATCTTCAGAGGCCAAACCCAAGCTCATAGGCATATAGCATTGCAAGGGGAGTCAGAAAACAATGCTCAGGACATACGCTGAAAGCTGTTTCCAGCAAACCTTTTCATTACTAAACATATAATCTATTGGTGGTTTTTGTTTTGGGATTTTTTTGGGGTGGCTTTTGTTTGTTTATTTGGGGATGTTTGTTTTGGGTAAGGTTTCTTCCCCTCCAAATTAAGGAAGCACCCAGATGTGCTTTAACTGTGCTAACTACAATGATTACTATGGAACAGACACAAAACAATCTCCTTGACTGACTAATGAAACCTGCATGATGCTTTAAGTCTATTCAAACCACTTTAGGCAAGTTTCTCTATGCAGACATTTTTGGTTTCCTCACACTTCCATTCTTCACCCTATAAAGTAATTTTAAAGTAGCATTTTTTAAAACAATCAAACACAAGTAGAAAGCTGTACCATGAAAGCATAAAAAGTCAAAAATACTGCATTATAATACAATCATTGTTTACTTTACTTTACAATCATTGTGTTCTGAAACAAAAAGTAGATAGATCACAGTATTCAAAATAAAACACTTAATTCTCACCTAAAATGATTGACATTTGTTTTACTAAGGAATGAAAGCACAAATGAACCTGGTCTCCGATCACTCTCTCGAATAAGGTAACTTCCAGGTTTTCCTGCTTGTCGAAGACGTTCTTCTGCAATTGTTCTGTCAAGTTTTCCATGATACCACCTGAAAAAAAGAGTAATAATGGGTGTCCTTAGAACTTAAGGGTTTCATTTACTGTCACAAAATAGACCCACAAAAGGAAGAAAATCTTTCAGTCAAAACCCATATAACCCCAAAATTTTGTTTCAAAGCTATCAGATTGTTACAAGTTCAACCTTGTAGTTTACTTACTGCCAATAAACAGTATTTTTAAAACAACAGTTTTTCAATAATCTGCTTTTCCCAAGGAACAACCCTAAGTGGCAGAGACTCTACACATACCATTGGGTTTTATCTCCTCCCTAATTTGTTTACTTTAAATAAACAGAAACTGAGGTGACTGACCTGACTTGAAAGACTATTGTATTTTAAGTCTACACAATTGTCAGTTCAGGCTGGGTATTTCAAAAGCACCAACAGAGAAGCGAATTTTATCAGACTGTTCCTCAGCTGACAGAGAGATGCTGCTGCAGCAAAGCCAGTAAAGAACTGGACAAGAGACACCAGGCCACCATCCAGCCCCAAAACCACCTTTCCTAATCACAACGTGCACTGTATCAATCAAAAAGTGAATGCCAATGTATGGCAAATCACAGCCCGCCAAATATGACAGAGGAAACAAATTTAGGTGCTCCATTTTTCAGTCCAGAAGTTTTAAACAAATAAGACACCCTCCTTGCTGGTGACAGCAATATTTATATTGGTATATCCCACATATAGGAGATCACATTCTCTAACACTGAATAGGCTACATATATTTTGTCCCATTCAACACTTCTATATCAAGAGTACCAGAAGACATTTATTACCTGGTAAAGCATTTAAGGAAAGGTTTATTTTCTGAAATAAAAATATTAAGTTAATTTCTGAGTGCAATTAAATTCAGTGTTACTAAGTCCATACATAAAATGTTAACTTCTGATGGCAAAAATCACTGTATTTTACAGCTCGCTCTGCATTAGTGTAATGTACCAAATTATACTAGCCATAGAAATAAATATTAGCACTAAATTTAATACAAACACCAGTAAAGCAGTCAATATTGAGCAATGATAAAAGAAAATAGCTCAGGTGATATCCTCAGGAAACCTCTGTAGATTTTATACATCTTTAAAAAAATAGGATATACACTTAAGTGCAAACTTGTGTAAGACCATTAGAGTATGCAAAATGATCGAGAAATAACTGCGTTTTTTCAGAGAGCAGAATTTCATCAACAGACAAAACCAGTTTAGGCAATATACAACCTAGGTGCACTGAAAGATATCACTGTCAGAAGTGCATGTCTTATAACCCATCCTGCTATCATCAGTTTTCAGTATTATAGAAAGATACACTCTGCAACTTCCCATCATTATCTTCAAGGACTTTGATAGCAAATAGTAAAGATTATTTTACAAAATTGCAGTACTCAATCTCATTTAAGGATATTGACTAATCTAAGAAGAACTAATGAAAGATTTTAAGATCTCTTATGCTGTATTATCGGTTACAAAGGAAGATCCACCCAAGTCAGTGCTATCCAAGGAAAGGACAACAGAAATGAGTAAACTACAGAGCTAGCAATATGCCTAATTTCATCAGAAAACAGAGCACAGAATGCTCTGAAGGATACAAACAGGCTACCATAATTTCTGAAAGTAAATAAAGTAACCCCCAGATCCTTTGGTTTTAAGCTCCGATCAGGTATCTGAGTGAAGCCTGAGCTCAGTATTTCTGCAAAAATACACCACAAGAAACCACCTCTCTCCCTCTGGGCTTCCCAAGTGAAGATTTACAACTTAAATATTTTGCAATCAAAACAGCTTCAAGTTTAATGTTTTCAGTCAGAAGCAATGCTAACCATAGAGATTCTTAATGGATGCAAAAGGAACTTCTATGTATGCTGTAGTATAAGTCTCATGAGAGGAATTAAGGTTTGGATAGGAAGGTATCACATTCAAAATCTGCCTAGCTGTCCATAATTAAGTTGCCAAGTCTCTGTGACTTACAAGTGCCTGCACTCAAAACTCAAAGGCTCACTATTACTTAGATGTACATCCTCCATCATTGCCAAAGACAAGGTCCCTATAATTTCTCATCAGTCACCTCTGCTTGTTTGCCTAATCCTACCTAGGAACACTTCTGTATTTCTAACATTAACTTTGCACGTTTTTAAATGCTGACAATCCACTACTTTGTGTTTTGAGCAAACATAATTCAATGACATTCTGAATCACAGCTAGTATTCTAACAAAGCAGTTGCTATTATGACATGCATTGAAAGAGAGTAATTAGCCTTGCAAGCGTAACGTTCTTGCAATATGAAACTATTTAATTATAGAATGTCCTATCAATTATGATTAGCTTACAATTCAGGTGGGTTTTTTCTGTGACCACCTGTTTAACTTGCCTGCTTTAAGAAACTTGTGTAATTGTTCTTTATTTTGCTTCTAAGAGAATACTAGTAGAAGGCTTTTGTGTTTCAGAAACCTGTCAAAACTGTGCATGAAAATTCTCTCATCTGTTTTTTATTATTTTTTATTTAGTTTATTATTATTTATTATTTTATATTTAGTTTATTTCAAAAGCAGCATGTTCAAAACTCCAACCCTATCTACCACAATTTAATTACATCAAAAAAGCATATATTAATGTACATACTTTAGCAGACAAGAACAAGCAGACAAAGACACAACATCACAAAGAGCTTGTATCCATGCATGCAACATACAGGTATGCAGAAAAATGGTGCCTGTATCACTGCCACACTGAGTGGCTGACAACCACATGACAAGTCATGAACTTCATGGAATGAGCTGCACTGCAGTCAAGAGTTGTGACCTCAGGTCCACATAAAAACAAGAGATCCCTGTATTTTCCCATGCTCCACAGAAAATGCTGGGTGGCCCCATTAGGCCCAGCCAGCCCTTTCTGTTGTGAGGAGGAATGCAGTTACACTGCACCCCTTTAGCAAGTTCACAGTATAGCTGTAAGGCCAAAGAACAAGCCTTTCACAAATTCACAAATATTCCATTTGTGCCTTTGGAAGTTGCCTTTGGAAGCACGTCATATTGTACAGCAAAATCTTTATTTACATATTTCCTTATCACATGTGAGAAAAGCAAGTATGAAGCTTTGCTGCTCTACTGAAGGATTCTGCTCTTAAGAGTACACTGCATTTTTTACTTAGGAACACAGTAGGTAAAGGAGAAGAGAATGCAAAAGGAAGTGCTGAAGGGGAGTAAAAGTGAGTTTCAGCAACTTAGTACAAATATAGATGTTGATAACAGCTGTAGACTTCTCTACTTCCATCTAGAAAAAGCTATGGTGTGCAGGAAAAGCAGTCTTTAAATGCCACATCCATTTCACTCAAGGCTCTTCTCAGCTATACCATGATGCTTCAAGAATACCTGTAGTAACAATGGAGAATTTGTAGGAATCATGATCAGAGCTCCTCTACTATAAGTTCAGACTCTGCCTCAGTGCTTTTCACACATTAGAGATTCTTGTTACCACCTCAGACTATGAGCTCTGTTTCAGTTAGAGGCAAAAGAGAGCAAAAATTACTTTGAGCTGGGAAAATCCCCATTATCAAAAGACACACAAAAATCTCAAGGCATTTCATGAAGACTAAGGAGAAAAATTACACGACAAAATATCCTGAATTATAATTTTTGTCTTCTGATTCTGTTAACATCAACCATCCTCCTCTCAAGCTTTCCATGTGAATGTTGTCTCGGGGGGTGAATCATGGTGATGGGAATATCCCACAATCATTTGTGCCCAGAATTGTCACTGTTTTCCCCCCGGGTACCCCACAGCTCAGGGGACACCACAGGAGGTGTAAACTCAGCCTGGAATCCTGTGGGGCGTGGGGCCAGGACTTCCCCCTTCGTTTTGGCAGTCGAGGACCACATAGGTGACAGTGAGTGTGGCTGACCTAGGATGTTGCTACTCCATGGTTTTCAGCAGTGCGACCAAAACCTGCCCATTTGCTTCCTTCACTCCTTGCTGCAAGGGAACCCAGAGCCAATGCCTGGGTGCTGCCAGAGGCCAGGGCCATCATCACCTGGGAAGGTCTCACTCCTGTATGGGAATGCCCTAAGACAGTGATCGCACTGCCCCTGCCTCACCAGAGCCACCAGCACTGCCTGTTGGTCGTGATTGTAACTACATCACAAGGGAAAAGCGGCACTTTTAAACTAAAGATGAGAAAACTTCAGGGGGTTTTGTTTGTTTGTTTGTTCTGAGATATATATATGTGTATATTATATATATATATATATATATAAAATATATATATTTTCTAGTAAAGAAATTTTATTCCTTTTCCCATATTTTTGCCTGGAAGCCTCATAATTTTTGAAGTCACAATAATTTAGAGGGAGGGGTTGTTCTTCCATTCCAGGAAGGTTTTCACCTTCCTTGTCAGATACTATCCTTAGCAGATTATAAAGCAAGACAAGATTCAATGCTCCTATTCACTGCTGAAGTTTCATTTCAGTCTTATAGCTTCTCCCAGCCTAAATCACACTCTCAGTTTTACTATTTTTATCCAGATTCTGCCTTTTGTACTTTATTCCCCATTTCTGTCATATCTGTAAGGTGGTACTACCTTTGTGCACCTAATTTGTAGAGATAAGACTAAACTAAATTTCAGTCAGATTTTACTACATTCATCTCCTTCTTCCATCTTGTCAGTTATTATTCAGTAGTTAGCAACTTTTGACCAAGCCTTTGCAGTTCTCCACATCGCAAAACTTTGCTAACAGAAAAAGATCTGCAAATATACTAGAATGGATGCACCTTTAGGATAAGCAGTTAAAATTAACTTCTAGCCAAGTAAGTGCTCTTTGTCCAGTATGCTTGACTCTGAGTGTTACATACAGTTCTAGGTACATGACGGAGGGATTTTCATCCCTTTTGCTTTCCTATGCATTATTCTAAGAGGCACTTACATATACCCATGTAAGCCTAATAAAGACTCCTTTGGTTTTATCATTTGGCTGTTCCAAAATCCCTCAAAAACAGCATGGGGAAAATTGAACTGTGCTGCACTACAAGACTAGGTACCAGCCACCTATCGTGGAAAGTCACCACCACAGGCACTCTGGCACATTAGCTGTGCCAACCTGTTAACTGTGGGACTCGCACACACCTCCACAAAACAGCCACTAAAACTGAGCAGAGTTTATGTCAGCTCTGAGCTAGAATTAAACAGATCAACTGAAAACATCAGTATGTCTTAACAAAGAGACTATGAAAATACGAAATAGCAAGGCAAGTATATAGTAAAAAAAAAAATTTAAATGATTTTACAAAGAGCAGAAAGCTTCTAAAAGTTTCAATTGCTGTAGCAAACAATGCCATAATTTTAGAAGAGGAAGAGGTGTGACAACAGCATACTATCCAACATTGAGAAGACGACTACCTATCTCATTTTTGCAAGAACCACCAATAAGCAAGTGAAATACAGCTAAACTTCATGAAAAATAGCTCTTGAAACAGATGGCATTTTCTTACTGAAGAATTGGATTAGGAAATGAATTCTTGAACTCATTAAAGGCCTTAGCAAGAAACTTTCCATTTTTACATGCTAGGTATCTGTGCTCTCAGGTGAAAAATACACCTTTTTGAGTAATTAGTTCTGAAACAATGTTAATAAGGCTACATAAATGAGCAGATACTTTTGCCAATAACTAAGGAACTTCTAAGATGTTGTTCAATTTGTCTGCCATTACCCTTATTAAATGTACCAGAGGCTCTTTCATCTTCCTCCTCCTCCTTGAAACTCAACCTCTTTAATTAAACACAGGTTTTGGTTTTGTGCTCCACTCTCACCTCCTCCTGCAAGCTGGATTGTTTTGAGAGACAGATGTGTCAATATCCATGGATGGATTAACTGCTTCTATAATGAGAAAACCCTGAAAGTTTTTTTTACACTAAAAATCAAACCCTCACCCAAATTGTGAACATTTGAACATGTTCAAATCTTCCAACATGCACCAGGAACCTAGAGTACAAGCCATACAGAACAAATCTCATAGCATAACATAAAAAAAAAGTGTGTAAAACTGAGAAAAAGAAAAAATCCACCTGTTTCCAGACTGGAACATAGGTTGAGATAATTACTACAGAGGCTTGGTAACATGCTGCTTTTAGATGAATAAAGACATTTCTCTAGCATCCTTTTTGTTTTATTTTAAGGAATGGAAATAACAGAAAAAATTCACAGATGCTTAGAAAGCACAAAAATCCATGCAACAAAAAAACTGAGGGGAAAAAATGTGGTTTGAATAAGACAATACAAGCAGTTCCTTCATGTTCACTATTAGGCAAGTATCTAACCTTGAAACTTGTAACATCTCTACTACTAACTCTACTAACAGATGGCAATATTGAGAAGAAATTGATTATGAACGTTCCTCAATTTTATAAATAAAAAATATAATGCTATTTATCTATAAAATAACCATACAAAGCCTAATGAGCCATAAACAGAATTTCCTTTATATGGCTAAACATTTACATACAGATACATAATTTTATGGAAAGCAAGAAGTAGTCTCAAAACAAGAACAACAAAAAAGAAGATCAAAATTTCAGGGAAACATCTTACACAAATCTACACATATTTATCATATGATTCCTGAGTTGATTACCAGATGTTGGCTAAACCTAGATGGTGATCATCCCAGTCCACCCAGCTGTGTGGCTGCAGCTGGAGTACTGAGTCCAGTTCTGGTCCACATAATCCAAGAAAGATGTGAACAGGCTGGGGAAGATCCAATGGAAGGACACTAAGATAAACAAATGGCTGGAGAATCTGTCCCATGAAGAATGAATGAGCTAGGCCTCTCCTCTCTGAAGAAAAAAAGGTTCACCATGTTCCAGTAGTTAAATGCAATTCACTTGAACAGCGTCCCTCAGTAGGAAGAAAAACCTAACTAGAAGTTTTCAAGATGTCACAGGACAGGTTCCAAAATAATCTCAGTTATACTCCCTGTCTCCCAAAATGCTGGGACATAAGAACTTTCACGGTCCGTCCCAATATGGGCTGATTTATGATTCTATGATTCTATATATTCCAACCCTGATGAAATCACAGAAAACCACAAACTATTAGCACTTGAGGATGAACAACTATTGCTATTTCAGTTTAGCAAAAAACAGAACACCACCAACAACAACAACAACAAAAAAACTGGTATGGTGTGAAGTCGGGCTGAAAAGTAGCTGAAAAAACTGAAATTTGAACAAAAAAATTACTTTTCCGGGTCTGATCTTCATAAGAATCAGCCGGTAACTTGCCATAAGGCACTGTGTACACCAAGTGTCTAGTAAACCTAAATACTCCACTCCTGAAATATGACTGGAGCTTTGAAATTAATCTAGCAACACTGGGTATATTAATTTGTACATGTGAGTAATTATAATAAAAATATATCCTAGATGGAAAAGCTAGGTATTTGAAGCAAATTATTGAATATTTAAGAGGCACTGTTAGCTACTTTAGAAAAACCCTTTTAAAGGCAGATTCATCTTTTTAAAGATGAGCTTTTACCAGAGAAATTAGGATATGTGTCTATACAGAAAGTAATGAAATATTCTTTTTGCCAACCTTCTTGTACTTTCACTACAAAACTCCCCTATTAGCAACTGTCCTGACTTTACTCCTGACTAATTACAGTAAGAGTTTTCAGCAAATAGGTCCTGTAACATGGATCCTCACCTATAAATAGTATCTTTATACGTATAGATAGAATTACTTGAGTTGAGATGACAACCGGGGATCATCTAGTTCAACCTTGCTCCCCTTTCATCCCCAGCTCAATTAGGATCAGCTACATCTGGTTGCTCAGTCAGGGTTGTCTTCCATTGGGTCATGATCATCTTCAATGATGGAGACTTCAAAACCACTCTGAACAATTTCTGTCACTGTTTGATCACCTTCACCATAAAAAAAAAAAATCCAAACCAAACAACAAATAAACAAACAAGCGAAAGCATCTGTTGTACTTAAATGGAAATTCAAGTTTTTCCATTTGTCTCTACTGCCTCTTGCCCTGTCACCTCACACCACTGAGGTCAGTCTGGTACCCTCATCTCAACCCTTCCCACATGACTTTTATATTCATGTTTAAGACCCACTCAACTTCCTCTTCTCCAGGCTCAGTAGTCCCAGATCTCTGCATCTCTTTATCTGACAGATGATCCAGTCCCTTCATCACCTTGACGGCCTTGCACAGACCTCTCTCAAGCAACTCTACGTCTGTCTTGCACTGGCAAGCCCAGCACTGAATACCCCGGATATGTCTCACGAGTGCTGAGCAGAGCAGCACGATGATCCTCCTCAAGTTGCTGACAGCACTCTTCCCAATGACACCCAAGATGCTGTCAGCTGCCTTCACCACACGCACACTGCTGGCTTTGTTCACATCCTCACATCCACATGCTTCTCTACAGAGCTGCTTTCCAGCTGTTTAGCCCCACCACGTGCTTGGGGATACTACTCCACAGTACCAGAGCTTTGTGTTTCTTTTAACTACACAAGATCTCCCGCAGCGCAATTCTCCAGCCTGTCCACATCACCTGGGATGTCACCACAACTAACTGGTGTTACAGCTACTCCTCTTTCAGTTTTGCACTATCTGTGAACTTGCTAAGGGTGCATGCACTCTGTCCAAGCACCCAGGTTATAGTACTGGCCCCTGGAGGTAGCCCTAGGGAACACCCCCAGTAATCTGCCTCTATCTAGACTCTGAGCTGCTGATCATCATGCTCTATTCCCAGTCATTCAACCAGTTTTCAATGCACCTCATGTCCCTTTACCTAACCTTGTACTCCGTCAGTTTGTCTGTAAGGAGACTATGGAAGACTGTGTCCAAAGCCTTACTAAAGTTATGGTAAACTCCTTCCTTTTCTTCCTCAAGTCAATGACTACGTCACAGAAGGCTCTTAGGTTGGTTAAGCACAATTTTCCCATTATAAATCCGTGCTGATTACTCCTCAGCACTTTCAGCACTAAATATGATTTAAAGATAGACTAATTTAAAACCAGAATGTTTTCCGCTCTATCACTATCAAGAGTGATAGAGCAGGTATAATAATAAAAAAAACCGTATTAAAGACCACCTCCAGTCTTTAACTAGTATATAAAAGTAAATAAAGCAGGTCAAGTATGTAAACTCTGTCTAGCACTGTAACGTTTTAAGGGTACTGAAGGGACACTGAGGAATCAACCCTGCAATACTTATGTACAGCACAAGGACTATGTTAAAACAAGATGCCTTCTCCTCCCTACTACTGTGCCTGCCAGCAAGACATATAACAAGACACTTGTTTTGTCTGGGAGAAAGAGATGAAAGAAACTGGAAAACTACTAAGGGAGTTTTAGAGATTTATGCCTGAATCAAAATATAGAGTCCTATACTGAACACACCTAAGCCCTCAATAGAAAATTTGTGTTCCTCTTTCCTTCACAACCACAAAATATATAGACAAAAAAAGGTGAAAAAAACACAGCACAGTATTACTTCTCAGTGGGGTAGGCTAGCAGATGAACTGCCAAAGTCCCACACTGATATTATGGGACTCAATCTATGACATGAAACAAAAACTAGAAGAGCAGGTCAAGAGACTCTAGTCACTGTTTAAACAAAATTACATTATCTGATGTTAACTAGACATACTGACTAAACTACTGGAAAATCACCCTCAAACTTCTGGCTTCAAATGCTGTCCTGCTTCTGGTTTTATTTATCTGAAGTTTTCATTTACCTATGAACTAACACTAACACACTCAGTTTACTAACTGCTTCACTTTCTGCAGCAGGTTAGTATAATGTTGTTCTGCTGTGTTTAACCACTCATTTAAGACAGTACTTCTAACACCGCACATCCAGCCAGAAGTGGCCCAGAGTACTACCCACCAACTTTAGAAAAGTAAGTTCTCTTCCACACACAACAGGATGGAGAAATTAATTATCTAAAAAAGAAAATATTCAATGCTAACTACATTAGCAGCCAAACAAAGAGACCTCATACCCTAAAATGTACTGACATCACATTTCATTTTTTTAATGCAGTACCTAATTGAATATGCCAACACTGTTTCCTCACAGTTTACAGTGCAACAGATTTATTCATTAGTCTGGAAAAAGGCCTTCTGCAATTATTCAGGAAAAAATTTTTTCCGGAGTTACTGAAACAAATGCAGAACTCTCAGCTTGCCACCTTGAACATTCATGTCAAGATACTAGAATGTCACTCTATGATGATGCAGAAAAATGTTCAACTTTAATGCAATCCATTCTTATTTAATGTTTCCCTACCTGTCTTCATATTCAGTGCTTTTTCTTGTTATTATGTTGCCTGAACAAGCACCAAGAGTATCTGTAAGAATACATCTGCCTTAGGCAAGATTTGTCTTAACCAGACAGTATTTCAACAGCCTATTTCATTTTGTGTGGTTGATCACTTTCAGATTTCAACTGATTTCCATTTCAAACGGATAAGCACTGCTCAAAAAAACACCATATGAAAATGCCAGTTTTGCTGCAACACTGGAACTGCTCCTGCCACATTATTGCAACACTAGGATAATATAATCATTCTGTCAGCTAAGATTTTAAATCAAATACATAACAGAATCTGCATTCATTCATGAAATCCAAAGGCATTTCCTTACACTATTTGCGCCTCTGTCACTGAGCTCTGCAAACGCGGCAGAAAGCAAGGGAAAAAATGACCTAAACAAACACGGAGTCGCCCACTGTATTCCCTAGTATCCTGTGCCTCCCACCTAGCATTAAGCTGGAACATAAACACACCACTGCTGTGCTCCATAAAAATGAAAACACACACACACTGAATAGACAAACCTCAAGTTAGTTTCAGTCCAGATCGAATACACACTAAAAGAAGACATATTCCCCAGACCTCCCTAAACAAACTATATTTAAAACATCCTGATGAGAAGTGCAGAACCTGCATGTGCTTCATTTCCCATCTCTTCACATTAGTTTCTATGAAAGACAGAATGTCAACACTATTTAAAAGCATGCTCATGTTTAAAAAAGCATTTGTAACATCTTTACAGCCTATAACTTGGAAGACTAGGAATTCATATTTTGTCTGGTTTTTGTTTGAGGTTTTTTGTTTGCTTTGGGCTTGCTTTTTTAATTTGCAAAACAAGCTCAGAGAAGAAGAGATAAAGTGCAAAAGTTTATGCAGAATGTTTTATTTTATTCTTCAAAGTTTAATCTAAGATTGGAGTTTGAACCTGGAAAAACCAGCAGCAACATTTACCAGGTATTTCTCTCTGGAAAGAGAGTAGCCACTCAGGAAATCCTAAAATGCAATGCATGTCCATGGGAAGGCAAAGAAACCTAGTGAGTTGTTACTATTACAAAAGAAATTTATATAAAACTTTGCATTCTTATAGAGGAGAACAGAAATTCTGTACTGACAAGGCTAGGAGTGAAGAGTACTCTCAAATTTCAGATGTACATATTAAGATACTGTAAGCAATTAAGACAAACAAAGCCATGTGACAGAATTGTGGAATTATTGATCAAAGAACCCTTCATTCCTTCTATAAAAACTGAATGAATAAGGAAGAAGTGGAAACGGTGGAGCTACCAATCAAACAAACAGAACAGCAGTCCTGTAATCACATCCAACTGGAGAAATTTAATACAAATTTAAATTGAAAGATCAATTAGTCTTTTCAAAGACTCATACTGGAACTTCCCCTATATATGATGACAGACTAATACCGATCTCTGGTTTTGGTAATAAATCAGGAGTTCAACTCTAAAGAAGCAGATGATGTAATTACAAAGAAAGGACATTTCTAAAATAAAACAGCAGTACTGAAAGGATAAAATTTACTATTGATATATACCAATTTTATGACTTAACTGAGAATGGTAAAAACTGATGCTGCATACCATAAGTAAGAGATGAATGAAACAAAATAAAAGCTTCTAAATAATCAGATAAATATTTTATGGAAAAGTCACACACCAAGGATAAAAATTACAAAGATAAAGTTTAAATATATCGAAATAGAAACTTCTGAGTCAATTTCTAAGTGTGTTTTACTTCTTGTCTGCTCCAGTATTACATTCTTCAACAGAAGAACATTTAACTACAGAGCTATGCCCCGGTCCTGTATAAAGTAAGTAGCCTTCTCAGCTGAAAAAAAATCAGGAGTGAAGTCTTCCCCTACCCTGTACTCCTTGCTTAACATCCTTTTCTGAAAGTTAACCATGATGTTTGCACATGGTTACCGTATTCCACAAGACAATGTTTTGACTGAAAAATTGACTCAGAATTGTATATGTAACAATCAATTCAATATCAAAAACTGATTACTCATGAATAATTGCTCTGCTTTCCAAAAATATTGTAAAAAGCTTGATGTTTGGCTTTTTCCTCAGTTCTCGGAGGAACTTAGTCAGGTCTGATGAAGCACTCTACTTTTCAGAGGGACAAACCATAAAAGCAAAATCCTGTCCCTCACGTGCTTGGCACACAATCCTGAAGAAGTAACTTGGCTTTTCATATGCTTCCATTTTCCAGATTTCTTTCAAAACTGCCTAATCCTATTTCTAGCTCATTAGGGACTTCAACAAATTTATGACTATTCAAACACTGTCTTCAGAAAACAAGGCTTTAATGTTTACAAATTTGCACACAAAGCTCAGAAACTAGAAGGATAAAGGACTGCTATGAAGCCTGTCAAGGTTAGAGAGAATAATTTTAAAATAAATACTGTAACATTACAATTTTATGTCCTACTTAAAATGACAACGGCTCCTGAAATCCTTAAAGGATGTAACATAATGCAGAAGTTAACTGTCAGTCAAGTTACGACAGAATATGAAGTAAGAATCCAAAATTCACACAGATTTTTAGGTTAACTTCCTGATCGATCTATCTATCTATCTTTAAATACAACTGTATATTACCCGGTAAATTATCCACTATACTTGAAGGAACAACATATTTATATAAACGATACTAATGAAAAATTTAAGCCTCTGAAACAACTCCATTTTGGGGAGAATATGATAAGGATATCATTCTATTCTAATACACAACTTGGAAGTGCTTTGTGTAAACCTGCAGATTTTCTACAGTGAAATCCAAAGGCTGTGTTTAGAGAACCTTCTAATTACATGGACTCTATATAACATTATCTGATCTTATATTTCACACAACATAAACAAAGAACTAGTGTGCCTCCAGTGCAAGATTCTTTCTATTACCAGCACTGCAGGAATCCAAATTAACCTGATGCATGGATAAATACCATAAAACCTAGCTATAAGTTTACTGTTTATTCCAAATGTCTCCTCTCTCCAAGCATAACCTAAATGAAAACAACTTTAAATTGGCTGAGCAGCACGGTAGTTAAATTCAAGACTGCCTGAATTTTTAAAAGATCCAACATGTGGGCATTACTTTCACTGTATTTCTAAAATTTTTCTGAAATGGAAAAGTTGGGGATTTTTTTCAGCAGAAAGCAATGCAATACAAAATGATGATACGGAAAATAAAGTATTTTATGCCATAAATAGGTTTTTTAAATCTATTTACAGAAATTAGGTTTATGACTCTACTAAGAAGGGGCTACCAGTGACTGGAAAAGTCTCCCCAACAGGCAGCTTAAACCACAACCAGAACAGCTCACTCTTCCTGGCAGCCTGCAGTACTGCTATGAAAACTTGCAAAAAACCTAACCCAAACGCCTTTTTCCCATGAGCTGATCCCAGTCAGTACCGGAGGACCAGCTCCTAGTGAACGGGAAGGAGCCCGACCTCCTTGCTGCCGCCGCTCACCCCCCCGGGCTACGGGTGGGCTGCCCTCCGCAGACCCCGGGCAGTATCCCCGTGAAGCAAACTTCCTGCAGGAACGGAACCGGAGGAGGGAGGGAAGGTGAAGGGGTGGGACGCAGAACTTGTACGAGACTTCCAGCGGAGTTTGACACACACTTTTCCCGGCTAGCGGTGGGGGCCCAGCGGCGCGGTACCCACTCCCCACAAGGACTGAGGCGGGGGCGGTGGGTACTCACTGATTGGTGGGGGGCGCGTTGAGCGGAATGGCAACCTCCTCTTCCTCGTACTCCGGCCCGTCCAGCGAGTCTCCCTCGTCCACTGTCCCCAGCCCCCCGGCCAACGGAGGCGGCGGCGGCAGCGGGGGGAAGCCGGGATCGGCAGACCCAGCGGCGGCCGGAGGGGCTGACCCCGCGCCGAGCTCCAGGAGCCCCAGAACCGAGCACAAAGCCGGCCCGCCTGGGGGGCTGCCGCCGACCAGGAAAGGGCCTTGCGGCTCCGGCGCCCGGCCCCGGCACAAGGCGGGGCAGTGCCCCAGCTGCCCGGCGGCAGCGGCTCCCGCCGTCCCGGCCGCAGCGCCCGAGCCGCCCTCCTCACCCGTGGCCTCGGCCGCCATCATGTTGAGCCTCGCCCCCCCCTTCCGCCGGTCGCCTCACGCCGGGGAGGAGGCGACAAAGGGGCTCCGGGCCCCTGCCCCCACCCCGCCCCGGCACGCAGCGGAGCCGGGACGCGGCCGAAACTTCCCGGCCGAAACGGGCCGGGAACAATGCCCAGCTGGGCGGGGGCTGGGCCGCTCCGCAGAGCCCCGCGCGGCTGCCTCGGCCCGCGGCCGCCCCAGGGAAGCACCGCCCGCCCGGGGAGCTCCGCGCTTGCGCGGCACCTCTGCGCCTGCGCGGGCGGCGCGGCTCCGGCAGGGCTGTGCGGAGCGGTGGGTGCGGAGGAGTGCGGCCGTGCGGGCCAGGGGAACAAGGGGCACGTTCCGCGGCCGAGGGCCACTAGTTCAACACAACATGAGCACTGTAACTGTGAACTCTATGATCCAGCGCCAGATCCAGATGCCTTTTGTACACCTCCGGGATGATGACTCCATTACCTCCCTAGGCAACGTGTTCCAATGCCTGACCACCCTAACAGTGAGGAAACGTTATTCAGTGTCTTCCAGCTCAGCTTATTCTGTGTGATTCTGTGTAATCTTTATCTCCCCCATCTCGGTTTGAGGCTGTTTCCCCTGGTCCTGCCGCTGCAGGCACAGCAGAAGAGACCAGACCCCACCTCACTACGCCCTCCCTTCAGGTATTGATAGAACAAGTGGAAACGGTTTTGTCAAGGGAGGATTAGACGAGATATTAGGAAAAAAATATTTCACTGAAAGGTTGATCAAGCGCTGGAACAGGCTCCTGCAGCAATGGTGGACTCACCATCCATGAAAGCATTCAAAAACCATGTGGATGTGGTGCCTGGGGACATGATTTCATGGCGGACCTGTCAGTATTGGGTTGATGGTTGGACTCGATGATCTTGGTATTTTCCAACCTTAATGATTCTGATTCTATTATAACAATTTTAAAAATACATCCTAGTGGTACTGTTTACCTTAAAAGAACTGTGACTCCGTTGCTACTCTACTCTGTACCTCCCTGAAACTAATTTTTTTCATGTTACTCAGGCTTAGAAGCTCTCAACCCCATCTTCTGCAAACCTATCCCTACCTTCATCATCAACCATTTTTCTCCCTTAAGTGGGTTTACTTGGTACAAGTGGGTTTACTAAGTACTTCTGGAATCAAGAAGACATCATGTGATTGCCATTACCAAGTAATACAATATGTAGATATCTTTAGTTTATTTTCCCCCCCAGTTTTAAAAGAGCTGACAAATATCAAACAGGTTTACACTTGCATGTTTCTCTACAGTCCTCAGAAGGCATCTAAACTTTCAGGTTTTCAAAGCTTTGCATTACCCAGAAGTATTAAATGAATTTTTCCTGAGGCCACTAAAACAAACTACTGCTCCCACTTTCACAGCTCTCAAGCTCTTTTTATCTGTTGAAATTGTTTCATATCTTTCCTTTTGAGGGCAAACTCTGCTTCCAACTTGCACTAAGACATGTGAAATTATGCTGGTTTTGTGCCCAGGGTCACAGTGAAAAGAGAAGCTGGCTCTAGCCCTCAGTTTATATCATTGTAATACATCCATTTACTGCTGGTTTTCTGCTTTAAGAAATTGTAATTTCAAAGAATATTGTAGGCTGCTCTCTCTATGCATTTCCCCTTACTGCTTTTTGCTTTCCCTCAGAGATTTCTAAACAAAATAATTTTAACACAACCTTGTCGCTGTAGTAGTAGCAATAAGCCTAAATATAGAAATGCTGTGTAAATATTTATAAGATTCCTTTTATGAGGCAAGCTTTTCTAAGTGCCTTCTAGGGCAGCAGCATGTGTGTGGGGGTGGGGGCACCAGAAGGACAGCTAAGAATTTCACTCAGGAGGGGGCAATGTGTCTAAAACACTCTTTCAGGAGGTTTATTTTGGTGAGAACAGTTTTAAATTTGAAAAGGATTCTGCAGCGAAAGAGCTCGTAGTAGTATCAGCTGAGCTGTTACCTCTCTGCAGCCCACACACCTTTCCTGTTCAATTTGCAGGCAAGGTTGCCATCCCAAGCCACTTGGTGCTGGAGGTTCTGCACATCACCTTGTGTCACTTCTAAAACCTTGGAAGTTGACTCCCTCTTTAGAATTGTGAAAAATGAGGTTCACTTCCTTAGAAAAATCTATAAGTTTAATAAAAATTTAAAAATAGACAATTAGGAGACAGAAAAGCAAGATACGGCCAGGCCACCTGGCTGGGTGACTTGGCACTCACCCAAGTGCACAGCCTGCTCTTTCAGAGGCCTTCTTTAAGTACCATTTCTATTGCATCAGCTTATTTTCCACAAACAAGTTTCTATATTCCAGGAACTGTTTATCATGGTCACTCCTTGGGTCTGCCTTTTTAGAGCATGCATGTTTCTTGGCTGTGTCTGCATTATCTCCTCCACCTTGAGCCTTGGTCCCTACTTTCCACAGACAGTCGGTGTTGATAGTTGGCATGTCAGCAGCAAGGTCTCAATCATTTGTTTGCTTGGATGTCACCTAACCAAACAGGCCATTCAAGGGTAAGCATAACTACGTATCAGCTATCCCACTACTATGTCCAAGCCCTGCTAACAGCAGAAATATAAACCATATCCTTACAACAGGGTTATTATGCATATAGCATTCACCTTAATATTTGTGAAAAGCCAACTTTATAGTACGCATTTATAACAGAATCATGAAATATCTCGGTTTGGAAATGTGAGAAACGATGTCTCGGATCCCGGGCTGATAGCCTTCCAAGATTGTGGAAGAAGTCCTTTTCTCCAAGCCCCGTGCCAGAAGAAGGAGTCAGGATACATCGGTTTCTTTATCAGAGCTGTTTATTCTTTCTTGTTCCTAAACATTCTTTCTCAGCTAGCGTAGATGCTACCTACACTGTTGTCCAAGGCTATCAGCCTGTCTCCTGGGCGGTCGCTATCTCTTATACTAACTGTTACACGCTAGTTGTTTTCAATATTGTACCAATACCCACCACCTTTATTAAACTGTGCACTTTTACACTAAACCAATCCAAAAGTGCCACCACCACAGCAGAAGATGGAGGGCAAGAAGAAGAAGAAGCAGAAGGACAGGGACACGCCCAGATTCCTCCATCTTGCCTTCTTGAACCTCCATTAAACCCCAAAATTCTACATCTACACCCGGTGATAAATTAATACTATCCTAATCAAACTCTCATGGCTTGTCTCTGGACCCCTTGCCAGGGTCTCGGATCACCCAGGGCACCCAGAGGGATGTCCTGGGTTCCAACAATGATGCTCACTTTTAAAACTCTACTTTTATTTTTAAAAGGTTAATTAAACCTTAACAAAATACAACGAAGGACGGAATAAGGAAAAATTACAGTGCTGGGAGCATCCAAATAAACCGCCATGTGCTCATCCACAAAATGGCTGCTCCACCTTTGATGCCTTTGGTGTTGCATCAGGTAACCCTCCCAAAGTCTGCCAATCAACTCTTCTTTGCTGTTTATCCATGAAGACTGGTTTCTTGCAGCTTAATTGGAGTTCAAGTGTTGCTGTGCCATGCCTCCTAGTAAGGAGCCTGCTGTCCCCTAAGTACCCTCTACATGTCCTGACTACCAAGGCTGTCCCTTGGCAACCATACAGGGGAAAAGGAGGCATGGAGAGAACAGAGGACATCGAAACAACAAACCACAATAACATAACTATACATCAATAAAGCTTCTCTTAGCATACACATAATATTCATCCCTTAATTGCGAGAGCTAACCATCGCATTACTCATTTACAGCAGAAGTAATCTATAAGGATCATTGAGTCCAACTCCCTGCTCCTCTCAGGACTGCTCAAAACTGCACCTACAAGCCTTCATGGGACTTTTTTTTTTAATGATGTATTTGGATGAAGGGGCAGATGTAACAATATTTTTCTTGATACTTTTTGAGCTTCTGCAAATACCTCTTCTGAAATCCCTGGTATAAATGACCCTAGGATAGTGAGTCCTTCATCCCTGATGTGTCAGAATGGTGTCAGGCTAGTTTCCCTGAAAAGTGCATTTGCATGTTCCCTAGTTTGAGCTAATATAATAGTACATATTGTGAGAACAGTAAGGGAGAACATCCAGGGAGATGTATGCCTGATTAGGAGCTCAGGTATTCAGGTTGGGTTTGTCACTGATTTGTATGGCATTGGGCAGTAAAGTAAGAAGCTATTTCACAGATGTTTGAGGGAAACAATTAGGGTTTTTTACAGTGCTTGAAAGCTGTTAAACATTAATGCTTATTAGGGTGAAAAGCCACATAAAGTGTGACACACAGTATTTCAGTTATTAAAAGAGAAGGTTTTGCTTGGACAGTAGATACAAATACCACAAAATCTTCCCTTTCACTCCTTGTTTCCTGCTTCTCTCTTCTGCCCAAGTACAATTTATTTCTGCTTTTCCAAAGTGTTATCCTATTTCAGAAATAATTAACAGCAGATGAATTTTCAGTCTTTCTGTCATAGGATGGGGGGATAAGAAAGCAGCTTTCCTGTAAGGAAGAACCCAGAATGCTCCAACTGTTTCAGTTCTTCCCCTTGTACTCCCACAGGTATAAAATAGCCAGTTACAGAGAGTGCTGTTTCGTCCTACCTGCTACATATATTGCTTTTCTGTTTTTCATACACTTGCCATCCTGGCAGGGGAGTTGTGGGTGCATGGGGGCTGGGAGGACACACAACCAGGACAGGCAACCCCAGCTGACTAAAGGGGTATTCCAGAGCATGTGACATCATGCTCAGTATATGGAGATAAGAAGGAGGGAGGAGGGAGAACATTTGGAGTAATGGCATTTTTTTTCCCGAGTCACCATTTACATGTGATGGGGTCCTCTGTCCTGGAGGTGGCTGAACAACTGTGTTCTCTTGGGAAGCAGTGAATTGATTCCTTGTTTTGCTTGTGTGCCTGGTTTTTGCTTTCCTTGTTGAACTGTAAGGAAGGGTAAGACCAACCTTTGTTCCTTATTGGATGAGGGAGAGAACTTAATAACTGCAGATGAGAAGAAGGCAGAGGTGCTTAATGCCTTCTTTGCTTCAGTCTTTAGTGGGAAGACAGCTTGTCCTCAGGACAGCTGTCCTCTTGGGTTGGTAGATGGTATCAAGGAGCAGAATGGTCCCCCTGTTGTCCAGGAGGAGGCAGTCAGAGACCTGCTGAGATGCTTGGGTATTCATAAATCCATGGGACCAGACGGGATCCATCCCAGGGTGATGAGGGAGCTGGCAGATGAGCTTGTAAAGCTGCTCTCCATCATTCACCAATGATCTTGGCTCACTGGCGGGGTTCCAGATGATTGGAAGCTGGCCAGTGTGACAGCCATTCACAGAAAGGGTGGGAAGGAGGATCCTGGTAATTATAGACCAGTCAACCTGACCTCAGTACCTGGCAAGATAATGGAACAGTTTATGCTGAGCGTCTTCACAGAGAATTTACAAGATGGCCAGGGCATCAGACCCAGCCAGCATGGGTTTAGGGGGGTAGGTTGTGTTTAACAAACCTGATCTCCTTTTATGACCAGGTGACCTGCCTGGTGGATGCAGGGAAGGCTGTGGGTGTTGTCTATTTGGACTTTGACACTGTCTCCCACAGCACACTCCTGGATAAGCTGGCAGCCCATGGCTTGGACAGGAGCACTCTTTGCTGGGTTAGGGACTGGCTGGATGGCTGGGCCCAGAGAGTGGTGGTGAACAGTGCTGCATCCAGCTGGCAGCCAGTCACCAGTGGTGTCCCTCAGGGGTCTGTGCTGAGGCTGGCTCTGTTCAATATTTTTATTGATGACATGGAGGAGGGACACTAAGCTGGGAGTATGTGTCAATCTGTTGGAGGGTAGGAAGACTCTGCAGAGACCTGGAATGGTTGGATGGATGGGTAGAGTTCGATAGGATGAAGTTAATAAGTACAAGTGCTAAGTCCTGCATTTTGGACACAATAACCCCCTGCAATGCTACAGACTGGGGACAGAATGGCTGGACAGTGCCAGGTGGAAAGGGACCTGACGGTTCTGGGTCGATAACCCAACTGAACATGAGTTCAGTTGTGCCCTGGTGGCCAAGAAGGCCAATGGCATTCTGGCCAGGATCAGGAATAGTGTGGCCAGCAGGAGCAGGGAGGCCATTCTTCCCCTGTACTGGGCACTGGTGAGGCCACACCTTGAGTGCTGTGTCCAGCTCTGGCTCCTCAGTTCAGGAAGGACATTGAGACACTTGAGTGCATCCAGAGAAGGCAACAAGGCTGGTGAGGGGCTTGGAACACAAACCCTGTGAGGAATGGCTGAGGGAGCTGGGGTTGTTTAGCCTGGAGAAAAGGAGACTCAGAGGTGACCTTATCACTCTCTACAACTGCCTGGAAGGTGATTGCAGTCAGGTGGGGGTTGGTCTCTTTCCCTGGGCAGCAGATGACAGAACAAGAGGACACAGTCTCAAGCTGTGCCAAGGGAAATATAGTTTGGATATTAGGGAAAAAATCTTCATGGAAAGAATAATAAAGTACTGAAATGGTCTGCCCAGGGAGGTGATGGAGTCACCATCCCTGGATTTGTTTAAAAAAAGACTGGATGTGGCACTCGGTGCCATAGTCTAAGTGAGGTGTTAGGGCTGGGTTGGACTCGATAATCCTGGAGGTCTCTTCCAACCTAGTGATTCTGTGATTTCTGTGTCTATATCTCAGCCCATGAGATTCCTAGCTTTTACCATTCCAATCCTCTCTCTAGTGCTACTGGTGGGGCAGCAAGCGAGTGGCTGCCTGGGGCTTGGCTGATCGCTGGGCTTTTAAGCCATGACACGCTGTCAACCCAACACCCCCTTAACTTTAGTAGCATACAGAAAAGTGCTACAAGATTTCTCTATCAGTCTTTCTTAATGGCTGTGATCCTGTCCTAGGTTGACAGGGACTTCTATCCTATATCCTATATCATGGGACTATGTGGTGTCTAGCAGCCGCTCCCTCCCCCTTTCGGCAGGGACTGCGGTTGGCTGCTGGGCGGGCTGCTTTTCTGCTCGGCTCCGGCAGCTGCTTTTGCTTCTGTGCTCGCTGCTTCTGCTCGCTGCTCTTGCAGCTGCCAGCTTCTGCCAGCTTCTGCCTGCTTGTTTTGTTCATTTTTTCCTCTTTCTTTTTTTCTTTTCCCCTTCCCCACCCCCCCCCCCGAAGATTAGGACCGGCTCTGGACTGACCTTACCTGAGGAAGTTCGGGAATTTCTGGGGCCCAACACAGAAGCTCAGCACCTCTCTCCGCACAGTACCTGTTTTCTGTTTTTCTTTTGTCTGGGGAGTGTTGTTAATAAAATAGGTTTTTCCACTTTCCCTCCAAGGAGTTTTTCTTCCCTCCTGAACCCAGGGCGGGGGGGTAGGGGAGGGGTGGTGGAGGTTTGTTTTAGGGGTTCTCCCCCTAATCTGTTCCAAACTGGGACAGATCCTTTTATTAAAATTCCATATTATTATCGATGTTTAAATGCAAGAGAAACCTTACTATTTATACTTACCTATATTTCTAATTTATGCCTTCATAAATGGCATGTTTGGATTCTCTCATGAGGCTGTATATACTGACTCCATGTATAGATACACTGAACAATTATGTTATGTTTTAGAGAACACTAAAATTATCCTCATATTTGGAAGCTGATTTGTTACTGAGTTTTTTTCCATAAGAAGAAATGAAAAACTGAGTTGCAAAGGACAGCTTTTTTTTCCAATTTTAAACATGAAAATATTTGCATGTAATAATTTTCATGCTTAGTTAATTACATCTAACGTCTGTAAGGGTTCTCAGTAACGATGGAGCTTAGGTTTCTGCAGTATATCTGGCTTGTTGATGGTCAAAAGTTACATGTTGACAAACATCTTTGTATTTTTGCAGCTGCTTAGGTATCTTTTGGATGTTTGTATAGGTGCTTCTACAGCAGCTAGGGAAAGGAAAAAAGCATGATAAGAATGAACAAACATGAAAATATAACTACACTGTTAATACCTTCAGAACTTCCTCTGAGACCCATAATGTAACCTGCACAGGATAAACCCAGCTGTTGCATGGAGGACTGTATTTCATTTCAAATTTGGGTGAATTTTTTGTGTTGTGTACTCTGAAAATTTTAAATAAACAGTTAATAACACCATTGAGGAATGCATCATTCTCTCTCATTTCAAATAATTTTTCAGTTTGTGGCTACAATTTCCAATGGCTTAATATAAAACATCTACCTATATCTTGTATTTAAATAAAGGATATTTCTGTCGGGCATGGCTATATGTATAACCTTTGAAAATCAACAAAAATCTTTAATGCATATGTTACTCAGCAGGCTCATATTCTGCATTGATTGTACTGCTTAATAGAACAAGTAAAACTCTAGATTTAGCTGTATTATAATGTAGTGTGATATGTAATTAGCCATTTCAAGGAATGTTTATGTATTGAAGTCTGTAGTAATAGTGGAAGTTATTTTGAATTTAAAATTGTCATGTAAGTTTCCAGGGGAAAAACAAAATTCCATGGAAGTTACCAGGAAAAAAATCAATTCTTTTTGACCTACATTTTTAAATTAATGTCTTTATGAATTGTATCATTGCAATCTGAAAAGTAAGGAGAGAAGATGCTGATTCTTCAGCAGTAACAGATGTTTCTTTATCTAGGATATAGGGAGATCTTATTTCCTGGACATCAGATCTGTATAAAGCCAATTAAGTTTTTAAATGTCTGCTCACATGGTGCCATCAAATCTTCTGTATACACTTGCTGACTGTACGGAAACTAGACTTTGGCTGTATTTTGGAAATTGTACTGTGCTTATAACAGTAGCAGGGCGCTTATCACAGTGAATAGAAAATTATGGAAGACTAAATACTAGTATCCTTCTAACTAATGAGAAATTGCAGTGTACATGGTAAAAAGGAAATGAGGAGCTGCCTTGGCATACACAAGGAATAGGCACATCTAGTCCCTGCACCAGGTGAGCATAGGGATACTATGATGGGAATAAAGGGTTCTGTCTTCTGCTTAAATTCATGCCAGATGGTGGTCAGCAATTCCCAGAGGAACAAAGTTGGACCGGCAGATTTGAGACAAGGTTACAGTACCTTTCCAATGGATTTAGAGCTGGCAGTGCTCTTCACTGGTCTTCACTATGTAGGTATTTGAGCCTACTGCTACGTCTTTTAAATCTGGTTTTCACTGTAGGGAGAGATCTCTATAGTGGCAGATTAGCTCATGTTACATCTACACAAGAGAAGATGGTATCCCTTCTCACTCAGGATGCTTCTTAGTATTGGTGCTTCTGAGGTTTTGTGTATTAGCAGGGGAGTGGAGGACTGAGAGATCACCTCCTATGGTAACCTGCTCCTCTTAATTAGGCTTACCTTTGAAAGCCTGGCTATTCCATCCCTCAATTAAAGCAGATAATAATTGAAAAAGTTACGGGCTTGTGTATGTGATTTACAGCAGTGTACAAGATCCTGTTCCAGTCTACAACTGAACTCGCATATCTGTAACTCACATTTCCTCTGGCTAATGTATTCTTGTGGGAATGAAAATTTGCATCAACATAAATTTGTTTAGTTACATCTGTGCCAAACTGTCTAGTAATTCTGCATTTGCCTTTCTCATTTGCTTTCTCACCCTTCCAACCAGCCTACTATCCTAACCAGCCAATCCACCTATTGGCATACCTCTGTTTCCCAGGGAATAGAGTACCTGGACAACAGGAACACTTGACATTACCTCCTTGTACAAATACCAGCGTTTGGCCATATTCTGCCGCCTTCTATCTGTCAGTTTGGATGCCAGCATAGCAAGGATATATACACTATTTTTGTTAGACCTTTACCATGCCTCATCACCTAACTTAAGATCATGGATCATATCAGACTCTAGGAAGAAATTAAAGCAAATCCTATCTATCCAGTACAGAAAATACAGCACATTTGAGAGTAGTACCATGGCATTGGAGAGGCAAGGTCTCAGATTAATTGCTCTGCAGTGCTATAGTAAGAGTACTGTACCAACAATTCCATAAGCAGCAATATGAAAACTTTATATTATCAGTGTCACATCAAGAGTTACCAGCTGCTTAAGATCTTAAATTGCTGAGACTCATTGAAAAACAGCAATCCTGTTAACGTTGACTTTAATCCAGCCACAGGGTACAAGATACCATGTTTCAGATGTAAAAATTGCCGTATTAAAGCAGTAGGAACTGCCTATCTTGCCTTCTTAAATACCTTCCTGGGTGATAGCAATTTCTATGAAGGGCCAGGACAGGGTTGCTCAGGCATGTCATGAAACCCATTATCACACTTGCCCCCTCAATGGAGGGAGAAGAAGGGAGATGGGAAACATTGTTCTCTTAGTTTTATTTTTGTATGTATTTTGTATGTATGTATACTTGTTGGGGGTTAGGTTTCTTTCTTTTTCACCTATAGAATTTTTTCCCAAGAGTTGCTTGGCAACTAATTGCTGGGTACTTATCAGTGCTCAGCTGAAACAAAAAGATGGACCCTTGCATTTGGCTACATCCTTTGTCTCTGGGAGTTTCTCCCGGGGGGGGGGGGGGGGGGGGGGGGGGAGGTGGCGGAGAAAGACGGGGCTGGAAGGCAGCTTCACTTTGGGTGTGCTTTTCGTCGGGAGAGGACAAGGCTGCTGTTGCCACGGGAGAAGTTCCACTGGTTGGTACCACCGGGTCTGATCCTGAGGAAAGCTACCACCATCTGCTCGTGTGCCCGGGAAATCCTGAGCTCTCCTCCTGCTGCCCTGCCGGAGCTGGGCACTGTCCCACCACTGCTGCTTTTGAGGCCGCTCTGCATCGCGGCCCCGCACTGCCCTCCCTGCCGGACATCCCTGCCCTCCAGTGACCGCCGACGGAGCTCTGGATTGTATCCGATCCACCAGCCTGGGATTCCTCACCGTTCCAGCTTAGTGTTTTTTTGTTTCGGAGTCCCAAGAGACCAGACTGCCCCGGGTTTTGTGAAACCAAGCCCTGTCAAGGTCCCTGGTTTTTGTTCGCTATTAATTGCTGTAGTTGTTGTTGTTTGTTTGCCTTGTTATACCTATTAGTAAAGAACTGTTATTCCTATCCCCATATCTCTGCCTGAAAGCCATTTTAATTTTTCTAGATTATAATCATTTGAGGGGAGGGGATTTGAATTATCCATTCCAAGAGAGGCACGGCCCCTCTTTAGCAGATACCTGTCTTCTTTCAAAACCAAGACAATACTTTGCTTGTATTTTTTGTACCTTCAGTTGTATTTTTTGTCATGTCTTCCTTAACTTCCATTAAGAATTACACTTTTCCTTGCAGTTTGTTACACAGATTAGCAAAATATCTTTCAACATTAAGAATCATGTATAATGATGAATTATACAAGTCTCAAAAGGAAAACTCCTCTTAACTCAATGTCCTGATATAGTTATTTTTTAATTCAAAGATAGCACTTATGAGAGACCTATGCCATTTTTCTGTATCCTTACTTTAAATGAAGAACAGCTCATCTCTAATCAAGTGTATCCGATATGGCACATAGGCTGTACTCTACTAATGGAGATATCTCTGAGATGGGTGGTTCCACAGCATGTTTTAAAGTACACAAAGAAAGATGTACCTCGAATAATAAAAGAATAATATAATATAAAAAAACTGAACAACACAAATGGCTTTCTGGGAAGACAGAAGTTGTACTAACATTCTCCAGAGTCTTCAGTGTTATGGAAATTTAATCTTTGCAGACTGTTGTCCAAATGTAGAAAATCACTGATGTTGACTGCAGCTCACTGCTTTATTTTGTTTTCAAAAAGCAACAGCATAGAAGAAAAGGCTAATAGAAATACTGAAAATTGTTAAAAATGTGGAAAGTTAACTCAGCAATTCATGAAATCATAGAACCACAAAATGGTTTAGGTTAAAAGGGAACTCAAAGATCATCTAATTCCACCCCTCTGCCATGGGCAAGGACATCTTCCACTATCCCAGGTTGCTCCAAGGCCTGTTCAACCTGGCCTTGAACACTGCCAGGGATGGGGCAACCACAGCTTCCCTGGGCAGCCTGTGCCAGGGCCTCACCACCCTTGCACTGAATAGTATTTTCCTAATTGATCTAACCCTGCCCTCTGACAATTTAAAGCCATTCCCCCTTGTCCTGTCATTCCATGCCCCTGCCAATAGTTCCCCTTCAGCTCTTGGAGCCCCTTTAGGTGCTGCAAAGAGGTCTAAGGTTTCACCAGAGCCTTTTCTTCGCCAGGCTGAACGTGCCCAACTCTCTCAGGTGTTTCCATAGAAGAGGAGCTCCAGCCCTCTGACCCTCATTGTGGCCTCCTCTGGACTTATTCCAACACATCCACATCTTTCTTATAATAAGGACCCTAGACCTGAACACAGTACTACCAGCAAGGTCTCACCAGAGCAGAGCAGAGAGGGAAAATCAATTTTTTTTTTCCTGTTCGAAGTAATCTCATTTTCTAAGAACTGATTCATAGTCCCTCTGCTTGTAGAAATGGAGGATGAAGGGTGAAAGAAACCTAAGAAATTCAGATGGGAGGTGTCGTTCCTTAAAACCTATTTAGGTAAGATAAGGAGCAAAGCCTGCTAACAGTGTTCCTGTACAGACCCACTCAATTTAGACCAGTCATTTCAATGGAACATTAGAGTAGCGCTAAGTAGTCAATACTGAACCATTTTAAAAGCTTGTGGGAGCATCGCATTTTCAAGCTCTAGAACAAAGGAGGAATATCAACTCACCCTTTTTTTGATTGCTTAAGATTCTGTTGCTTTGGGAAAAAATGTATCAATTTGAAATAGTTTAGTTCTGTTCTGATTTTCATGTTGCATAGTAAATACAATATGTTGCCATAATTAAAAAGGTTAATTAGGTCCCTTGAATTTTCTTTTTCAGATATTTTGAGAGGGTAACACAGAGCAAAGCCAAGGCCCCCATGTATTTTAAGAAACATTTCAACCTTTTCAGATTTCCACTCAATATACATAAAAATGGCATTATAGTCTAGCCCTGGTATAAGCTGTTTTCACAGCTTTGTTTTGAAGTAGGATGTGATCCACTACCGACTTTCTGTAGTGAAAGCCACATGCAATTTGACTCACAGAAGTTAGGAGGATGTGTTGCACAATTGCTAATGCCCTCTGAATGTATAATTATGCTTTTTGGTTTTGTTGTTTGTTTTTTTTTTCAGTGAAGGTCAGTGTATCTCTTATTCAGAGTATGCAAACTGCATGGTAGTATGCCATGAATATTTCTCCCCACACGTCACATTGGCTGGCATTTACATAGAAACAAAAGAAGAGATGGTTGTAAGAGCAGAGATTGAAGTAATCTTAAATACTACCTGGAAGAAAAATTGTACGAATGCTCCATCTGAGCTACCATATTGCAGTCTTTCCTTTAAAAGATTGAATTCTTTGAGTGCAAGTACCTATCAGAAAAAAAAAACCCAAAAATAAAACCAAACACCAATTTATTTGAAAATATTCAAATTTTGTGCAGTGAAACGTGGCACGAAAGTCTATTGAAATGTTCCTCTAAGAGTGTATTAGATTCCCTAAAACCAATATGTTAAATGATGGTTATTTGAATAGCTGTGAGATGACAAAGTACATAAAAAGAAGGCAACTGAGGAGGACAAAGAAGAGACTGGATAAAGTGCTTTAAATCTATATGCTATTAAAAGAATAAGACCAACAACAAAAAAAAAAAAATATATATATCTTGAATGACTAACTTTAAGTTCATTTTTTACTTTTGGTACTTAATGCTGTTTTCATAGAAGGAACAACACTTCATGTTTAATCCTTGAAAGGTGGGAATAATTTTTTTAATTAAAAACTGTTACTGCAATTATTTAATATAGATGATAGCATACATGGAATTGAGTTAAGCATTCTCTCTCAGGCAAAATCACATTACACCGAAGGAAGAGTGTATCTGTTCTCTTTAGTCCTTGGCTATACATACTTCATATATATATGTCTATACATATATATACACTTCATATATATACTTACACTTGGCTATACTTCAATATAACTTCTCCATTGAAGTAAAAAGGGGGAGATGTGAAGTTTTCTTGTGTAGAAGGTGAGTGGACTGAAAAATAGCAGAGACTGATATAAAGGTGTTTAAGATTTTTTTTGTGCTGGCATTTGTCTGACAGAATCATATCCCACACTGTTCATAAGTAGAGGAAACCATCACTGAAGCTAATGTATTAGCTCATTCCCTTATTTGGGAATGCTCTTGAATCAGCTTTGTAATTCTCAGTAAAAACACTAAGTATTCTTGATATTCTAGCTGTCATTTATCAGCTTTTATGCCATTGAACAAAGGCATAATTTTTCACTGAAAACCTCAGTAACTATTTTTTGTTATCCTTCCAGAAAAATTCCACTGTGTCTCACTGATGAGAGAATTAGTGTTCTTTTCGAAGTTTTCTCTCCCATTTAGTTTGAAAGGCAACTGTAAAGGTTTAACATTTGCACATCAAAGACCATAACTTATATATGTTGGTCTGTATTTTACATGTACTACAGCACTGGGTTATTGTCATTACTTAGGTGTTCCAGTTGTTCAATAAAATCTAGTACTATAGAAAGGGAGAGATTTGTTTAGGCATACACTTTTGAATATAACTTTTTGAATGCTAATCTAACAATATTTCTATTTTTTGTGTTTCATGGGTTTGGTTTGATCAATCTCATTGCTTTTTAAAGGAAAAGCAAAAAAGGAAGCATAAAAGCTTCCTTCCTTCCTTCTCTCTGCTCTTGAAGTTCTTTATTATGTAGATAACATTTACTTTCCTAAGTATGTGTTTCACCTTGAGTTTTGTTTTACAATTTTGAAATATCAGTTCCTACAAATAGCAAATCTAGTCATTTTGAGTGAAATATACCCAGCTTTTAACAAATGCAAGGAAAAACCTAATGCTTCTAGTGAAATACAGGGAGAACCCAGTTGTCTGACTGTTTTTGGAGATTACCCTGAAAAGGAAAGAGCTGTCAAGGGAATAAAAAATGTACAAATGCTGTAGCATTAAAAGAGGTTATATTTATTCTGTTTACAAGACCAGTCCTATAATTTCTTGTATTTTGAGCTATGTATTTTAAGTAATCATTAAAACCTTTTCTTTATTTCAAATGTTACCAGCAGATTTTACAAATCTGAGCAAAATACCAAAATATAGTTTTCATTTATAAAATCCCAGAAGGGGTAGGGAAGAAGATGTGTAATGTATTTAATAAAACCAACCTCATATCATACACACACACACACACACACACACACACACACACACACACACACACACACCCTCCCAGCCCCCAAAAAATTTAAAAGTTTGGACCATTACTCCAAATTCTGCCATTTTATAATTTTATTATACTTGGGTGCTTACTTTACCAACCTCACTGACAGTTACCTTCTAGTCCAATGGGACCACTACAGTTTAGTGCTTTCCAGCTGGGTGGCCCCAGTATATACTGGTGCATGGCATTGTTGTTCCCAGCTTCAAGATCTTGCGTTTCTTGAACTACATAATCTTTATGTCAATCCATTTCCCCATCCCTCTGGATGACAGCAAAACCCTCTGGCATATCACCTACTCCTACTAGTATCTTCTTGTCCTCACAGTGTCATATCAGCAACAAATTGAAGGTGTACTTTCCACCACCATCCAGAGCATTTGCAAAGATTTTAACTCGTGTCATGTGATTTGAGGTGGGCAAGCACTGAACTAGTAAGTTACTACCTGTTCTTATAAGAAGTCAGGCATAACAATACAGTCACACAAGAATAACCATAAATGCCTGGTTTAACAAGATGTTTGTATACAAAGTTGTTGATGTACAAATTTTACGAATGTTGTACATTTTACAGATGTTTGATGTACAAAATTGTATAATAATGTTACCTTACTATGGTCTTCCTTCACAGTCCAATGACAGAGAATGAAAGCCTGACCTTTTTTCTGCAGGTCTATGTGCAAGTGAGAATTCAGCAAGTCCTCCATCTAACTGGAAACTGTGAGCTTAAACATTTGAAACCCACCAGGCTAGAGCTTTTGACTAGACAAGGTAAACTCTGTCCCATTGCTGTATCCATTGATTCTGGTTTTCTCTAAGCAAATGGTTAGGGGGAAGAATTATCTCTCATCAGAAGAGTCTGGAACTTCTTCTTTAAAGCCAGAACTTTCTGACTTTGAGGGCCACTGCAAGCAAACAAGAGAAGATATAATTTCTTTGTTGCAGGAGAACTAAGATTAAATTAAATTTAAGGGGTTTTTCTCCCACTCTTGTAATGACAAAATTGATAAATGTGTTAAGTACTTTGTGCTTATATTTTGGCAACCATAGGTGATTTCATTAGAGCCCTGAGTATAAGTATGGTGAAGTGACATGCAACAGTTGATATCCTTCCCTCTCATACAGAAATAACCACTTCCTTTTTTAAAGTAATTCAGAATATCTGAGTCATTAAGGGCCTGTCTCAGAGTGTGCTATTTTCATCAAGATGCTGTTTTTGTGGTTTGCCTAACATGTGAGTTATCTACACTGGCTTTTCTTCAGTTTCAGATTCATGCCTTGTCACCTCTAGAAGAAAAAGAGAAGATAATATTTTGAAACAAAATAACATAAAATCACAGAATAGTTAGTGTTGGTGGAAGGGATCTCCAGATTGAACTCCCCTGCCAAGGCAAGGTCGTCATGGTGGGTTTTAAATATCTACAGACAGGAACTCTGCAACTTTATTGGGCAGCTTGTCCCAGTGCTCTGCCACCTCCGCATTGTAAGGAAGTTCTTCCTTATGTTGAGATGAGACTTCTTGTGTTTTATTTTAATGGCTATTATTCCTCATCCTGTTGCTGGGCACCACTGAAAAGAGTCTGGCACTTTCCTCTTGGCACCTGACTTCAAGATGTTTATGTGCATTTAACAAGATTCCCTCTCAGTCTTCTCTTCTTTAGACTAAATAGGCTCAGCTCCTGCAGTCTCTCCCCATGAGAGATGCATCAGACCCCTCATCATCTTTTGTGGCCCATCTGGACCCTCTCAGTAATTCCTTCTATTTCTTGTACTGTAGAGATCAGAAGTGAATATAATAGTCAGGATGTGACCTCACTCAATATAATATATTATGAATTATTATAGATACGTTCTCTTCCCCCCCCACACCTCCCACCCTCCAGTATTGTTACCTGATTTTCTCACCAATGATTGGTGAGGAGGAGGCTGTGCTCTATAGCAGGAGTAAAGGTAATCTTAAATAATCCAAGAAACCTATTGAGTAAATCAGCTAGCATAATTTCATTTTAAATAGATTTAATTAGCACTACTAACATCATCATCATATCATCATCTTTACTGCTCTCATCATCATCATCATCATCTCATCATCAACTATATATTAAATTATCAATAATAATAATAATAGAAACAAAAAATTACATGTGCCATAGCAGTACCAAACTGCTTTTAATTTCCTCCAGTACCCTTTCTCTCCTTTCTCTTATTGTGTGTTCAGTGTCTTTGCTATCTTTTTTATATCAAAGCCCCAAAACAAACAAGTAGTGCAGCCTTTGAATCTTCTCTCTATATTATCTCCTGCCCAATCTTCCATTTAGACATATAACTTCCTCTTCTATGAAAGTGTTTTGCACTTTTTTACCTAACTCAGCTGCTTGAGATCTGATCCTTATCTCATCTTTTACTTAAACATTTGCCCATCTACCAGTGAACAGGTCTTAAAGTTGTTTCCTTTCTCTTTGTTATTTCAGTTTGTGTAATTATAATTATATTGCCATACTTTCTGTGCAAGATAACATTGCAAGAGAATATTTTTGGAAGCATAACTCCCCAATAGTTATAATATAACCTTAAATTTTTTAGCCTAAAGTTATCAGAAGTATGAGTAGAGGCTCACTGCCATTGAGGTGCATATCCCATGACCATGCACTCATTTTAGGACAGATTTAGGACAGGTAAACTGTAGTTAAACCTAGAAACTTGAGTCAGGACCTGTAAATGTAATAGATTTCTGAAGGCAGCAGAAGGTGGTGTGGTGCATTATAAAGTGAAAGGGTAATTCCGCAGTGAAACAAACATGTTAGATCTCCATAAGTAAATGATTCTCCACAGATAGTACTGTATGCTTTAACGTAAGTAGCTAAATTTAGCCACAGAGCCTCTGCTGAAAATCCATGGAAGCAATTTCCAGAGGTATATACTCCTCAAAACAAATTCCAGGAACAATCCCAATAAATTAAATATAGCAGCTCATTTCTTTGTGAAGCAGAATGCAACACATTACACTCTGTTTACTTAATTTGTGCTTTTACTTACAATCCTCAAATGTAGAAACAGTATACCAAAAAAAGCACAAAGAGCTGATACAGCTGGTGCACAATCAAAACATATTTCAAACTCTATTCATGGCATTCAGAGAGATGAAAAACCCAGTTTACATACAGTTTGATTATATTGAGTAAAAATAATCTTAGTAATAACTCCCTGAAATTAATAGAGCGCTTTTCTTTTTTCCTTTTTTCTTTTTTCCCTTTTTCCTTCTTTTTTTGAGCTGAAGGAATATGATATTGGTTTTAGATTTTAGTAAATACCAAATTGGTGTCTGTAGTGCATTGTAAAGTCTGAATTTTTTTTAAAAATGTAAGTTATGGCCCTCATATTTAGCCTTTCCTATGAATCAACTTTAACAATGGGACCAAATAGAACACAGAAACTAAAAAATTAATTTAATTGTTGCTCTCCTTGCAACTGTCAGGTCAAGATCTGAAATACTAACATGAACCTGGTCCTATTTATGTATTTCTTTTTATGTATCTATTACCTGAGATTTTTTTGTTACAGCAAATAAGTTAGAGCTTGAAGCCTGAAGAAATTGTTCGCAGTATATTTAGGCTTTCTGAAACAGAAAAAATAAGGAAGAACAAAGAAATAATTCCTTCCTGCCACTTGTGCTGAAATGAAGTTAGTTTATCCTTTTTCTTTGTATTCAGTATTCTGGAAATAATACTTTTTTTTTTTTTTTTTTTTTTTTTTTTTTTTTTTTTTTTTTTTTTTTTTTTTTTTGTATTTCATTATTCCAGGGCTGTATGTGGCACCCCTTCCCCCTTTTTCTCTCATATACTTCAGTGATGGTATTTTTTTCTTTGTTCCAGATGAAAGAAAGTTTTGCTGCTTTTATTCAAATCCTAGTGAGCTGAACAGCTGCCAGAATTTCCATCAGATGCCTTCAATTGTAATTACTCTCAGCTCATTTGGAGCTTCACTTTAGCTATGTCATAGGAAACAAAAATATTTTATTAACAAACCTTTAAGCTTTTATAAATACATGACATCAGTAATCATTAGCATGTCCTGGGCTGTTGTTCGTGTGTTTTGAGTGCATAGTTAAAAACATTAAAGCACTTAGATATGTCCACAGGCTGTGTGAAAAAAGTACAATAACTGGTCTGTCCATTTTACAGACATAGTATTTTGCATCAGTAGTGTATTGAATTATACTGGAAGTGTTCAAGACCAGCTGGATGAGGTTTGGAGCAACCTGGTCTAGTGGAAGACATCCATGTCCTGTCATAAATAGCCACAGCTAAATGAGTCCAGCTCCATGTGTGTGTGTGTATATGCATATAGGTATATGTACATCTATTGTGATATATCTTTGAGCACAATGATATCTAACAGACCTTGAAGTGAAGTCTTTTTGTTTGAATCTTGGAATCTATGTTAGCATCTTTCAGCAGTGCAGTTCTTTATCTGACAGAGCTCATGTTTCAGTGTTTTGTAGATACATAAAATAATGGACTGGTTTGGGTTGGAAGGGTCCTTACAGATCATCCAGTTCCACCCACTTGCCATGGGACACCTTCCATTAGACCATGTTGCTCTAAGCCCTGTACAACCCAGTCTTGAACACTTTAAAGGATGGAGCAGCCTCAGCTTTTCTTGGCAACCTGTGCTGAGGCCTCATCACCCTCACAGGGAAGAATTTTTTCCTAATATTTAATCTAAACCTGCCCTCTGTCAGTTTAAGGCAAACTTCAAGCTAGCATCTTATTCAGCTTCTGATTTCCCATACAGCAGCCATTTCAGACAGTTGTTACTGAAGGATGATTTCTGTCCTCACCTGTCTTCCACGGCATTACTGGGAGATCACGTATGCTGGCAGTCTCCTTTTTTATTTACACATTCTGGGGTTTTGCAAAAAGATACATTCGTTTCTTTTTATTACTTCTTCTTATTCATAAGGACATTAGCACTCAGATTGTCTGTGAACAAATGCAGTTGTCAGCATGAACTTGTTTTGATCCACCCACCTATCACTTATAAATTAAGAAGAAGAACGTATAAGTAAATCAGGTGGTATTAGAGCAATGCAATAATATATGATCATATTCTTTTGGTAAGAAAATATCTGAAGACTGAAGCAGTACGTGCAGGATGTCGTCTCTCTTTATGACGAGAATGAGCCAACTGCTCTATACCATTCCTGATTTCTTTCAAAACTGAAATAATCCTTTTTTGGTTTCCCACTAGTGGAAAAGTGTCATGCACAGAAGTGCTATGTGACTTTCACTTTTAAGCCACTATTTTAATTAATGATTTTGTAATTATTCTTGCCTACTTGTATTTGTTCAAAGCAACCCATTTCATTTATAGTAGAAAAATCTATGCCTTTCATATACTTAATTTTATGCAGCAAAGTTCTCATGGTTGATGTTTCTCTGATGGTTTCCATTCAGCTGTTTCTATTTACATATTTTAAATCATCAGAGTTTAAATGCACAGAGTATGCAGAAAGATTTTAAAATATATCATTAGTTTAAAACTTGCAAGATAACATGCAGAACTACTTGCTTCAGAGTGGCCAGAGTAAGATTCCCATAAACTACCTGTAAGCAGTGTCCAGGTTTTGTTCATCCCATATGCTACATCAGAATGTGCAACTTTCATATATGTATAACTTCTGCACCCTTATGTTCTCTGAAACAAAGATCATAGATTGTCATCAGACATGTATTTAAAGTGTAAGTATATCAATGGTATTGTAATTGAATGACAGAGAAGAGAAGACTGTTATCCTGTCCATTGTAGCTGGGGAAATTACTTATAAAATCAGCAGAAGCACATAAGGACCTCCAGTGTGTCATGAGACAGATATTAAAGAGGGGGTGAATCACCCTCTGGAGCTTATCTAGTGAAAATACAGGGCAGCACTGTAATGTAAACTAAGTCAACTTCTAGCTTGCTCTAATATGAACTTTATTTCTTTTCATTCAGAAGCACTAAACCACTTATTGCCAAGATGTTTTGATGTTAGGAAAAGAGAAAAAGCAACTTTTTTAAAAAAGTATGTATTAGGATTTATAACTGCAACAAAATGCAGAAAAAGGAAACGTACATTGATTTCAGCAGGCTTTGTATCTTGTCTTCAGATTTTAGCAGGAGAGTCCACCATGTGCATAGATGTATTGCCACTGTCACGTACTAGCACTCACTATACAACACTGGTGAATGCTTCTTCTCATAAAATTATTTGTCTTTGACACTTTATGTTTTGGGGTTTGTGAGATTGCTTGAACAGTGGAATGTCATATTCCAGCAAAAGAGGAAATGTTGTTCTGAGTGAGGCTGAATCAAATCATGTGTCTGTTAGTCATTGAGGAGCTGTCTGGGTACAGTAAAGTAATCAATGTAAAGCAAGTAATCCTTCACTAGTTTTGTAAAGATATCGGAAATATTTATATTTTAAAAAGAACCAAAGCCAAGAAGCAGACACATTCTGTGGGTATGCAGCCCAATTTCTTAAGATTTGTTTCGTCATCACCTAAAATGAAAGTGCTTTTGTTTGCTTTAAGCATAGCATGCAGCCTTGCATACCTTTTAGTAATGCTGTTAGATTCAATCTCTTATACTCAGTGCCTTTCACAATGTAGAATTATGATATGATTATACTTTTATTTATTTTATACTTACTGGAAACGAGTACACACCTAGTGGAAGGTGTCTCTTACCGTGATATATGGTTTAGAACAAAATTATCTTTAAGATCCCTTCTAACATAACCTATTCCATGAAATCTGACCTTGGTTTTTTGCACATTTTTAACATACGTACATAACTCATCCCCTTGCTTCTTCAGCCTTGGTAAACCAGATACAAGCTTGATACATATGTTATTTCTAATTTTTCAGAGCCATAACTATCTGCCAGTCCTGTAGACCTTGTGGGGTTTTTTTTCTGTAGAAGAACCAGTAATATTTCTAGACTAGCTCTAATAGAAAATGGTAATAAAAAATCTGAACCAACAACCAAAAGACATCTTTCTTCTCTGTGATACTATTCTAACTGTAAATTTGGTTTATCAATACCACTTGTCAACCAAACTCTGAGTTACGTAAGAGATTTATTTGGATAAGGACTGTGGGATAAGGACTGTGAGATAGTTGTGGTTTTGTTTGGGGTTTTTTTGTATGGCAAGGAAACCCCATTAGGCTTACTCCAGCTGTGCTTCTGGGGCTGGCTGCAAGACATTTCAGCTGTCAGTGCTCATTACAATTCAGGTTTTGGGGTTCTGCTTTCAAAATAAGATATGAAGCCTTAAGTTGGAATGTACTGTATATTCATGTGACTGTATATTCACCCTGATGTTGATTTACAATACTGTTTGTTTTACAAGACTGGCAGGAAGCAATACCTTGGCATTTAAATTCTCTACCTGCATGCAGCTCTGCCGAAACAAGTTAAAGATTTATTGTATCTTTTCCCCCCCACCCCTTTCAAATGCAGGTACCTCTGGAATCATCTTCTGTAATCAAGTAGGAAAAAAATTCAATAAGCTCATCAGATGGTGCTTGACCTTTTGGGCATTTTCTTCACTCTGAAGCATTATTTAGCAGCTATTGAGATGAAGTTCTCTTTTTTTAGGCATCCCTTGCTTTCCTAATATTTCAGTAATCATTTCTTGTCAGGCTGTGGCTTCCACTATTTATTTATTGACCTGAAAAAATATCTGGCTCTTGTAGTGATTTTTCTGATGCAACATTTGTCTTCTGGGGACGACTCTGAAAGTATTCCTGAAGCTATCAAAGAGTCACCAACTAAAAGTGAATTCTTGTGGTTAACATGGTCTTATGTGGTGGCTAACAGCTGGCCTGGAGGCCTCACAGTTATAAATAATCCTAGTTATAATTTTATAAATGAAATATAACTACCTTAATTATATGTCTTGACCGGTCTGGGCCATTAGGGAGAAGGCTGTCTTGGGTTGCAATGAAAGATGTGTTCTATTTCCATCTGTTGAAACCAGTTGAAGAGGTGTTTTTCTTTATCTCATAACTTCAGGGGTGGATGTCTTTCTGTTGATGGGCCAGCTGTTAAAACCAGGTGGGGCAGTGTTCTTTATCTTCCACAACCCATCCTCCCTCCAAGGGATATCTGCTGTTAATGGGCCATTAAGGCTCACTGCATGACTGATACAATTACATCATCCCATTGTGAAATGCTCCACCCAATGGGAGGAGCCAAGCATTCTTACCTGGATAAAACCTGAGATTCACAACAGCAGGACAGCCTGTTCCACTGGATTCCCAGAGGCAGATCAGACCCGTCTCACCACCACTAGACCCTTCTACAGGATCATCTCTACTCCAACAGAACCACATCTGTCACTCCAGGAGGACTTAATTGGATTGCTCCCAACACTCCGACCAACAGGGTGTCAGGTTGTGTTCTGACTCTGACAGTATTTTTCTTTTTTTGTTTGCTTGCCTTTTTTTGTACTACGACATTTTTAATATTCCTAATAAAGAACTGTTATTCCTATTCCCATATCTTTGCCTGAAAGCCTCTTAATTTCAAAATTATAATAATTCAGAGGGAGGGGGTTTACATTCTCCTCTCCAAGGGAAACTCTGGCATTTCCCTGGCAGACACCTGGCTTTCCAAACTAAGACACAGGCCTAGGTCATTGGGGATGTGGGCATACATTAGCCAGTTAGCCGCGTGGCATCTGGCTCGGCCAATCAGGACTAGTGGTGCAAACTTTCAAAGCTATATAAGGGGAACAGCATTCAGTAAAAGTTGGCTGCTGTCGCATGAAACTCACTGTGTTGTGTCGTGTGCCTGTCTCCAAAACTGCAACAGTGTTATTCTTCTGAAGGGCATTACTCTCTACATCTTAATATTTTTCAGTGTATTAGCTCTGCCTATCTTTATCCTCCTCCCTTTATACTTACTTATTTGGTATAATCATGATAATATTTAGCAAAATAAATCAGTGAAATAATTAATTGGTAGACCCAAGTGTGTGTTACCCTCTGTCTGTTTTTATACAAAATTTTTGCTTGAAGGGGGTCAGTAGGGCTATCTGATCATTGGGATCAGTAATGTTTTCAGACATGCAAACATCTCACAAAGCGTTCTCTCTTGCCTGAGCTAAAGCATTTTTAATGCTGTCATGATGTCATTGGGGGGGTGGTATCACTTTGGTCACCTGGGGTCAGCTGTGTTGGCTGTGTCCCCTCCTAGCTTGTTTTTTGTGAGGTGGAGGGGCAAACAGAGAAGACATGAGTGCACTGTAAGCAGTGTTAACACTGGTCTGCTGTCAAAGCTCCTTTAGCCTGAAATCCAAAGCACAGCACTTTGTGGGTTGCTGTGAAGGTAATGATCGCCATCCCAGCCAGACCTAGTCAATCAGTAATAACTGAAAAATCACTTACTATAGGGGAGAAGAGGAAACTCTATGCAGAGCCCTACAATTCCTTTTATAGTGATGTGCCATTTTTTTTTTTAATAATGAAAAAGTATTCCGCCAACTTTGTGTGGGGAAATTGCCAGGGTTGTTTGTTTTTTTGGTTGGTTTGGGTTTTTTTTTTTTTGTGGAGGATTTCAGCAAATCTTTATATTTTTAGAAACAAAGTAATTCTCTTAATAGTCAGGAGGGACAAATAGAAAAGGAAGTTCATTACTTTTGCAAGAGGGTGCTTGCAAAATCAGTTATCTTACTCCAAGTCAGCTAGAAGCAATGTATTATTTTAAAGAAAAAACATGCACAAAATCCCTCAAAACTCTAAACAAAAACATATCCCAAGAGCTATACAAATAGCACAGAGTGAAAATGTTTAGGATAAGGTGTAATTTATTCAGTGTATAGGTAAATCATAGCTTCATGTTGTAATCCAATTTAAATTTTGTGCAAGGTCCACAGGTGCTGATGTCAGAGTTGAAGGATATTACAAAAACATCTTGATTGCTAACCTGGGGACAATTCATAACCTAAAGTTTTAAACTTCCATGAAAATCTGTCTGATTCAGCTTTACCAGACCTTATATATACTTAAGTTTTTCCAACTGGCAATATTATGGCTTCTCAGTGAAAGATAAGCGTGTTTCAGTGCTGAATGTCAGAAATTTGAAGAACTGAGTCCAAGGCAATGGAAAATTAGGAAAAATCTAATTTTAAGACCTGAAACCCCAATGTACAGTGTGATATTTCATAAACTAACACTGTCATAAAAGGATACAAAATTACCTGTTTTCTAAAATGGGAAAAATCCAAATTACTACAAATGTTATTTTCAAGTCAGGAAAATGAAATAATATGGAAATAAGCTGAACAAATTATCACACAGTATTTCTGCTCAAACAGCAGATACTTTTAATTACTATTCATTGAACCAGTAAATTTGCAATGCCCAACCTTGCTTCCCTTGCTTGAAGGACTTGGATATTTTAAATTTGTAGTATTTTTCAACCTTTTTTAATTCTATCTGGAACCCTGTCAAAACCTCAGGAAAAAAAAAAATCCTTTTTTGTTTTCCTATTCTTTACTGACCCTGAGAATGAAGTCAATAGGGCCTTTAAGAGAAGAAAAGTTGCAACTGCTTTTTATTTACCTGAGAACTGACAAAGGTATCATCTATGAAAAATTATTACAATATTTTATATGCATGTTTGCTCTCCCAACAAAAACATAGCAGCTTGCTTTATTAGTAAATTGCAAATGAAGTGGAATTTTCAAGTTAGATACATTCACATGTATATGTGTATATTCACAACTCAGTTCCTGATGCTTCAAATTGCAATAATTGAGAAATATTTTTTGCTTTGTTTCATATGTGGGCAGGAAGATCTCATTTTTCCCAATTTACAAAGCTGCTTTTAAGAGGGATGAAGAATTAAAGTCCGAATTCAGTTTAGACAACTCTGAATCTTTTTGGAAACATTTGAATTCCCACACAAGACACAAAAAAAATGTTTAAAAAAGTAAGAGGAGTTCTTTCTGTTTAGGTATTTATGTAAGAATACAAAATAATGTGGCTTCTAATGCCGTATTGAATATTACAGTTGACCTGTGCAGTAGGACTTGGTTTCAGAGTTATGTGACCATAGCAATGCTAGTGTAAGTATTGAATCCACCCACATGAAAAGAGCTGAATTAACAAAGTAATTTGCAAAGAATACATAATTATCTGCTTAGTTTCATAAAAATCAAGACATGAATATTTTATCTTTTGCACACAGCTCTGGAATGCATTCCTTTGTTTTCCCTTGTCCTGTTCTGAAGCCTCAACCAGTTGATAGGTAGGATGTGACTTTATTGTTAAAAGTTACTGCTCAAAAAATTTGTGCTGAGTATTTGCAGCCTGTGGACATCCATACACTAAACAGAATCTCTAGAGCCATGGAGTAACAACTCTAGAAACATGTTTTGAGGGGGTAAAAGTGAAAACTTCAAAGTTGTACACACATCATGTCTCAGTAATTTCATGGGCAAAAACAGGTAGCAGTTTATTTATATTTAATTTGCAAAGATTTGTGTCTCTGTTGATAGAACATCTGTGATGTTCTATCAACCACCTAAATGCCCAGGCTTGCAATCAAAGGATGACATCTGTGTCACTTACAGGACTGTCTTGCCTTCAGCCACCATGTTAACATAGTCTGAGCTTGCCTTTGCTGTGCTGCTTGGTGCAAATAACCTGAGCTGTGATATATCAAAGGGTGGAGAAGGAGGTAAGGTGGAGAAGAGTCTCCATCACAAGAGGTTTTTCAAATGGAAACAGGGTGCTGGACAATCTTATCTAGGTTCCCTTTTCCGTGAAATGTTGAACCAGGTGATCTCTTGAGGTCCTCTTCAAATGGAGCTGTTCTGCAATCCTCATTAACGTGTTGAGTGGAGCAGTGTTAAAGCCAGCCATCTTCTTTATTCCCAGTGACATTCCTTGTTATCTGTGACCATATTTAAAGGAGGAAATGATTACAGAGAAGCCTCTTGCATATCCTCAATAGAAAAAATCAGTGTTGTCTTCCGTTTAATTCTATTAAATAATACATAATCTGTTGTGTGGTTATGCAATATTTTTGGTTCAGTTAGTTTTCTCTCAGAACATATTGGTGGAGGTTGCTTTAGGAATTTCTGTGATCACAGATGTCAGATTTAGAAGAATACAAACCCGATATGCCTGGCTTGGTGCATTCTATCACTAACTGTAATGCACCTGCTGCACACATGGTATTCAACGAGGACAGCCAGTGGCAATAACAATCTGTAGTCTTTTATTTGAGAAGGCAGGTGGTCTGGGCCTTACATAAGGAGTTGGCACAACTGGCCTTGTATTAAAGTCCAAGAATTATTGCAGTTACTAGTTTTAGATCATAGCTAGCCATTTTATAATGGGAATATAATTTGTTAGGATGCTTGTGGTAGAACCTTGATATGCCTTTAATTGTTTATTTATAGACTGTGGTTGATGGAAATATGCCTGGAATAACAATTTCTTTATTTTTTTCTCCCCAAAGAACATGTATTTAAATGGATTTGAGCATCCATGAAGGCAATAGAAGGTCACAGAATGATGAATTATACCATTTAAATTAAAAATAACTTGTAAGTTTGAATGGACTGAAATTTTACATCATTGCTGTATTAAATTGAAGGGTTACATACATTACCAATTAAAACTTTATATCCCTCCTTCAGGTAATATACTTTTTTCAGAAAAATAGTCTTCTAAAAATTCCTAAATAGGAAATTGTGTTCAAGCCTTTGAAGATGACTTCTCAAGGAGCATGCTGAAAATTACACTGACTAATGATCTCACTTTGGCTCTGTCTAAACCACTCAGAAGAAAATACTCTCTCAGTTTCATGCCTACTGATATTCAAACTCCCTTTCCTTTAAATATTCTCTATAGAAACAGTGGTAGCAGACTGCCTTTTTTTTACTGGGATTTAACTTCCAGTTTGCGGTTTGATTTGTCATTTCACAGGTATTCAGACTTTACATTAGCACACAGATTTCTCCTTCTCTCAAAGGCCAGGTTTTAGTTTCCCAAGGAACATTTATTCCACCCATTTTTTAATGGCCTTTCATAGGACTTGAGTGTATCCTTTAAGGGTAACCAGACATTTTTCATGTTGTCCAAGTGTCTGGACTGAAAGCTCTACAACCGCCATAGGCTACCTTCAAAATAAACATTATGTTATGGGTTTTGCCTGAAAAGGATTCATTTGTGGTCCTCAATTGTGTTACTAGCATGAAGAGGAAATTCCTAGTTATGAAAGGAACAGTAAAGATACTGAAGACTTAGAAAACTAAGTTCTGGTGTTTTGTTTGGATGTGATGCTTTTTGGAGAAGTAATGACTGGAATGGTGTCTCTTGCAAACAACACAAAGATTTATGGGTTTTACTTCTATGTGGGTGATCTTCTATTTAAATATTATGTTTATGCTGAAATTTGTACAAGTCCTAAGTGGACATAATAAAATCAAAATTATACTGCAGAGAAATAAACAATCCACAATTACATCAATTTATAGATGTATAGTATTTTATAGACCTATAACAAACAAGTGAATGTCATTCTCCAGTACACAGTGTCAATAAATCCTCAGCAAGAGTCATCTCTAGCTGCATGCAGCTCTTGTTTTTTACATTCTCTGCTTAAATGGGTTTCTGCATGACAGCCTGTCTTGATTTTGAAATAGTTGTCTGCCAGGGAAAGCTAGAGCTTCCCTTGGAACGGAGAATGTAAACCCCCTTCCCTCCAAATTATTATAATTTTGCAATTAGGGGCTTTCAGGCAAAGATTTGGGAACAGGAATAACAGTAAAGAACTAGAAACATTAAAAAATATAAATTTTTTAATTTATACAAAAATTAAAAAAAACCAAGCAAGCGAGCAAATAAAAGTCCTGGAAGAAACCCTGACAGGGTCAGGGATACGACCTGACACCCTGTTGGTCAGGGTGTTGGAAGCAATCCAGAGAAATCCTCCTAGAGTAACAGATGTGGTTCTGTGGAGTAGAGATGATCCTGTAGAAAGTCCAGCAGTGGCGAGATGGGTCCATTCTTCCTCTGGGGATCCAGTGGAAGAACCGGATACCTGATGTTCCTGAGTCTCAGTTTTTATCCAGGTAGGAACAGTTGGCATCCCCCCACACTGGGTGGAGCGTCTCACAATGGGATGATGTAATGTGTCATGTCATTGGTGAGCCTTAATGGCCCATTAGCAGAAGATATCCCCCTGGAGGGTGGATGGGTGGTGAAAGAGATAAGAAACATTGCCCCACCTGGTCTTAACGGCTGGGCCCTTATCAGAAGGCATCCTCCTCCCGCCCCTTGGAGTTATAAGAGATAAAAAAAAGCATGTCCTTAACTGCTTTCAATAGATGAAATAGAATACATATTTTTTGGTTACATAATCCAAGACGCAGCCAAAGCAACAGGTTAACCACACCCACAGAAGACTTTATGTTTGGGTTTAAGAATGCTTTTATACAAGCTTGCTGTGTTTGCTTCAGTATCTACTGTTAATATTTTGCCCTGCTAATACTTTACCTTCTTTCCAAGTGGAAAAAAAATCTTTAAACTCATAGAAGTTAGCAGTCTTACAAGTACCAAAAATCATGCATTAGGTTTGATAGAATTTTCATTCAACAGACAGTAATATAGGCAATTATTTGATATTTTTCAAGGTACTCGTGTGATATTGCTACCCAAAACTCAGTAAAAATTCTCTGTTTCCTGTTGAAGTGTATATCTAGGGGAAAGGTTCTGTGTTGCTGCACTGTGGAAGTGTGCATTGTATTGTGTCATGACCTTTCCTGGTGTATAGTCTCCAAGGGCTTTCAGTACTGAATTTTTTATTTCATTTGAAAAAAGTAACCTACTGTCAGACTGTGGCCTAATGAATTGGAAAAATTATACTGTTGTGTACCAGCAAGGGATACTTACTTGTCTTTTTAGTTCAGAAGAGCTGTGGCTTGACAATAAAGCTGTATGATTTTTTGTTTTCTCACTCCTGATCGTTCAGTGCTCTGTACAGTTTGTTGGTTCAGGATGATGGAAAAGATTCACATATTTGGATCAAATTTGCTGAACAGCTTTGGTCACAGTGCACATTTCCTTTGTTCAAAATTGCTCCAAACCTCAGACCCCAGAAAGATTCAATACTAGTCATAAGATGAGCAGCTCTGAGACTGAAGGACACTAAGATCAATGGGTCTCACTCGAGTAGGTGAGAAGTTCTACCTGTAGGATGAGATGGATCTTTTTTTGAAGTCGCACTCACAGTCCCACATTTACTGTGAACAATGTCTCTAAGCTGGGATTGCCCCAAAAGAAACACGTATTAATAAGTAATCAAACTTCTTAAAAATACTCTTAATAGCAGTTGGGGAAAGTTTTATGGTGGCCTCCCAGAGGCTGACACTTATATCAGTGGTCTGATTCTGATTCTGCCAGTTTGGGAGATCCCATCATGGGATCATAGAGACCAGTGTTAGATAATGGAAAATTCTGCTGTGGGACAGTTTTCAATGATGCAGACATTGACTGTGGTTATGTCTGACCTGAACATATCAAATAGCCAGGTCTTCCACCAATGGAATTGACACTGGAACCTTTCCTCCTGCAGATATTTGGAGTTCCACTTATTACTGGAACATTTTAGGAGAATATTTTTAGTTTCTTAGCAAAAACTGCTCACACAGGCTATAATGCAGAATTTAGAATGACACTGTTACCTAAAATGTGAAGTGAGTGGTCAAGGTAGCACACTGAGTGTTTTCAGGAACCTGCTGTGACTTGATGTTTGGAGATGCAGGCTATCCAACTTTTATGTTCAGGTCACATTTTTAACTTTTCCACCATTTTACATACGAAGTATATTCAGACTAAAGATTCCAATCTAAAATTTAAACGTTGTTTCTTCAGTGTCTTTATACATATTTAAAGTAGATTCCTCTCTCTTTGAACCTAATTAAAAGCAATACCCTATTTGTTCCCTCCAGCAGTTCAACCTGACCCATAACCACCAGAGAACATCAGGCAGGTTGGTGACTCCATCTCTGAGATACTCATCCCATTTTGTCTCCATTATTTCCTATGCATGCTAGAGTTATAGGCATCAAGTTGAAGCAATCCTACAATTCTAAACTGTTTCTTCTAAAAATATCCTATAAAAAACAATCTGCAAGCATTGTGTTTAAATGTGGAGCAAGTGGGAAGGATATGTTCAGAATAACAGCCAAACCCTGACTTAGAAATCAGCATATGTCCTTACTCTGCATGAATGACATCTGTCTAGGGAAGGATATAAAACAATTACCTTTAAGTTAATTCACACCTATGTTTACAACACACTAATTTCTGCAGATAGGCAAGCTGTGAGAACTAGTCATTAATAAAAGGTATGATCTTATTGAATAACTTCATTAGGTTTCCAGAAAGGGGAACAAATATCACATTGAGGAAATGTGCAGATTTTTATTAAGCCAGGAAGAGTTGTGAGATTTTCAAAAAGAGGAATACCACAAAGCGACCTCAAAGGAACATAAACCTCAAATTATATACTGGTGGTTTCAACTAAAAAAACCCATACCCACTTTACTTTAGGATGAATTTAAAACATGAGAGTGAGCAACCTAAGAGGAAGTGAAGCTGCAAACATGACCTCAGCTAATAGGCATCACACGGAATGTGATTTTTCAATACTGCATTATTTATTTCCAATCATATTTCAAATCATATTTCCTAGTACTTATAACCAAAATCACTTTTCATGTCACACATGTTGAATAGAAGATTTTAAAACATATGATTCAGCATTGCTGCAATGCAAGCATAATTTACTGCAGAAGGAAGAGGCCCAAATAATTTTTAATATATTCACATAAATGCAAGCTATAGGCTTGGCAAAACAATTGTGTCATTAAGAACATCCAATATGATATGATCATTTGAGCCACCTTCTTGTCTGAAATACTCTGCTTATTGTTGATTACTAGAATATTAGAAATAAACAACAAAAATGGGGGACTTAGTTCCAGAAAAAGTCCGAAGTGCCATTATAAGTAAAGATTTATGTGGTAAGAGAAAGAATTAGGTTAGAAAAGTTGGCAAACTGCTGAGAAATGCAGCTAATGTACAATAGGGAAAAAATAAGGATGGAATCCATTTTAATTGAGGACTTAGTCTTTAGTGCAGATGAATATCTAAGGCTAATGGATGAAATGTAGAAATAAAGCCTGAGTGGTAATACTACTTTTAGCTGCCAATAAGGGAAGTCATGTAAATCTCAGTTTAAGTTATGAAGATTAGTTTGAAAAACATTTCTACCCTGATTCTCCAGTTAATAGACCTGTCCTGAGAGATGGTATGTTGACTATTTACAGACTTAATGTTTGTAAACAGTCTTACAGTTCCCGACAAATTATATGGTGTATCTAACATATATGATCTATTATTCCCATTTGTGTTTTCATGTGACTCTTTTCAGCTCAGTTAAAATATCTTTTGTTAAGGCTTCAAGATTTGAGTCCATTTGTGAAGACTTCTGCATTGTGCTCACAGTAAAAAAATCTAAAAGACCCTCTTTGGCTTACGTTTCTCAAATAGCTTTACTAGTGTGCAAGAAAACACTGCAAGAAAGTTGTGTGTACATTTTGAAAGTGTCAGGCATGGATAAGACATGCAAAAGTGAACTAGGATTTTCCTAGGTGATCAGGTGAAGCATTATTTTCTTAATATCCTGATGAAAAGCGTCAACAGGGATAGATAGATAGATAGATAGATAGATAGATAGATAGATAGATAGATAGATAGATATCTTCTTTATATCTACCTTCTGGCAAGGACTAAAAGATAGGAGAAAAAGGAAAAACCCAGTCATATAGGAAGAAAATGGAGTTGAAGAGCTAACAGCTTCAACAAACTTCTGCTTAGAAATAATGTAAAACAAATCCTTTCTGTAAGGAAGAAATAATGTAAAACAAATTCCACTATCTGACATTGACATATAATGTGTGGCAGTTGCCGACTTTATACTTCCTATGAAATTACCCAGTAAAAGTAGGAGATTCCAGGAAATTAATTTATCTCTGTAGTTCCTTTCGTTTTAGTTTCTAAACATAGAACAGCAGCAGGAGCAAGCTGAGATATGCCATATCTCACTCATCTGAACATCAGCTCTTGTTCTAGCTGGGTCTGGCCTTCCAGTTACTTTTCATTTTATAGATTTTTTTTTTTTTTTAATGGTTTCTGATGTTTTGGTGTAGGCAATGCTGCAATGGTTAATTAGTTTTACACATACCTTATTCTTCCATTTGGAAATGTAAATTTGTCATTCTTGAAGGATTTCATGTCAGAAAGTATGTTCAAAACTCACTGATGCATCTGCAAAGAAGTCTGCTGAGGAACAAGAAAAGCAGGGCCAAATTTTACAAATTAGAAAAGGCTTTAAGATTATTAAATTAACCTCAGCATTAGGGAATTATATATGCTATATTGAAGAATGCCTTTCCTCTGAGTCAAGGCTGGTTTGGGCTCAGTTTTTAAAATTATCTCACTCTCAAAGTCCTTTTTCAGTTTCACTTTAGTTCTATAAGCCATTTCTTTCTCAGATTGAAACATAATATCCCACCAAATTCCCCTTTAGACTGAGCGACTAATTCTCAATCTTATTTTGCACTGCAACCCTTTAAATATTTCTGTTGTTAGCTATACTGGGGGCTACTAGAAAACAGCTGAACTGGAAAAGAGTAAGAGCCAGCTCCAGCAGCTGCAACAGCAGAAAGAACGAACGCTCTACAAATAGGTTTCTCACACTGCTTAATCCCTGTAATTTCCCCTAACAGCCCAATGTTTCATAAACAACAATTTAAGCATCTCATAAGTAAATATTGATCCTGCACTGGCTGTTTGGGTACCTTTTGTTTTAGGTTAACAGGAACATTCATTCTTAATTTATGTCTTTTTGGTCAGGCTTTAAAAGATACTAGAATGGGATCATTTCTATGATTTTTTGATTAAATCCCAGTAGTTCATGTTTCTCGTATTTGACTTCTATACATAAAAATAGAATTTCCTGAAATACATGTTACAGATTGAGCTACAAATACACATATAAAATATTCCATGAATACAAAGATAAGAAGTAGTAGAAGAAACAAGGCCTTCACAATAGAGTACCATCTTGCTTTCACAGTTACAAAGCAGAATTTTTCTAAAATGGAAATATCTTTATTTGAACTGGGTTTTTTAACACCAAATTAAGCACAAATTAAATAATTAATTAAGCAAACAAAGTATATAATACCATCTCCTCACTTCTTTTTGAAATCTCTTCTAGGAACTTCTGAAACAAAAGCAATAGAAGAAATGGTTGTTGGCAAGCCTAACATCTAATTATATTTTCAGAAGAAAGTAAGTACTTCTGCCGTTTTACCCTGAAACTCAAATTGTCCCTCCACAAGACATTATAATTTTTACAATAAAATATCAAAGGTAGATTTTGTCTCTAATTTGCCATTTGTATCATTCTGGAAAAAGTCATGGGTCATTCCACTAAAACTTTTTTGTTTGAACTCAATATAATGATTTGATCTTAGTGGCAGATTTTTCACTTGTAGTTAATGAATCGCTCCCGATAATTTTAGGGATACATGTACCAACTTCAGCATATTTAATTAATGATGAGGCAAAGGATTCACTCTATTCTCCAAATCCAGACAGGCAGAAAACAGTGAAAACTAATGCCCCTGAAGTGAGAAGCAACCAACACACAGAGTTAAATTGTTTTTAAATCGTAGTCATTAGCTGGATAGGAATTGATGTCCTATAGTTTGAATGCCAGCATAAAAGTTGTCTATTTATTTGCTAAAGATAGGTAAGTTCCATAATGTATTTTGTGCCACAGAAAACAAATTTTAAGAAAAATGGTGATAGGTAAGTTTCCTCCAGGTCTGCCAAAATATTGGTCAGCTGGATGGATGATGGTTCCGTACAGGGTAAGTTATAAAAAATATCCTTTGACAAAGCAAGATACAATTGTGAAAGAATTGAAGTCTACTGTTGCATTCTAACCAGCAGTGATCTTGACTTAAAAGCAGAAACTGAAATAATTATTTCAGTTAGAGATTTTTCTTGTAATTAAATTTTAAGGAGCACATTGGATATCAGAAGATTTCCGTGTGAACAGGATCAGATCTGAAACAATACTTATACTTACTAAATCTGCAGGTTTTTTAAAATTTTGGGTATACTCAAATAGTCTGTTTTTCTTACCCCTCTAGTAAAAGGAAAAATATCTAGGCTCCACTGGTCCAGGAAAAACAAAAGGAAGAGCAGAGAATATAAGGAATTAGTTTTTAAAAAGTCAAAAAGATAAGTATACAAATATGTAAGTGTCTAGGAGCATCTTATCAGGCAATTTCTTGGACACTGCAAAGAAACATAATGTAACTGACTTCAATCCCACTCATAATCATTGTAATAAACTATTAAAATCATTAGATATTCCCCACGTCTTTTCTTTTTTCCTATGATTTTTTTCTGGGCAATGGGAAAGACAAAGGAAAGACAAAGGAAAGGAAAGGAAAGACAAAGGAAAGGAAAGAGAAAGGAAAGGAAAGAGAAAGGAAAGAGAAAGGAAAGAGAAAAGAAAGAGAAAGGAAAGGAAAGAGAAAGGAAAGGAAAGAGAAAGGAAAGAGAAAGGAAAGAGAAAGGAAAGGAAAGGAAAGAGAAAGGAAAGAGAAAGGAGAGGAGAGGAGAGGAGAGGAGAGGAGAGGAGAGGAGAGGAGAGGAGAGGAGAGGAGAGGAGAGGAGAGGAGAGGAGAGGAGAGGAGAGGAGAGGAGAGGAGAGGAGAGGAGAGGAGAGGAGAGGAGAGGAGAGGAGAGGAGAGGAGAGGAGAGGAGAGGAGAGGAGAGGAGAGGAGAGGAGAGGAGAGGAGAGGAGAGGAGAGGAGAGGAGAGGAGAGGAGAGGAGAGGAGAGGAGAGGAGAGGAGAGGAGAGGAGAGGAGAGGAGAGGAGAGGAGAGGAGAGGAGAAAGAAAGAAAGAAAGAAAGAAAGAAAGAAAGAAAGAAAGAAAGAAAGAAAGAAAGAAAGAAAGAAAGAAAGAAAGAAAGAAAGAAAGAAAGAAAGAAAGAAAGAAAGAAAGAAAGAAAGAAAGAAAGAAAGAAAGAAAGAAAAAGAAAGAAAGAAAGAAAGAAAGAAAACAGACTCCCAATTTAAGCAAGGGGACTAAAACATTCAATTATGAAGAAAAAAACCCCACTTTTTCAAAAATGGAAGGCTTCAACAAACTTTCACATAGAGATGTCTACCTGTGTCTGCAAGAGGAAGGGGAAAGGCAAAAAGGATGTCTCTTCAAGGAGAAATGAGCCAATACTGTATTGTAAAACAAATTATAATCTTAACCCAGGCCCCAAGGAAGATAAATATCTCCAAGGGAACATGCACTACAACTAAGGTCTTGTATAACACAACTCTGAGAAAAAGGGCAACAACCCTGGAAGAAAATAAATCAACATAATGAAAAGGGATTATTAAATCAATACAATGATTGCTTATACCAAATCAGTTTTAACACACTCTAGACAGATCTATCAGTATCAGATCTCTGTCAGTATCTCAAACTTTTAAATCCTGTGATGACTACAAAAAAGAGAAGAAGACTGTTGAGGTTTAATCCCACCTAGCAACTGAGAGTCACACAGACATATGCTCACTAGTGAGACAGTTGTTCTGGGGATACTCAGCCCCCTCAGCTGAAAGACAGGGATGGGGAGCAGAATAAAGGCCCTACAGTCCAAGGAGAAATAGTCAGTGACCTGCTACCAGATAGATACACACAAGTCTATAGGACCTGATGGAATCAGGTAGTGAAAGAGATAGCAGAAGTGCTCTGCGAGGACCTTTTCATCATTTACTATCTGGAGTGACATAGAGATGTGAAAATTTCAGATGATCCTTTATAGTAGGCCTCTAGATGTTAAGATGTATTTCAAAGAGTGCTTTAGAATATATATTAAATCCATTTTAGAAGGCATTTAGCGGATGCCGAACTCTGTGTCTGTTAACCTTTTGCATGTTACAAGCATCTTAGACTTCTTAGTGATAGTGGAGAGAAAATTGCAAACATCCCGGGACAACAAGGCTGAGAATGCAGATAAAGATGGAGGACAGATCCTTAGCTAGCATAAACTGAATATTTCCTTGAAACTATGCCAAAGATAGCCAGAAGTCACGCAGGAGAGATAAATGTGAAGAGTTCATTGAAGAAGACTCCATTCCTTCATCTCCCAGGACCCCCAGAAGACCACCACAACAAACTGAGCATGCCCATGTAGGCGTGGAGTTAATTACCATACGAGGCAAGGGCGGGCAGGAACAGGGAATGAATATGGATGAGACGGATTATGCATATGTAAGACCCTGGGGAATAATAGAGGGAAATACCGTCGGGTGGGTATGCGTGTCTTTGGTGAAGTTATTCCCCACGCATTAAATACATACCGTTCTAACAACTCTTATTAGTTGTGGAATCAGTTGTGGAGTTTTACTTTCGTCACCACGTTTCATGGAGCTACCCAGGGAAGTCCCAGCTGACTGAAGGTTGGCAAATGTGATGCCCACCTATAAGAGGGCTGGAAAGAGAATCTGGAGAACTACAGGCCTGTCAGCCTGACTTCAGTGCTGGATAAGGTTATGGAGCTGATCCTCCTGGGTGTGATCACATGGCACCTACAGGACTACCAGGGGATCAGGTCCAGCCAGCTGGTGTTTAGAAAAGGCAGATCCTGATCTTCTATGACAAGGTGACCTGCCTATTGAAAAAGGGCAAGATTGTGGATGTTTCTACCTGGAGTTTAATAAAAATTTTGACACTGTTTCCCACAGCATGCTCCCGGACATACTGACTGCTCATGGCTGGAGTGGCTGCATTCTTCCCTGATTAAAACACTGCCTCTGAATGGCTGATCCCAGAGAGTAGTGGTGAATGGAGTGACATCCAGTTGGTGGCCAGTCACTAGTTGTGTTCCCCAGGAATCAGTAGGTGCGCCAGTCTGTTTAATATCTTCACCAACAACCTGGATGAGAGGATTGCATGCACCCTCAGTAAATTAGCAGATGCCATCAAGGGTGGGAGTGTTGATTTGCTGGAGGGCACCAAGGATCTCCAGAGGGATCTGGATTGATGGGCTGAGGTAAATCATATGAAGTTGAATTAAGGTGAAGTGCAGGACCTGCCTTTGGGTCACAACTCAAATTTTGGATTTGTAACCAAACCAGTATCACTAGCACAACACTGAGCTACAGCTGAACAGTGATCACACAGTGTCAAGGCCTTTTCTGCTCCCATATCTGACTTTCAGAACTGTTTCTGTGCCTTTTAGCCATAATGATTTATTTTTATGGCAACAACAAATGCTCAGGCTCAGAGATAACTGCAAAAAGTCCAGACATTCTGGGTTATTGTCAGACTGTATGATCCAACTTGGGCAGACGCCCAACAATTGCTTGAATCAGTGCTTGCTCTGGATGAGTGTATATGAATCCAGGAGCATAATCAAAGGTGGTCTGCAAATGGGCTATGCTATTCAGGAGCATAGCCAAAGATGGCCATCCCAAAATAAGATCATAGTACAGAGGCAGAGAGGAACACCTTGAGACAATATAGAGATGAAGTTCTAAAATTCCTGGAGTGAGCAGAATGAAAAATAATGAATTGGAGTAAAGTGGGAGAATTCAGTAAGGGTTGACAAAACACCTGATCTTTTAAGTTGTTTAGCTAAACAAATGAGAATGTATGGAGCTTCAAAAATCAGTCCCTAGAATTGAGTTAGAATAATTCACTCAGAGACCATAGACAGAAAGAGTAAGGAGCAAATTCCCATTGAGTCACAAGGGATCCTCTTGCTCATGATGGATCCGCTTGCTTTTTAAACTCCTTATGGAACCTTGGAACAGGTAGGTGTAATCATTCTCAGATTTGGACAGTGATTTATGTCTGATGAAGTTATCCATACAAAGTTTATTTTAGTTTTGAGCAGCTAAATGGATTAGCAGTTTTTGACAGTGATTATCCAGCATGCTATCAGTCACTTATTTGTCACAGGTAAAGGATCTTTCTGCCTTGGATAAGGAGCAATCTCTTCATCTCAGGTAAAGTGTTTCTAAACTCAAGAGGCATCCCAACTCAAGGGAAAAGTGGAGTGGGCATACAGTCCAGGTGCAGTCTGGGGACAACTCAGATTGGGTTTATCCTGGTGGTGATATTTTTAGAATGAAGTACTTAGCTGCTAATCAGTAGTACAGGCAAGAGAGATTTAATTTTACTACTGTTATCTTGCTCTGTACTTTGGTTATCTTGCATTTTTAGGTTTCAAAACCACTTTATAAATTATTTTTCAAGGCACCTTCAAAACCCTTTGAATGTGAGATGGGGTTTTCTAGTTTTCAGGTACACCATGAGGATGTGAGGTGTGTTGCTCTTTAGTGAGCCTAAAGTGAAGTATAGCAAGAATTGAAGTGCAGCTGTTCCCTCACCTTTTCCATCAGTTCCTCTGCCAAGTGTGATATCATCAAGGACCAGCATGACCAGGTTGTATTCAGTACCTGATCAATGTTTTATCCACCAATGACATAAACACCAGCATGAGCCAGGCTCCTATGTATGCACTATGAGGAGCTGTGCCACATGTAATATCACAAGCACCTGAACAAGTGTGGTTTCCCTGCCTGTCCTATCAAGCGCTCAGCCACAACACACAGCAGCCCTAGGCAATGCTCCAGTTGTGGAGAAATGTGTCAGGAAGGCTGCCCAGTGGAAAAGGGACCTGGGGGTGCTGGTCAACAGCTAGCAGAATATGAGCCAGCATGTGTCCAAGTAGCCAAAAAGGCATCTAGTGCCTATATAAGGGATAGCGTGAACAGCAGAACCAGGGATGTAAGTGATTGTCCCCCTGTACAAGGCACTTGGTAAGCCTGCAGCTCAAATCCTGGGTTGTTCTGGGCTCCTCACAACAGGAAAGACATTGTCCTTATAAGGACTGTGCTGTCTCTGACGACCACCTAAATCCCTGCTGTGGGCACTCCTTCCAGCTGCATATGAACACTCAAGGAAAGCTACCTGTATAGTATCATTCCTCTTCTCCATGAAGCTGCTGTGTTCCTGCATGAGGAAGCAGCTGCTGGAGGACATGCTGTCCTTCCTCCACTACCCTGAGGAGAAGCTGAGGAAAGATCAGGATCCCAGCCTCCCAGACACCCTCTGTACCAGCCTTTACCTTGGCATGAAGACCATGAACCACACTCTGGTTCCAGTTACTGTAAAATTTGGCTTGGCACATTTTGAATCTAATGAGACCCTGCCATCTAACAGCACTGCCCTCCAGGTGATCCTGTGATCCCGCAAGCTCTGGTTGACAAAGAACCTTCCGGATGAAGGTGAGGCCTGGGTTGCAGCATGGTGACTCAAGCACCTTTCTGAGCCTCGAGAATCCAGAAGCCAATGCTTCCAGCAACACTCACCCTGGGACCTGAAGCCACTGAAGAGGCCGTTTGAAAGAAGCCTTGCAAGAGAGACTCCCCCACCCTGCTAGGATGAGCCAGAGAATTGTTTTTGAAGGTTGTTGAAGGTGGGCACAATTTAACGTGTGTCATAAATCAAAGAGCGCTCGCACCCTGGTTTTTCAGACTGGGTGGTATGGGGAAGCTGTGTCAACAGCCGTGCCTGGAGCCGTCCCTCATCCCAAGCTCTATGCTGGGGCTCGCAGCCGCGCCGAGGATGCTCAGCCACCTGGTGCCGCTGTGAGACAAGGAATCGACAGCTTCAGCTTCGCTCAGCCCCTGCCCGGGCGCGACAGGGCCCACTATCTCAGTGACCACCCAGAGTATAAGGAAATAACTGGAAATTCAAGGATAGAATTGGTGGCTTACTCAGTTTACACTCTTTCCCCTCAGTTTTAGCAGCTTAATATCATTTTGGATGCTTGAGAGAATGCGTCTCTTCATGCATTTGGATGCTTTTTTAGGTAGAACTAATTATTAGACTAAAAAAATCCAAAAAAGAAAAGAAAAATATATGGACATGCAATCTCTTCCTTCTCAGTTACTTATGGTAGAGATCCATTTTTTTCTCTGAACGCATCAGTCGCCATACCTGGAGGTGTGTATGAAATGACTGGATGTGGCACTTAGTGCTATGATTTAACTGACATTGTGGTGTTTGGTCAAAGATCTTGGTGGTCTTTTCCAACTTGAACAATTTATGATTCTTTGATTCTAAATGAGGAATTTCCAAACATCAGGAAAGATTTTTCTCATGGCAGGGCACATTTTTCAGGAGGAATCATTGTAAGATAGTAAAAAATAATGGAAATCTTAGTGCTTGCAATAGCTTTATAGTCTCCTGGCAGTACATCCCAGCAGTGCTTGGCATGGGGAGATACTGCAGTCATTGGCCAATCCTGGAGCAGACTGTCAGGGAAAGTAAGTGAAGGAGGAGAACCATGAGGATAAGACTATAAAGAAAGAGCACATGATACCATTTCTGCAATTCATGGTATGCAAAATTATTTCAGGTTGTTTTCACATGCAAGCCAACATGGTATTTTTCTATACAGTTTGGTAACTGTCCTTTTCCCAAACTGGTGGAAAGTACATAGATTATCTACAGATAATCTGTAGCTAACTTTTAGCTTATTTGTGGCTCACAATAAAATCTTACTTGAAAGCTTAACTACACTTATATTGTTTTGTGCAGGTAGCTTTCGAGAGGATGACATTGATAAGAACTGCTGTTTCCAGGTTATCTGTATTTATAACAAGGCAAGCTTTCTTCCTTGGGCATTTTACTGCTTAGATCTCAACCTCACTGAGGATGCTTACACAAAACCATTGAAGGGTAAATACCACAACAAAGATTTTTGGCTTCTTTTATCTGACTCCTGTTCTCAAGGTCAGGAATCAATCAATTGAGCATATCTGCTGCAGATCAGAACTGTGTGCCCTTAAGCTGTTGAAGAAAGACCCTTATTCATTTTCCCACAGATATTTCATCAGCTATTACCTCCAAGTGATGCCATGATGATTTTTTGCCTTTTCTTTTATATACCTTTTATGTATTCTCAATATTCTTAGCATACATAGTTGTAATTTTTTAGATATCTTAGCTTAGTCCCAGTATTCTGCAAGGCAAGACGACCAAACATCCTAAAGGCCTCACAGTTGGAGGCCTGTCCTAGGGTGACATTATGACGTTTGTATCCCCAGTCATCTGTTCTGTTTGTGATGGATATTATGTTCTGCACCTTCATGACTGGTTCTGAGAATGAAGAGGGGTAAAAAGAAGCAGAAGTTTGTTTTCATAAACTGCACTCACTCCTTCGCATTCCTTTCCCTGGACTGTGTTGTCTGCAGCCCAAACAGACAGTGGGAGAGAGCTCTCCTTTGCTTTTTGGATGCTTTTTGGTTAGCTGAGGCAGAGAAGTTCCCTGGATTGTGGTTTTTCTTTTTCTTGGAATTGTTCAAACCTTTTCTGGACTGAAAACCCAGAAAAACACTGGGAGCTCACACCTGGGGCCCACCAGGGCCTGGGATGCTGCATTCCAGTGCTGGAGGGACTGATGAGAGACTGAGTGAGCCAAGCAACAACCCATGAACAGGACTTTCTGAATTTGCTATCTCATGCCATTCAGAAGAGCGAGAGGTTTTATTGTTTAATATTATTCATTTTTTAATGCTTGTGAATACTTTGCTTGTTAAATAAACATTTTTTTCCACTTTTTTTCCAAAGAAATCTTTTCCCAAACCAGTAGGGGGAGGGGCCACTTGAATTTGCTTTCTAGAGGGACCTATTTGGGAGTTTCCTCCCAAATTTGCCTTAAACCAGGGCAGGACCAGAAAGCCTTATGTTATCTTGAGAAAGCAAGGCTTCAACCTCCACTCTAGAATATATTTTGTAAACTCAGTTCAGGCCCCACCTGTGGGGGGAATACTTTAAAATAGGGAGATGTCACACCATTCAAGCTTCTCACTGGGAAATCTTTGTCAGAGATGCTAATTTGAAAGGTCTATAAAATTGTACATGCAGTATACTGGGTGTGTGCATTTTGGTGTATTCCGCATCAACAAATTTTTGCTCCATAAGGATCCTTTTTATTAAATACCAAGGTAAAAACCCTTCTATCCCTTAACTGTGTCTGGCTCGTAATTCTAGGACCAGGGAAAAAGGCATCTCAAGAACAGCATTTTTAAACAAAATTTCCATTTAAAAGTCAACATACAGAGGTTAAATTTGTCATCGATGTATTTCTCTTTTACCTCTTCCTTCTCCTTTACTTCTGCTTTATAACAGCTAAAAGGGATGAAAGATTTGCAATGCTGTGTTATGGGAGTCAATGGGTGCCTGATCCTGAAAGGCACATTTGGCCTTAAGACCCAACACTTGTGAAAAAAAAAAAAAAAGAACTATTTAGATTGATGACATGAACATTTTAAATTAATTGTTAGGATTTGCACCACAGTTGATGTTATTCTTCCAAATTTAACAGCTTATTACCAAAAGCTCTGAGGCAGGCTGTGTGTATGACAGAATGCAGTGTACTGCATGTTCTTTATTAACAGAAGCTTGAGGAAGTAATCCTGCATGCCCAAAAGCACATTCATTTGCTTTTCAAAACCAGAAAATTACATCACACACCTTTTAATGGTATCTTCAGGGAACTTCTGCAATATATGATCTAATCATCATATATTCATCAAGGATCATCAAGGCTCCCTTGACTCAACATATTCTATGATTATATAACCACATTTAAATAGGATCTAGAACTGTGAAAGCTTAGTTTCAATGGAATTACTTATCCCACTGTAAGTGGAGAAGCACATATTTCACAGCAGCTTCAAAAGTTTGTCTGTGTTCAGTGGTGTCCATTTCATATGTGTTTGCTTTCTCTAGGAATGAGCTACAGCACAAAAGGGGAAATAATCATGTCAGCAAACTGGTCAGATTTTTCAGCATCTTTTAAAACTTTATGTCCTGATTTATTTTACCATGCTTAGGTATAACATTATTACTGCATTGTTGAGCTAAACCAGAACATTGTATAGTTGTGTTTCTGTTTAGAGTTTAATGGTCTTAGTACCCCTTTGGATTCCCTGATGCTGATTACTCAAGGCCTCTAACCAAAGTCAGGTTTTGGATTCTGCTTGCTAGTTTGCTAGGCAGCACTGCTGTGGGGAAACTGGGCAGTCCTGCTCCACTGCTGCCTGCTGGGGCAGTTGTGGAGGAAAAAAGGCTTTAGGGCACCCATGTCACTTGGCAAGGCCTCTGACTTCTCCTGGGTTCACTTTTATTTCTGCTCTGCAAGACACAGTTGGGCAGCATTGAATTGTCACTGCCTAGGCTGTTGGATCTTCTTACTGGTTTTTGTCACAAAGCATTTTGTCACACACCTGTACAGTGACCATGGTTGCTGATGACAGGTCACTATCTGGACATTCAGAAACAGAAGTGTAAGCTTTTTAAACTGAATGGAAACAACTTATTAAATGTCTTGACACATCAGATCAGCTCTGAGAGCATCCTCTGTCTTCTAGTGTGTCTCAGTTTGGAAAGACAGGTGTCTGCTAGGGAAGGCAGGGCCTGCCTTGGAATGGAGAATGCAAACCCCTTCCCTCTGAATTATTATAACTTTGACATTAAGGGGCTCTCAGGCAAAGATATGGGAATAGGAATAACAGTTCTTTACTGGTATGTGTAACAAAGTGAACAACAACCACAGCACTAACAATAAAACAGCAGCAGGAGCCTCGTGACGGCCTTCTCTGCCGAGCTGGGAAGGGATGGAGGAGAGGCTTTGCCACACAGAACCCCGGGGCAGTCTGATCCCGGTGCCGCTGCAGGACTCTGAGGAGCACCAAGCTGGAAGGGCAGGAATGAGCAGGAATCCCGGGCTGGTGGATGAGGTGTAGCAGAAGCTCTGCGGTGGTACCTGGAGCTGTGGGGGGATGTCTGGGCAGGAGGTGCGGGGCTACAGCGTAACAAAGACCCAGGGCAGTGCCAAAGCAGCGGCAGGGGCGGCCTGGTCCAGCAGTGTAGGAGAAGGTGAGCTTAGAATTCCCAGACACACGAGCAGATGGTGGTAGGTCCCTAGGACTGGACTCCAGTAGTGACAGTGAATTCTCCCCGCAGTGAGCAATGGCTTGATCTTCTTCCTTCAGATGCTGAGAGCAAGAGAGCATAGCTGCCCTGAGCCCAGCCCTTTACCTGCCCCCAAAACTCGCCATATCTCTCCCCTCCGAGAGAAACTCCCAGAGACAAATAAGTGTAGCCCCATGCTACATTCCTGTCCTGACTTTTGGCCACCTCTTTTACTCTGGTCAAGCACCCACAGGTACTCAGCAGTGTCTCCTAGCAACTCATGGGAAAAAATTCCATAAGTGAAAAAGGAAGAAATTTAACCCCAACATAGTGGTACTGAGTATGATCACAAATCTTTAGTATTAAGGGCTTGGTGCACTCAGTCATTGCTTTAGTGTGACATGATGGATTGTTCTGCACAGGGGAAGCTGAAGTGAGGCACATGTCATTAGAGGCAGCTGCAGGTTAGCTTTGATGAGCTGCATTTTCAAGCCTCCCCCCTCTTATCTTCTCTAGTGTGGTTAGGAGAGGGAGGTGCATTGAATGGTCCAATTATGACCAAAAGATATAGCTCATAGTACTGATAAGCTTAATTTTTTTCAAAAGGAAATTGGAGTCACAGTTTTTAAGGTCACTTTTTCTGGTGGCAGTACAGCAGGATTCCTGAGGGTGCCATTTCACCTGTGGGAACCTATTTGTAGCCTCCCATTTGCTATTGAAGATCAGCTCAACTGGGACACAGCTCTTGTTGCAGAAACATATCTGGCCCAAATGCTGGGTTTAGGAGTTGGTAGTGAAGGCAGTAAGATGAGTGACTTCTTGAAGCTGTGTTTTCCATTGCATTATCTGCTCACTTGAACATTGATTCCTGTTAATCTTCTGCTTGTACATGAAAGCAATGCTTGAGTTTGCATCTTGATTCCCTAAGATTATTTTGCCTTTTTTCTTTAATGAAGAGAGAGTGAAAATCAATTCATAATCATTCAGCAGCTGCTGAATTATTATTTACTTCACATCTTCAACCAATGCCTTTTGGTTCCTAATCTTTCCTAATCTAAAAGGCTTCAGCATGCTTCCCTATGCCCAGTGTGTGCTTCCATCCATGTCACTACAGATGCAGCTCTGGCTGGGCTAGAATGCTGATGCCAGCAGCCCCACCACTGTCAGTTAGGCAGTGTCAGGGCTTTCCCACAACACCATGGTTATGGACAGCAACAGATGCTCCAAGCCTGGGCCAATTCAGATGTGCATGTCCTCTGGCCACAAAACCAAGAGAAAAATCCGTACAGCTGGCCTGGAACAAAATGCTGACCTGTCCTGCCCCAGGCCCAAGTGCTGTCACCATCACATAATAAAACTGTAATTTGGATCTAGCTGAAATGGCATTCATTTTCCCTCAGAGAGGTGCTTTGCACTGGTACTTAGAAAGGTTTTGGTAATACGTGAGTGCTTTGGCTACTGCTGAGCAGCACTGGCACAGCACCAGAGCTGTTTCCCTATTCTGCCCTCCATCAGTTGGGTAGGGTGGGCAACAACACGGGAAGGGACATGACCAGGAAAGCTGATACCAAATTAACCAAAGGGATATTCGATAGCATATGACCTCACCTCAGATATAAAAGCTAAGAAAGGAGAAGGAAGGAAGAGCATTCATTATACACAATATTTCCCTCAGAGCAACCACTATACATGCTGGAGCTCTGCTTTCTGAGAAGTGGCCAGACATCACTTGTTGAAGGCAAGTAGAGAATAAACCCTTTTTTTGTCTTTGCTTCTGCACCCACAAACTTTTTCACTTTTGCTTTAGTAAACTTCTTTGTCTGAATGTATGAGTTGTTTTCCATCTTATTTTCTCTCCTCTGTCCAGCTGGGAAGGGGAAGTGATAGAGTGGCTTGGTGGACACCTGGCATCCAGCCAAGGTCAACTCACCACAGACATAGAGGACACTGAAACACTCATCTCATCGGCAATGTTGACCTGCAGCCAAACAAAATGCTGACAAATAATAACTCCTGATTAGAGATGATCAGAATATTTGGGGCAACATGGAGTTTCATGAAAGATTTCTGTCATGAAACAGAAGACAAAGATAAGATATTTATTGTCTGCTGCCTGTAGGGCAAAGTTCTGGCCTCTGCGAGAGGGGAAACAAGGTTCTAATTTCAGATACTCTGTGATGAATTTACAAGCTCAGATTAGATAAAAGAAAATCATGAGACTGTATTTCTTACCTAGGACCTTATAAAATTTCACTCATGTATTTCTTTAACACTTTCCATGTATTAAAATAGTGTGTGTCCTTCTATGTTTCAATTCCATGTAATTATATTACAAGGTGGACATCTGCCTTACAGGCACTCAGTGGTGTTAGCAGCAGTGGTCCTGCCTGCAGCAGTGAGCTGAGCCAGGTCCATCCACCTTTCTGGAGTACAATGGGATGTCACTTGGCCATGTGCTATTTCATGACCATAAGGAAAAACAAGTTTTGTCATTTTGGTGTTGTGAAGTGGTTTTGCTATTTGGAAGATTTTAACTTCATTTTGGTTTTATTCTGCATGACTCTTAAATCTTGCACTTCATCAACAGTGGTAGAGTAGAATAAAAGTAAATCCTTAAGTGTGTCTGTGGAACATGTTCAGAACACAGCTTTCTGTTTTAGCCTGAGTGAAGCTGCTTGTCAGACACATTGCTCAATAAGAAGTTTATCAAGAACAAAGTTCTGTCCTAAAGAGTACAGCCATGTTTCAGGCTGCTGTAAGTGACAGCCCCTTACAGAGGTGCTATTTGTAATAAACAGACATGGCATTGTCTTTGAGAATCCCACTGCTCTTTGAGGCTACAGCTGCAGATTCCTGAAATCTCATTTCTGGCTGTCAGGAAATAATCTGAATCTCACTGGTACTTCCTTATCCACCTATAGTGCTGTGCTTGGGAACTGTGCTTAGAGAGAGGTCTACAAGGAGTCTAAAACCCTTAAGTCCTGCTAAGTCCTACTCCTAGCCTGGGGCATATCCAAAGAGTACCATAGGATGGAGTATTTTCTTTTTGAAACTCAGAAAATATTTACAAATCTAAACTGTGTTAAAGAATGTTCCTTAGAGTTTCAAAATCCAAACTGAAGAAGTTAAGTATTAGGACTGTACTTTTTTGGAGTAATCTTAGACTCCTTCTTCAGTTTTTTTTATTCATAACGTATGTATGTGTTTGATGTTTTGTGCAGTCAGGAATATCAGCAGCTGCTGAAACCCCCAAGGAAAGCTAAAGTATTGCCACCTGTTTTGATATATGTTCCCAGGAGCAAAATTGTCTTGTGCTTGCAAAAGGTATGTGAGTGACAATAGTGGTGGTAAACTGAGGCCATTTGAGAGGAATGTCAGTGGAGAGCATTGTTAGAGCTTTGGTGCTGACAGTTTAGAGACCATTTTTGCCAAGCTGACAAGGCAAAATCTCCTATGGTCATCCTATAACTGGAACCTGAGTGAGTGGAGAAACAGGCTGTTGGAATGTCAGCTCCTAATTGCTCTGATGTCCAATCACAAGGCAGTTTGGCACAGCTCAGCTGCGTCATTCCAAAATTGCACTCTCTGTGTTGGCTGGGATCTTGCACCACAGATCGCCCAAATTGATGGGTATTAATGTCATTTGAGGTGGCCATAAAGAAAATTAATCTGCAACAACAGAACACCAAAGAACTGCTAAAAGAAATCCAGAACATGAGGGACAAGAACTCCAACATTGTCACCTATTTAGACAGGTAAATAGTTCTGGTATTATCATGTGAATGTTTATTTAAATACTTGCAAGGTAAGGGTTAGAAAGCTCTTTACTCACTGGCAGAAAATTGATCTTATGATCATTATTAATCTACTCATATATAATGTGGGAGAGGAAATTGCATTTTGTCTACAATGATCTTGCTGCACATACATAATTAGAAAAGTGTTTTTTAAAAACCTGGATCAGCCCTCTCTTTCTAAATCAACAGCTTGCAAGTTCACTTTCTGCATGCTGTTTGGTTGCTTGGAGTTTGATCTTTTTCAGGTCATTTATGATAAGTCCTGATAAACCACCATAGAAATTATTTCTCTCAGGCTGGTCCCACTATTTTCAATTACTGTGGCTGCCAAAAGACTAGGTTCTTGTTTTCTGAAACATGCAATTTGCCAGTTTTGAAAGTGTTAGTTTGTTTTTTTTAAATGCACTTTATTCAAGGTTCTCCAAAGGTTTGACCAAATTTTGTGCTCATTGGTGCACACCCCACTGGTCGTGGATAAAAGTAGTGGAAGTTGGTTCTCCTTGCTCCTGGAGTTGATGATGAAATTTGTGTTAAAATGAACCAGCTTATGGGATGTGTCCCAGTTCCAGGTTTATCTTTGCCATTACTAAACTGCCTTTTTCCTTTGCTTGCTATATGAGACATATCCTTTTCCACGGATGTACCTTTCTGATTTAGACTGCAGACATTGCAAGCACTCCAGAGCCAAGACAGGGTGTCTCTCCATTTTATTCTGTCTTCAAGTACAAGTGACCTGGAAACAAAACTCCACTCTGCTGTTGTCCATAAGGCAATTTAGCCCGGCACATTCATTTCCATGCTATTGCTATTTCCTTCCTTCAGCTACCTTGACAATAAGGAACTCTTGCTGATAATGGACTACATAGATGGACATTGTTTAACAGATGTGATTAGCCAGACAGCAACAAGTGAAAGACAGACAGCAGTTATTTGTAGGGAGGTAAGGGATCTTACTTGTGCTTCTGATGACTTGGATAGGATTATCCTTTGAAACAGATGGTAAGAATAGCAGTGACTTCATTCTCAGAGCTTACTCTTCTCTGTTCTGATACTCTTAACTAGTGATGTTGTATACTCTTACTAGTGACATTGTATACTCTATTTTTATTTATTATACTCCACTTTGCCTCTCTAAACATTTGCTGGAAGCCTATCTATACTGCATTCCTTACCTCTAAAAGCAAAACTGTTGGTGGCAAAATTTTAAATTAGTAGCAAAGAAAAACAGAGACTTATTTGTCACAGTTCTCAGCTGAAAAGGACAGCATTGAACCTAAAATGGTTTTTGTTTCTGAAAAGTGACTAATATGCTACTTCTGAGTCTGCTGTCAAGGCGAGCAATAAAACCTTTTTCATGCAGCCTCCTGCCTGAAAGTGATCCACTTTATACCATTTTTGGGCAAGTCCTCATTTGTCCTCTGGATGGAGAGAGAGAGCAGCCCAGTCCAGCATGAGTCCTTCTGGCTCTGTTTTCATGGGGCAGTCTAGAACAGTTGCCTTTTTCCTTTCCAAAGCTAATTTGCCTCACATAAAAAGACCCTGCTTGACTAGGGTTGGAGCAGCAAGCTCTTCCTCTTGCCAGCAGCATGTTATGCCATTACATACCATTCCCCTAAAAAGTAAATCTTGTAAAGGTTCCTTTCTTGTGTTATGAAACTAGATCACTAACTTTCACCTTCCTATATTTGTTTTCTCTCTCTCAGTGCCTGCAAGGACTGGCTCTTCTGCATTCCAAGAAAGTGATCCACAGAGACATGAAATGTGACAACATCCTCCTGGGCCTGCATGGATCTCTCAAGCTGGGTAGGTATTCTTAGTCAGGTGCAGCATTCCCAGCATGAGGTGTGGGGCTGCTTTGGAGTGACTACCAGCTGCCCAAATGTAATGCTTGTACACAGACCCCTGCTGTGAGCTGAAAGCACAGTTGCAACATGCAAAGTGATATCTCAAGGAACAAGGTGTCAAGAGTACCTTTGGTTTATGTGTGTCCCTTCCACAACCAGGGAATTACAATATCTCAAACTTTAGGTGAATAAATACAAGTCACTGCATGAAACGTGAAGATTTTGTTTAGTGGCCTCAGCCCTAAGGAAACAGCACGGCCACTTGTCCAGCTAGATTCAAGAGCACATTCTCAGACTTAAGAGCATGGGGGCATTCTTTTGCTTGGTTTCCTAGCTGAAGCTGTGTTTAAGAGTGTTTTGTTTTCTCCTCAGGTGATTTTGGCCTCTGCTCAGCTCACCCATAAGCAGGAAAAATGGATTTCCGTTGTTGGGACTACTTGATGGATAGCACCAGAAGTCGTGAGAGGCCAGTGGTATGGCCCCAAAGAGGACATCTGGTCACCTGGCATTGCGGACATAAAAATGGTGAACCATAAAAAAGAGAACCTCCTCACTTTATGGAAAATTCTCTCAACGTATGGTGGAAACAGTCTCAGATACCAGTATCTGTCTAATCTGTCCAATGTTCTGTCTCTGAGGAGAGAAAATCCCATTCCTGCCAGGCTGAACTAGTTCCTCTAAGGTCCAGCTCTAAAAATGTCCCTGAAACCCATCAGCACATGCTGCAGCTTTGGTTTCATCAATGGAAGTACCTCAGAAGAAGAACAGCTCAGAAATGTGCCATATTTGCCTTCAGTGATGCCTGAAGTTTCATGTACGCAATTTGAACTGTCTTTGAGTTGTCTCTGAATGACAAGATTTTTTCAGCAGCAAATTCAGCAGTGTGATAAACAGCCTTTGATATCCAGGTTGAATCCTAGAATCATACACTCACATATGCTTTTAGCAGAGACCCACCATGACCATTGAGTCCAGCTCCTGGGCCTGCACAGGAGACCCCAAGAATCACACCATGGGCTTGAGAGCATTGTCCAAACACTTCTTGAATCCATCAGGCTTGGTGATGTGACCACTTCCCTGGGGAGCCTGTCCCAGTGCCCAGTCACTCTGTGGGTCAAAAGCTTTTTCCTGATATCCAGCCTAAACCTCCTTTGACTTAACTTCATGCCATTTATTTGAGTCTTGTCACTACACAGATCAGTGTCTGCCTCTCCTCTTTCCTCACAAGGAAATTGTAGGCTGCTGTGAGGTCTCTGCTCAATATCCTCTTCTCCAGGCCAGACAGACCAAATGACCTCAGCCACTCCTCACATGGCTTCCCCTCTAGACCCTTCATCAGCCTTGTGGCCCTCCTTTGGATGCTCTCTAATAGCTGAATGTCTGTGGAGTCCAAAACTGAAAATAGTCTGAATATTGTGGAGTCCAAAACTGCCCCCCACACCCAAGGTGAAGCTACCCCAGCGAAGAGCACAGTCGATTCTCAGAGGAGTAAAATGTGCTTTTGCTAGTGAAGTTCCTACTGACTAGGTCAGGCAATGAAACTGACAGTCAAGGCAAGATCCTTTGGATGTTGGAACAAGTGTGGCTTCATCTATGGTTTTTTTTCCTGTTCTGGTAGCAAAAATTTGTCTCTAACCCTCTGCCAGGGAAGAAACTGCCACTGGAAACTGGAGCTTAAAGAACGGGGTCTAGGGGAGCAGATTCAGATATGGAAGAAACAGGTGGAGTCTTGTGTTTTCTTTTACTTCAGGCCCAATACCTGATTGCCACACAAGGAACACTAAAGCTGAAGAACACCTTGCTAGATTTCTCTCTCGTCTGACTTCCTGAACTGCTGCCTGGACACAGCCTAGGGTCTGCTAAGGAACTTCTGCAGGTAAATTGTGGAGTGGCTGCAGGCGACAAAGTAGTCCAGTGTTTGCTGGACTACTTGAGTTTGAGTTTGCTCCTCAGCTACACTCCCAAGGCACCAGGTGGCCTCCCTTCAGACTTATGTTGTATCTTGGGGCTTTTCCAATGAAAACAAAGTAGGGTCTTAAACTGGTTTGTGTTGGATGGGAACTGTGAAAGTAATTTAGTTCAACCTGCTAGCCATAAGCATAGACATCTTCAACTAGATCAGTTTACTCAGAGCCCCATTCAAACTGATCTTGAGTGCTTCCAGGGATGGGGCACCTAGCAGCTCTCTGGGCAGCCTATACCAGTGTTTCACTCCCCTCCTCATGAATAATTTCTTCCTTACACTCAATCTGACTTGACTATCTTCTAGTTTAAAACCATTTTCCCTGTTCAAACTGCAACAGGCCCTGCTAAAAGCTGTCTCTCTATTTTTCTTAAAAGCCCCCATGTCTTGAAGGGTGGGAATAAGTTTTCCCCAGGGCCTGCTCTCCTGCAGGCTGAACAAGCTCTCTTGGCCTCTCCTCAGATGAGAGCTGCTCCATCCCCGGATCTTTTCTGCATACCTGTCCTGTACTTTGAGAGTCCATTCAGTTTTACCTGGTGGTAAAAATAGTGAAGTAGAATGATGTTGGGCAGGAGGTCTTAAATGGTGGTGGAGTGTCTTGGGGTGGTTTTCTATCCCCATGATCATCTGCTCTATGCCCAGAAACGGTTGCTGTAACTTTAAGATGGGCCAAGGGCAGGGGAGAGCCTTGGGGCTCTTGCCCAGGCTTTTTTAAAGCCTCACTCCCCAGGCATCCATTCTGCTGGGGGACTCTTTGTTGCTTAGCTAGTTTGGTTTATTGTTAGCATAGGCAAAATAATTTTTTTTCCCTTTCCCTGGCCTTGGAACACAATTCTTCAGTGGCCTTTTTTTTTCCTGAACTATTTAATTTGGTTTGGTCTAAGGCCAAAGAAAACTATCAATGGGATAAGCAGGGAACTGGTGAGGAGCCGAGCAGCCACGCCATCCCAGCCCCAGACCTCAGAAAAGCCAACCCAGCGGAAGAAAGGACAGTAAAACCACCAGCTTCATCTGCTGTGAAAAGGAGACCAAGAAGACCATTCACCAGGTTTCCCATCTGATGTTTTCCTGAATTGATGTGTGAAACTTTTGGTTATTTTTCTTCCCTGAGACAAAAGCTGTCGCCATTTTTTCCCTCTTCTCCCTGCCACATGGTCAGCTCTTGGTTTTGTCCTTTCCCTGGCATTTTGGGGTGTTTGTTTTGTTTTGGTGTGAGTGTGTGTGTGTTTGCTGGGGAAGAGTAAGGTTCTGACAATTCAATACCTAGCATTTGTTAATTTTTTTCCTGTACCATGGTGACATTCTGTCAATAAACCGTTGGGTATTTTTCACTTTCATCCATTAGTGTTCATTTTCTCATTGGCAGAGAGGGATTGTTGGTACCCCATTTTTTGTTAGAGGAAACAATAATTCTAGAGTGTTCTTCTTCTAAATTTGTCTCTAAACCGAGACATGAAGGAAGCCACTGAAACCAGTCTTAGCCAAGTGGTCAGAATTGGCTGTGGGAAGGAGGGGACTGTGGGGGACTCACTGTGAACTTCAGAGGGAATGCATCTTATCTCTCCAGCCCCACTCTTGGAGGTTTCTCCCACCAAGCCCTGCTTGTAGAAGTTTCTGACACTGAAGCAGGGTCAGCTGAGTGGGACATTCTTGCTAGCCATTCAGGCGCAGGGTGGAGCTTCCTCCAGCCATCGGAGGTGCGATTAAAAGAAGGCTCCAGGGAGCACGGCTAACAGAGAGGGCAAACAGGGGCATGGTACGACCCTGAGCACTTGTCATGGCTCTGAGTGTGTCGCAGGGCAGTTTGCGCAGCAGTCTGCATAGGCAGGGCAAGCAGGCAGGATTGCAGGCATCCTCCTGCTAGTGGTGTTTTATTTAGCTTGATTTTGTTTTGTTGTTGTTGATGCTGTTGTTTTCTTCAGCAATGGTCTCTAAATAATCAAAAGCTACAGCTAGCAGAAGTGCACTAAGGAAAACAGAATGCTCCAAGAAATGAGCCTGTCAGTAGTTCCAGGGGACGGTGCAAAAGACACGTGCCTGCAGTGTGAACAGGTGAAAGATCTCCTGTCTGGTAGCCAAGCTTAAGGGGGAAGTAGAAAGACTAGGGAGTATTATGGAAGGCGAAAGGGAAATAGACTGGTGGAGTTTCACCCTTCCATCCCTGAGAGAAGCCTACCAGGAGTCAGAGGATTCCCATGCCTCCTATCAACAGGCAGTAGGAGGAGACTTAGTTGATGAAGAGGAGTGGAAATGGGTCCCTCCTCAGGGAGGTAATGAAAATTCCTCCCAACCCCTCATCACCTACCCAGGTGTCACTTCAGAATAGCTATGAGCCCTGGATCCAGAGGGTCAGCCAGACGACATCAAGGAAAATAATCTGCCTGGAGAGTGTCCCAATTACACTTCATCTGTCAGACAGATCACTGCCTCTAGCATCAAAAAGAAAAGAAGGGCAGTCATAGTAGGTGACTCCCTTCTGAGAGGAAGAAAGGGCCCTGTATGTTGACTGAACCCATCCCACAGGGATGTCTGCTGCCCCCCTGGAGCCTAGGTATGGGATGTCACCAGGAGACCCCCTGGACTGATTCAGCCCTCTGATTATTACCCACTGCTGATACTCCAGGCTGGCAGTGATGAGACTGAAAAGTAGAGTAGCAGGGCAATAAAAGGGAGCTCTGGGCTCCAGGTCAAGTGGTTCATAGGGCAGGAGCATAGGTGGTGTTCTTCTCAGTCCCTTCAGTGACAGAGGCAAATGATGAAAGGAGCAGGAGAATCCACATTTTCAGCAAGTGGCTTAAAGGTTGGTGTCAGTGGCAGACTTTTGGGTTCTTTGATCACAGGGCAACTTTCATGCCAGCGGGCCTGCTACAGAGAGATAGGCTCCATCTATCTGTTAAGGGCAAAAGGATTCTAGCCCATGGACTACTTCTCAGTTACAGAAGTAATTGAGAGGGCTTTAAACTAGGTTCAAAGGGGGAAGGGGATGCAACTAGACTCTCCAGAAACAAGCTCAAGGGTGGTAAGCCAGAGTCAGTGGTGAAATCAGCAGCCCAGTTAAGTGCATGTATACTAATGCATGCAGTGTGGGTAACAAACAAGAGGAGCTGGAAGCCATGGTACAGCATGACGCAGTCATCATCATGGAAACAGGTGGGACAATGCACAAAACTGGAGTGCTGCAATGGATGGCTACAAGCTCTTGTAGTACAGAGACAGGAGAGGGAGAAGACATGGGGGGGTGACTCTTTAGATTGAGGTTCTTGACACCATGGAAATTGAAACTAATCATGATAAAGTCGAGTGCCTATGGGCAAGAATCAGGGGGAAGACTAATAAGGCTGACATCCTGGTGCAAGTCTGCTATAGACCACCTAGCCAGGAAGAGAAGGTGGATGACTTATTCTATAAGCAGCTGAAGGATGTTTCAAGATCGACAGCCCTTGCTCTTGCAGGTGACTTTAACCTCCCAGACATCTGCTGGGAACTCAACACAGCAGAGAAGAGGCAGTCTAGGAGGTTCTTGAGTGTGTGAAAGACAACTTCTTGTTGCAACTGGTGAGCGAGCCCACCAGGAGAGGTACTACACTAGACCTGCTGTTTGCAACAGAGATGGGCTGGTAGGAGATGTGGTGGTTGGAAGCCATCTGGGGCACAGTGATCATGAAATTATAGTTTTCAATATTTGGTGAAACAAGGAAGGGCATCAATAAAACTTACACACAGGACTTCAGAAGGGCAGACTTTGGTGTATTCAAGAGACTTATTTGGAGAGTTCTTTGGGAAGAAGACCTTAAGAACAAAGGAGTCCAGGAAGGATGAGCGTGCTTCAAAACAAATCTTGAAGGCACAGAAACAGACTGTCCCTATGTTCTAAAAGATGATTTGATGAGGAGAACAACCAGCCTGGATAGGCAAAGAGATCTTGAAGGAGCTAAGGGGGAAAAAAAAAAGTGTATCACCTTTGGAGGGAGGGTCAGGTATCTCAGGAAATGCTTTAGGGGATTGCTAGGGCACATAGAAAAAAAATTAGACAGGCAAAAGCCCAGTTAGAACTCAAACAGGCAACTTCTGTGAAGGACAATAAAAATAGTTTTATAAATATATTAATGGTAAAAGGAAGGGTAAGGACAACCTCCATTACTATTAGATGCAGGAGGGAATTTAGTAACTAAAGATGAGGACAAGGCAGAGGTACTGAACATCTTCTCTTCCTCCATTTTCAACAGAAAGACAGGTTGTCCTCAGGGCAACTGTCCTCCTGTACTGGTAGACAGTGTTAGGGAGGAGAATAGCCCCTCTGCTATCCAGGAGGAAGCAGTCAGAGACCTGCTGAGCCACTTATATGCTCATAAATCTATGGGACCAGACGGGATTCATCCTAGGGTGATGAAGAACATGGCAGATGAGCTTGCGAAGCCACTCTCCATCATTTACCAACAGTCCTGGCTCACTGGGGAGGTCCCAGATGACTGGAAGCTGGCCAGTGTGACGCCTATCCACACGAAGGACTGCAAGGAGGATTTGGGAAACTACAGGCCAGTGAGCCTGACCCCAGTTCCCAGCAAGGTTATGGAACAGATTGTCTTGATTGCCCCTTACATGACACTTACAGGATGGCTGGGGTATCAGACCCAGCCAGCATGGGTTTAGGAGGGACAGGTCGTGCTTGACTGAAATAATTCCCTGTGCCCGCTGGAGATGGTTTTCCAGCTGATCCCGGCTGCCCTGGCTGGGAATTGTTTCAAGTCTGGTTGGGCAGTGGCTAGCGGACCGGCTACTACCTCTTTAGTAGTTCAGAAGCTGCACGAGAGCTGTTAGTGAGGCTCAAGGAAGGTAAGAAGGAGGAGGCCTCGTGGCAAGATAGAGTTTATTGTCACATGCACCCCATGGTGCAGGCACTCACGCATCCCAGGAGAGAGAGAGCAAGGGAGGCGGGGTCATTGCTTATCAGGGACCAGGGGAAGGGGGTGGATACAAGAGGGAAAACCAGTCAGGGGAATGGGGAGGGCACACAGCCAGCAAATAGGAAACGAGGGGTGGGAGACTCCCAGCCTGCTCCAATCTGGGACTGAGTCCCTCCGAAGTCTTTGGAATGAGGGGGAGAGGCTTCCCAGAGTGGGGCGGGCACTGGGAGGAGAGCAACAGATGATTGACAACATATTGCAACAGAGGGGAACAAAGGGAATTTCCCAGGCAGGAGATTGTACCAAATGGGGAAAAGTACAGGGGGAACTTGGGAAAAACCATTACAGAACAAATGATTATTAACAATAAGTAAAAACCGGAAAACGTGCCGCTACACTTGACCAACCTGATCTCCTTTTATGACCAGGTGACCTGCCTGGTGGATGCAGGGAAGGCTGTGGGTGTTGTCTATCTGGACTTTGACACTGTCTCCCACAGCACACTCCTGGATAAGCTGGAAGCCCACAGCTTGGACAGGAGCACTCTTTGCTGGGTTAGGGACTGGCTGGATGGCTGGGCCCAGAGAGTGGTGGTGAACAGTGCTGCATCCAGCTGGCAGCCAGTCACCAGTGGTGTCCCTCAGGGGTCTGTGCTGAGGCTGGCTCTGTTCAATATTTTTATTGATGACATGGAGGAGGGACACTAAGCTGGGAGTATGTGTCAATCTGTTGGAGGGTAGGAAGACTCTGCAGAGACCTGGAATGGTTGGATGGATGGGTAGAGCTCGATAGGATGAAGTTAATAAGTACAAGTGCTAAGTCCTGCATTTTGGACACAATAACCCCCTGCAATGCTACAGACTGGGGACAGAATGGCTGGACAGTGCCAGGTGGAAAGGGACCTGACGGTTCTGGTCGATAACCCAACTGAACATGAGCCAGCACTGTGCCCTGGTGGCCAAGAAGGCCAATGGCATTCTGGCCTGGATCAGGAATAGTGTGGCCAGCAAGAGCAGGGAGGTCATTCTTCCCCTGTACTGGGATGTCCCACCTTGAGTGCTGTGTCCAGCTCTGGCCCCTCAGTTCAGGAAGGACGTTGAGACACTTGAGTGCATCCAGAGGAGGCAACGAGGCTGGTGAGGGGCTTGGAACACAAACCCTGTGAGGAATGGCTGGGGGAGCTGGGGTTGTTTAGCCTGGAGAAAAGGAGACTCAGAGGTAACCTTATCATCTCTACAACTGCCTGGAAGGTGGTTGCAGTCAGGTGGGGATCAGTCTCTTCTTCCAGGCAACAATTGACAAAATGAGAGGACAGTCTTAAGCTGCACCTACAGAAGTTTATGTTAGACATTAGAAAAGAATTCTTCACTAAAAGAGTGACTACGTGCTGGAATCATCTCCCCAGGGAGGTGGTGGAGTCACCGTCCCTGGACGTGTTTAAAAAAAGACTGGACATGGGACTCAGTGCCATGGTTCAGTGTATGAGAAGGCACTAGGTCATAGCTAGATGATCTTAAAGGCCTTTTCCAGCCTAGGTCATTCTGTCATTCTGTGATTCTGTCACTTGTCGCCACCCCATTTGCTGCCATGAGAGCAGAACTGGTTGCTTACAAAGTGGGTGCTTAGAGTGCCCCGGGTCTTGGGGTCGGAGGGGTCCCTTGGTTGCGTGGGTGACAGGGAGCTGCCCCTTGTTGCTATTCTTTGTCATGCAAAGCTGTGCCAGACAGAAGTGCACAAGGCTAATAAGTCTCTTCTATCTGCATCCTTCTGAATTTATCTTCTATAAGGAGACTTCTGAATTTAAGGGGCAAAAAGGCAGTTATAATAAGGTTATAATTCTAGAGGCCTGTATTTCTAGAGGTCTATATCTATGGATATTTAGGTAATCTATTGGTATTTGTAGAGGTATATGCTGCTTTTTCACCTCTTTCTCCACTCTGCTGCCTCTGTCCCCTCTTGTCATGCTGGAGTCCAGGCTGGCAGCCAGGCTGGGCTGAGCAGCACTTTGAGCCCCAGGCCCCAGCTGCCCACACCTGAAAGGAGCAGAGAGAACCACGAGTGGCACCAGGCACTGTCTCCCTCAGGGGCCGTGGGGGTCAAGGCACCGGGGAGCCACTGAAGGGCTGGTAAGGCTGAGGGTACTGGTGTTGTCACAGGGGACAGCACTGCTGAGGGCATGGTGCTGCTGTGGGTGGTCAGGGTGGCACTGAGAGGATGGTGAGGCTGTGAGAGCTGAGAGGAAGCAGTGAAACTGAGGGGTCTGGGGGAGCTGAGGGGACAGAGAAATGGCATGGGCTGAGAGGGGTGATAGGGCTCAGGGCACTGGGGACACTGAGGGGGATGGCAGCACTGTGGGTGCTGATGGCCTTGGAGGGTCTTAAGGGATTGGGGGAGTGGCAGGTGTGCTGATACTTTGCCAAGGCTAAGGGCATGGTGGAGGGGACTTGGTATTTCCTTTGCTTCCTAAATCTCTGGATTTAGGAAAGACTGTTTTGTGCAGGAAGAAGCAACTGAGGGAAATCATGGAAAAGTGTGCTGGTTGGGTTCCATCTATATCTTGTTCTCTCCTTATCTGTATTCAGTTATGTTTCTGTCTATATATAGCTATGTTTCTATATGTCAAGAGTTGTATTTCAAATTATATACCGTTACACTTATTTAGTTACAGGTTTACAGAGATTTAGATAGGTACTTTAGTATTTGAATATTTATATATAGGGTCACCATGTATATTGTTATATTTACACAGATATCAATATATTTATATTCCATGGATTGTTATGGTTATATATGTATGGAGTTCTATGTAAAGCTGTGTGAAGTTGCACGGTTTAGTTATTGCTTTGTTGATATTTAGATAGTTCAATTAATATTTGTCTCTTTGTATATACACATATATAGGCACTACTTTGTAACCTACAATACATTTGATTGTGTGAACTGAAAGTGATATTTGTACCTTTATATATGGTCAGTGTAGTTGTACCAATCTGTAGTGAGCTTTTAAATGAAACTGGTAATTGTAAATAAGCAGCAGGGTCACAAGCACTGTATAATCAATGACATTTTTAAATTGAAAGGGGTATTGACTTGTGGTATTTGAAGCAATTAGCAGATGCCCATCTTAGGATTCAGGATGATTTTGTCAATGGGTGATGATAGGGGCTAGGGGAATAGAGGCAGGCATGTCCCACAGATCCTCTGGTTCCATAAAGGCAGGGAAAGAAACTGTAGAGTTTGGATAGGTAGTGGAGCCACACATTCAGGGCTCAAAGTGTAGCTTTGAGAAAGGGAAAGAAACCCCCAATACAAGAGGACATCTTATTTCTTTCAGGACACCGTTACTTGCCCACACAACAAGCAGACAAACATAAATTAACCTCACATACAGTGTATCAACTCTTCAAGGTATATTTACAGCTGTTAGTACTTTGGAGTCCAAGAGATCCATTGTAGAGTCTACCATGTATTTGTAGATTTGCGTACTCTCTGAGAAATTAATTTCAAAATACAGCCCTTAGCACTTTTCAGACAGTTTCAAACATGTAAGATAGAGATTTGCCTCAGCTTCTGAAACCCCTCACAAGCTATCCATCTTCCTACTCCTAAGAAATTTTTACTGCATTAGCTGGATGTTTGAATGCTTTAAAGGTCTTTAGTAATATTAGAAATCCTGAGAAAATTTTCTTGCTATAGGTAAGAGCACTCAGTTTTAGTTCTGATTTACATAAACCAGCATGATATAGGATAACATTATCTGGTTCCATAAATCAATGGCTATGCTTGTAGAATGAACCACCATTAGTTAAGGGAACATAATTACCTATATCACCCTGTCAATTATCTTGTTTTCATTGTACTTTTTGCTCCAGTAAAAAACACTCCATAGCAGTATGACAATATTAGATCCTAAGAGAAAAGAAATACGCCATATGACCGCTAGTGAAGTATTTTTTAACTAAGCTATTTATAGAGCTGAGTGGTAAAAACAGAATCACAAAGATCTAAGGCTGTAGAACTTTGTATACTGTGTAGTTCAGCATGAGAAGATTCTGCCTCTGCTCAGATCTGGCCACAGTTCAGCCAGAACTCAAACAAAGCCTATGTCCAGGGGTGTTGCTGTGGCATGGATAAACCCCTTGGAGACAGAAGATGGACAGGAAGTCAGCTGCACCATGCACTAATACAGCTACTTGGCTTCTGGAACAGAGGGAGAACAGACAGGGTGAGCCTCTATGATTCTCCAGAAGCATGTACATGTACCCTTGCTGTGACAACATCCCAAGTCAAATACAGGTTCAAAGAATGCAAGCAGCTGTTCCTACATCATGAAAATTAAATTTGAGCAATATGAAATGAAAAGGAGGTTGGTGTTGTCTCTTAGTAGAGATGAACAGCAGAAACATTTCTCTAAGAGCATTGAAGAAAAAGGAAACCATAGGTGACAGTTGTCAGGGTCCCAGCCCTATTAACGAAGACTATGTGACCTATAGTAGAAGCCAAAGGTCTTCTTTCTAGGTTGTGGCAATTTACACTCAATGGCTGTTGAAGCTCAGATTTTTGCTCGGGTTTGGGGGTTTTGGTTGGTTAGTTGGGCTAGGGTTTTTCTCAGACACGGTTGATAAAATGAACAGTTTCTTTCTTGGATTTTATTTTCCAGAAACTTTCTAATATACAGAAATACAAGGGAATCAGTTTGTCTGTTCTGTATTTGTGGTTTTCTTATTTATGTACAGTGTTTTGTATATTGACCACGCTTTTCCTGAAGAACCATATCACAGAATGACCAAGGCTGGTTCCTTGGTGCAACTTAACACCATCTCTGGTAGTCCTTTCATTTGAGACATGGCAGGAGACCAATCCCCACCTGGCCACAACCTCCTCTCAGGGAGTTGTAAAGAGCAAGAAAGACCCTGCTCATCCTCCTTTTCTCCAGGCTGAACACCCCCAGCCCCCTCAGCCACTTCTCAGAGGGCTTGTCCTTCAGATCCTTCCCCAGACCCTTTCAGAGGATCTGTTTCTCTCCTCTGGACTCCCTCCAGCACCTCAAAGGCTTTTTGACCATGAGGAGGCCAAAACTAAACTAAGGATTTAAAGTGTGACCTCACCAATCCTGAGTACAAGGGGACGGTCTTGGTGGCCACACTACTGCTGGCTCAAGCCAGGCTACCACTGGCCTTCTCGGCCCCTGGGTCCATGCTGGCTCATGCTCAGCTCTGCCAGCCAGAACCCCCAGGTCCTTTTTCCCTGGCAGCCTTCCAGACAGTGCCCCAGCCAGTAGCACTGCAGGGACTGCTGTGACAAGTGGCAGGACCCAGAACTACTCTTGCTGAGCCTTGACCAATTGGCCTAAGCCAGTCTAGTCTCAGGAGTATGAAATATGTTTGCTAGAAAGGAGAAATAAATTGGAAAAACAAACAGCCTGAAAGCAGTATTTTTACTTAAATCTGAAGTGTGCTGTAAGTTCCTCCTCTTAGCTTCTTAATGACATATTCAAAGGGAAGTTTACTTTTGGATGCTCAAAAAATATGCTGACATGATGGAAATTATCTTCTCCTGAAGATTCTTTTTCTATTCTCGCCCCAGTTAGGTCCCCTGCTCTGTCCTGGTGTTTTGTCATCGGTGCTCTCTCCCACTGGTACCTCCTGCTCTGTCTCACCTATGTACCCTGCCTTGTTTCCAGCAGTGCACCATCTGCCTAATCCGGCCATGTCCCCTGTCTGCGCCGGAGGTCCTCCCCGTCCCACCCCTGAGGTGTCCTTGCCCTATCCTGGCAGTGCCCTCTTTCTTGCCCCAGCGGTGTTCCTGATCTATCCCGGTGGGGCATCGTCTCCTCTCCCGACGGTCTTCCCTGCCCCAGCGGTGTTCCCCACGCTATCCCGGGGTGTTTCCTTTGCTATCCCAGCGCTGTTCCCGGCGCTGTTCCCTGCCCTGTGTCGGCCATGCCTCGCCGCGGTCTCTCGCGCCCCCTGCCGCCTCAGAGCGCCGCTGGCTCTGCGGCCGCAGTCGGCCATAGTGACGCACCGCCGGCGGCGCGGCCCGCGGCGGGCAGGTCATTGCCGCCAGGGGTCGTCGGGGACCGGGGCCAGCCGTGACGGACAGCTGAGATAGCCAATAGAAGGCGGCGCAGCGGGAGGGGTGGGGCGGATGCAGCGCGGGCGCAGCCGCCGCCACCCCAGTGGGGGTCCGTCCTTTTGTGCGTGTCGCGTCACGTCCCGCTGCCGTGGCTGCGGCCGCGCCGCTGGAGCAAGAGGAGGCGCGGGAAGCACCGAGGAGCAAGAGACGGAGGAGGAAGCGGAGGGGAAACTACCGTGGAGAACGTCGCCCGCCCGCGCCGCCGCTGCCTCATGCCGCGGCGCCGTTCTGCAGCCGGCTCCGGGACGTGCATGGCCAGGCATGGGGAGCGCTGCACCTTCCCGCACCCCCAGGGCTGAGCCGCCGCTCGCCGCCCTCCGGCTGCTGCTTACCGCACTGGGGCTGCTACTGCTGGGCACAGGTACCGGGAGTGTGGGGCTGGGAGGGACGGGAGCGCAGCCGGGTGCCCGCAGAGGAGCTGGAGGGTCCTTTTCTTTCAGGTAGAGCCTTTCATGAGGAGGGATTCGCGAGCGGGGCCTGTGTAGTCCAGAGAGGAGAAGGCTAAGAGGGGATCTCGTTAATATATATAAGTATCTCCATCCGAGAGGATGGTGCCAGACTCTTCCATTGGTGCCCAGCGACAGGAAAAGGAACAGTGGCTATAAACTGAAACACAAAGAGTTTCACCTCAACATGAGGAAGAACTTCTTTGTATTAAGGGTGGCAGAGCACTGGAACAGGCTGCCAGGGAGGTCATGGAGTTTCCCTCTCGAGACATTCAAACCCCACCTGGACACCTTCCTGTGTCACCTGCTCCAAGTGATCATGCCGTGGCAAGGGGGGTGGACTAGATGATCCCCATTCCAGCTCTTAAAATTCTGTGATTTTGTGATTTATTTGACTGTTTGATAGATTGACAGACGTGCCCAGCTAGCCTAATTTATTTGTGGTTAAGATAATAGTATGACTACAACTGAAGGGAAATAAAAGTTTTGATGCTTTTCAAGTCTGGCTCTAAACCCAGCATTCCCGCTGTCATTTTGCTTGGCAGAAGTAGATTGTTGTTAGGGTTTTTTTCCTGTATTTTGCAGAGGTATGTATGGCTTGCACAAAGAAATTTTCAGCTTATTTACACGAGTCATGGTCATGCTTAGCTGTAGGTGGAGAGTTCTTCATTCTACTTTGTGTTATTTTGGGATTTTGACAGGAGATTTATGTTAGCCACACATTGCTGGCAAAACATATTGCCCTTATAAATTCATGGTTTGGATATTCTGAGTAAGTCATGTGAGTAATGACTTAGGAAGATTAGCTAAGGACAGGCAAAGAAACTGCTGATAACCTCTCATCACTGGGTGCATTGCAGAAAATTATTTAAAAATGAAAAATGTTGTTATTTGGCCTATTTTCCACTTCTCACAGCTCAGGAGTTTCTCATAGATATTATGTTTTTCCTTTCATTTTTTAATTCTTTCATGTTTCTTTGTAGGCATTTTTGTGGCATTCGAAACCCACTTTCTGACAGTGAGAAATTACAAATAAATGTTCCCACAGATGAATTTTAGTAGATAGTTTTGCACGCTTTGACAGCTGTTGCATGAAGTTGTGACCTATTCTTTATGAAGGTCCATTTTCTCTCTGAATGGCAGGATCTCTCCTAGATTGGGGTCCTCCTGGTTTTAACCTGTGTGAACAGTGTGGCTCTGTTTCCATTAGTGTGTCTTATTCATTTAATTTTTGCTCCTGGTAAGTTCTTTGGTAAAAGTTACCTTCAGATAGCCATTGTTAACTGCCATGAGAATCTGGAAGGATTTCAGGTCACCCCTGTGAGAATTGTGGAGGACAACTGTAAAACTCCAGTTTGCTTGCAAGGATGTTAACTGTGCTTTTGTATGGAAATCAGGTCATCAGGTAAAGTCTGACTGGTCTGCTCCTGTAAGCTGAACTGTGTAGCAGTTGTATACATCTGATAAGTACTTCAGGCTTTTGGGAGAGAGAGTTTCTCTGCCCCTTGTTTTATTACAGAATTATGCTCTGAGAGTACAGCTACTGCAATGTACAGGTGCATTAGCTGAAGACTTGCACTTCAGACAACTGGTATTTTTCACACATTAGTCCCAAAAAACCCGAGCAGTGAAGCTTTAGTTACGGCAGTGCCAGGGAAATAAAGCAACTGCTTGTCCTACCATCCTCCCCCACCCTGGCTTCTAGAAGAGAAGATTTTTGCTTTATTCAGTCTAGTTTTTGTCTAAACATTTTCAGACATATAGATGTGTCTAACATCCAAACTATGTCTAAACAATGTTACTTTGTTGCCTTTATCACATTCTTCTGAGAGGCAGAATTCTATATAAAAATTCAGTAACTTGTGTAAAGCACTGAAAGACTAAATAGAGACTTTCTTATTGACTAAGTGATTAATTTAAACACAGAATTGCATCATCACCTTGGTATCTAGGAAGAAATGTTTGGCTTATACTTGACAGGACCTAGCACTCTTCATTTTCATCTAGACAATATGAAGTAATGGATTAAGATATTTTGAGTCCTGGCAGCCTCTCAGATATTCTCCATTGCTATCTATCGTTCAACCTCTTTTTTTCTAAAATGCAATGTTTCCCTAACAGGTGAGCACTTTAAGTTTCTTTCAAGTTGTTTTCTGTGGTACTTGTGGGAGTGGAAAGGGGTTGCCACCTAAGAGGTTTGCTTTATGTCTTTCTGCTGTCTGTTTTGTGCTTAGGTGACTGTCAGCTGCACACATCTTGTGGAATCCAGAAGTGCACCACTGATTTTGTATCCTTCACTTCACATCTAAACACGGCTCTTGAGGACTTTGATTTGGAGTTCTGCAAGGCACTGCGGGCATACTCTGTGTGTACCTATCGCAATTCCAAAGTATGCCGTGGAAACCTAGTCTACCATTCTGCTGTTCTTGGGATCAGTGATCTCATGAGCCAGAGAAATTGTACCAAAGATGGACCTACATCCTCCACCAACCCTGAAATGACCCATGATCCTTGCAATTACAGTGGCCACACAGAAGCGAAAGAACATCGAGAGGGAGAGAAGATTCCTCCTCCTACTTACCTGTTTTGTGGCTTATTTGGGGATCCTCATCTGAGGACTTTTAAGGATCACTTCCAGACATGCAAAGTGGAAGGTGCTTGGCCCCTCATAGATAATAACTACTTATCAGTGCAAGTGACCAATGTGCCTGTGGTCCCAGGATCCAGTGCCACTGCTACAAAAAAGGTACACATCTTTTTTGTGCATTGTGTGTGCATGGATAAGTAAAAGGCCAAGACAGTTAAGTCATTTAGCCCTTAACAGTGAAGAGATGTAGCAGCTTGAGAATCTTCCATACAGTAGTATAGAAAAGTAAAATACCTAACATCTTCTTTAATGAGTGTCAAACAAAACAGGTTCTTTTCTTCCCTCTACTCCTGCTCATGACAAGAAAACGTATGATTATCACCACACAAGCCTGTAAGGGTACTGATGTAACATTTTAAAACAGTTATTGATTATTGCATATCTGTGACTGATTCTGCAGTAATTAGAAATTCTAAAAATTGTATGATGCTTTGGGTTGGAAGGAAACTTAAGGATGGAAAGAATGTATGTCTCTGCTTTTTATTAGTTTTCTAAACTTCACAGCTACAACAGTAGAAAATGTATAATACTGAGAGTGGCATAAAAAACTAGTTACCAAAACTCTGATGATTCAGAGCAGAAACAAGACCTGAGGGGAGGTAGCAAGCTAAATGCTTGTGACAAGGACTTATTACCTTGGCTTTACTAAACAAACAGTGGCCTTAACGTTATAGCAAGAATATTAAACCCTTGTTGAGAGAGGCAAGAATTAAGTTTGCACTCCTGTCAGATACTTAGGGGAGTCTAGAGTAGGAATACATGCACTAGTATTTGATAACTGATGCCATTTCTTCAACTATAGAAAAGTCCTTGTCTCTTCCTGCTGAATGTGCAAGTGTATTCATCAATTACTTAAGCATGCAATTGAAGCTGATATTGTCACATACCTCTTTTGGAGTGAAAGGGCTTTTTTTTAAAATTGTGGTAGTGTAGCTACATCAGGCAGTATGTACACAGCTTCAAGACATTTACCAAAGAATTTTCACTGTGTTGTTAAGCTTGGAAGTAGTTTTTTTAATTGCTGGAGTCAGAAGCAGGAGTTGTCTGTCACGGTAGGGTATAGCCTACACATCTTCTGTGGAGTTGACTGGGCAGCAGTATTAATATAGGAAAATCAATTTTACTATTAAGTTTGGGCTGGATTGTGAAGTCTTGGCCAATGGCAATGCTTGTGTGAGTGAAGAGAGATTGGACTGAAGCTCCGAATTACATTGTCTTAACTGTGGCAGTTTCAGAAGCAGTCTTCATTGTGAATGAGCTCTGAAGGTGTATAAAATAAGGGAATGAGGCTAACATGAGTAAGCTTTGCAAAAGAGACATCCACCTCAATCTCCTCCAGTCACTTTTTCTAAAGGCTCCTAAATAAGTGGAAGAAAAAGCTTCATTTCGTAATCTGCAGTAAGCTTTTGTCCTTATTTTTTCTAAACTCTTGCAGATTTTTTATTATTTCCTTGTTCCTGATAGTAGTAGAGGAAAAAAGTTGAGACTCCTGTGAACAAATTGTGTGGATGGCTAGGGTGTGGTTGTAGTAGATAGGTAGTCTTAAATTTAGCCACATTCTGAAAATGGTTGACTGTGGTAGTAAATTATGCTGGTATATGTCTTTTCAAGGAGATAAAGAGGTGAACATCAATAGTAAATGTATGTACATACTGAGGGAACATATGGTTTTAAAAGGTGTGCCTTCTGTCTTTTATTCTCAAGAGGGTTTTTTTGTCTTTGACTTGGGTAAAATGGTTTTTTCTTCTCTTTGAGTAGTCTCTATCATTGCCCAAGTACAGCTAAGTGTACAGAAGCAGTTAAATAAAACAAAATCTATGGTTTACGATACTAGAAATATTTCTAATGCTGATATATCTTACATGTTGCACAGTCCTTGATTTTTTTTTTGGCAGGTAACAGAATTTAGCACACGTGTTGCAGGCAAGGAAGGTTGTTTGAATGTACAAGTGACTTAAAAGATAAGTTTTAATATCTGTAATGCATGCCCTTGACTATTATTTTTAGTAGGAGCAGGCTATTATGAATGAAATAGAAAAGACATGTTAAGCTGCACTACCACTGCTAATTTCATTCCTGTAACATTTTCCTCTGCAAGTGTTCCATTTTGACTATGGTTGACTATCTGCTGCTGGATGTACTTAACTGATTTTGGCCACAGGGTAGCTTAAAGGACTTCTAAAGAGCTGTACTTTAGTGGCATTTATCTGTAATCCTTAGCTGAGAGCATGCCAATAGATCTTCTACCATCGTCATAAGAAAAGTTTTCAGACTGTTCCTTTTTGTTAGTCTGGCTGTTTTTTCATTGCATGTATTTGAAATAGATATTTAATGGGAAATAAAAACAAAAGTGTATGCTGAACCTAAATTGTACAGGAGCCAAAGCAAATACGAACCTAATTAGTCCTCTCTAAGGCAGGCCTAATGAAAGGAAGGACAATAAGAGTAGAAAATTTGGTTTCTCCTGAATGCATTTTTAGGGGAAGTGGTTCAAGAAGCCGTAGAAACAGAATGGTTAATCTGTTAATTGTCCTTTCGAAAGGTGCAAACCATCACTTGCCTTTGTGGGGAGTTAGAACTTTCCACTTTTATCCTACCTTTCTGCTGTACCAGTCTTTCAGGGAGCTGGTAATGAAGGCAACTTCATATGTGAAGTTTTCTTCTCTCTCCAAAACCTAAGGGACTGTGGGAACCCCAGGAGTCTGAGGAATATCCAGTAAGTTCTAAAGGACAAGAGGCTGCCAGGAGGACACTTTGAGTAAGAACATGAGGAATAAACACATGTTGTTTCTCCTCTACCCCTCACTGCACAACTGGCATGAAAGTATGAAAAGCAGGAAGAATTTCCCTTGAATTCTTTAATTGGTAGAGCACATCTTGTGAGAGTTTTGTACTTAGTCACAAAAATGCTCTGGATTTCTTTGTAGGTGTTTTGCACATTTGTGTTACTCATAGTAACCTCTGTTTCTCACTGTGAACAAAGCTATTTCATGTTCTGTGGTCTACCTGAAACTTTGAAACTCCAGTTTTTTGAGCTTGCCTGATGTGCTTATGCCTCTTGGCATAGGATCCTAGGGCCTTTCAGATGGAAAAGGAAGATATAAGCAAGTAACTGGGAAACAGAACTTAAGCTTTTCTTTCTTTTTATTTTTGACAGACTTTTTTTTTTTTCTTGGATGGGTTTTTAGTACGTCACTGGCATTATTTATGTTTGATTTCTGCAGCTCTAGATAAAGAGCTTCCCTGTCTTGGAAGTGGTTTTACAATTCCCTGAGAATAAATGTCTATTGCAGGGGTCAGGTAGGAAGGGTATTGTATAATGCATTAAATAGAACCTTGGAGTTTTTAAAATTCTATTTATTTTGTACTTTATTTGGAGGGATATGAAGTCATTATAGCCTTTTGCTGCTGTGACAGGTGTTCTAGATATCACTAGAGTAATTGTCCCTAAATAGTAAATGAGGCAGAGATGCTATGCTTGGGCTTCCCAACAGAAAGCTTTCTTGTTTGCAAGTGTCTTCTTGTTTGCATTAATTGGAAATCCAGGCTTTCCTGTCCAGGTGTTTTATAGTAGTTTGAGGGTGAGAGAGTGAATTTAGGGACACAGAGAAGGAAAAAAAATACAGAGCATTTTACTGTAGTGATTTATTTGGTATAAACCTTGGAACCTGGGAATTGGTGCTATCAGCAGGGTAAAGGAATTTGGGGGATAAATGTTCTTTTACCCAAATGTCTCTTTTGTAGCATGGCTTCAATTTTTGCAGGAAATCATTGCAGAGTGAGCACAGTGTAATAGAAAAATAACTAAAAGGTAATTGGAAGATAAATGTTCTAAATGTTTTAAGATGTACAAGGATCAGGCAACTTGCCACATGTCATTATTCTTTTCATCTTTATGGACATTTTGCTTAAGGTAGAGATAAATTTGTCATATGATGCAGAAGTAGCAGTTTTGTTGGAGGTTGCAATAGAACAATTTAGGTTGGAAAAGACCTTCAAGATCATTGAGTCCACCACTGTCAATTCCACCACTAAATGTGATCTGTAAGTGCTGTGTCTACATGCCTTTTAAACATTTTTGGAGATGATGACTCAAGAGGCTGGGAAGCCTGCTCCAGTCCTTGACAACTCTTTCAGTGACTAATAGTGAATATAAATCTTCACAGCACAGCTTAAGGCCATTTCTTCTCAACCTATCACTTGCTGTTTGAGAGGAGAGACTGACTCCCACCTGGTTACAGCCTCCTTTTAGAGAGTAGTGAGGTCTTCCTTGAACTTCCTTTTCTCCAGGCTGAACACCCACAGCTGTCTCAGCGTGTCTTCATCTGGCTTGTGCTTCAGACCCTTCCCAGCTGTGTTTCCCTCCTCTGGACTCATTCCAGCACCTCAATGTCTTTCTGTTTGTGAGAGGCTCAAAACTGAACACAGGATTTGAGATGTCACCTCAGCAGTGCCCTATCCCATCTGGCTACACTTTGTCTGACCCAAGCCAGGATGTCCTTGGTCTTGGCCCCCTAGGCACACTCTGGCTCATGTTCAGCAGGCTGAACAATCAGCATCCTTAGGTCCTCTTCCACTGGACACTTTTCCACCCACTCGTCCCCAAGCTTGGCACTGTTATAATAATGGTTGAAGTTAATAATGTTAGAGGTCTTTTTCTACCTGAACAGTTCTAGAATTCTGTGAAATGTATAGTAAAATAACATATTATGGTGAAGATATGAATGATACCTTCATCATTCTAATTGCATTGTGGCACTAGGGAAGACAAGTACAAGAACTCAAGATTTGAAAATGTTGTTTTTGTTTAAGGCACACAAGCCAGGCATCTTCTACAAATACATTAGGGTCTTCCCTAGAAACAGTATTTTTACAGCTCAATAACATCTTTGAAAGGTTTTGCATGTGCAGTGGAATTTGAGAAAGCTTCGTCAGTACCGGCACCAATAGGAGAGGGAGGATGAAGTCCAAACTGAAATGTGCAGATTGTATGTGTGGGTTTTGTTTTGGTTTAGAAATCTTACTTTAGCTGATATTTGTTTATTCTATCCTCAGGTAAGCTTCTGGAAACCTTTATTTTCATCTTTCAGGGTGCCTCACTGCAGAAGAGCTCTGTATGTGCCGAAAGACAAGGCTGATACACTGATAGTTTCAAAAATCTTTTTTTAATGGAAGATATTGCCATTTGGATTTTTCCATTTTAAGTTTAGAAAGTGCAGCTAATCTCTAGTTTGTAAACAGTACTGCATAAGCAGCTTTGTGAAGGGACCCAGACAAATTGTGAAAAGTACTGTAGGTACATAAACATATATAACACGTGTTGAGTTTGTTAGAAGTAACAAACTCATTTTCACTTTTGAATGCTCTCTGTTACCTTGAGAATTTAAATAAATAGAAAGCTCTGCAATGAAATTTTGCTTCATCTCTCTTTGCAACAGGTTCTGGAGTATCTGCCAGTACCAGGGCATTATATTGAGATAGGAGTATGTGATAAGGCAAAGCCCATCCAGCACTCTGGTTTTACTGATCTTGCCTATGGATTAGATGGATGTCACATGATACACAACAGAGTATTCAAAATCAGTATCTTGAGCTGCAGTGTTTAAATACAAGTATGTCCTTGGAAAATCTTAATGGTCTCTGTTAGTTCTCTGTTCGGAGTATTCTTGCAACATACATGGAGGCCTTTACTCATCTAATTGTCTTTCAGCTCTCATTCAGCATCCAGTCTTATTGCTAATCTTAAATTAAAGTGAAGGGTTCTTGTTCTTTCTTTGTGTTCTGAAACTGTGTGCATTTCATTCTTGTAAATGAGGGAATTCTGGAGAGAGCAATTTGGTAGCCGCTTCTTGATAAATTTTGCCAGGTGCCTTGATTAAATGTTTTATCAAGCATCCAGTTCAGTGTCTCATTAAAACAATGAGGCTTCTTTTTGGCTCCAGGCTTGTTCAAGTGCTAAGGAGACTTAGAGCTTTACTTCTGTAGGTGTTGATGCCTTGGGAAGGCTGACTTGGAACAGAGACTGGACAGAGCTAAGAGAATAAAGTAGATATTTATTGAAAGGCCTTTAAGGATATACCCTTTGGCAGTACAAGACCCTGGCCAGGGCTACACCCAAGATGGACCCAAAATGGTCACAAAATGGACCGGTCACAAGGTTTCACACTTTTATAAGTTTTGGTCCATTTGCATATTGAGTTTAATTGTCCAATTACAGCTTCAGGTTATGAAGTTTCATCCTCCTTGTTCTCTCCCCTCAGCCCTCCATTGTTTATCTTTTTTGGGCCTGAAGCTTGTAACAGCCGTCCATAGTCTCAAGCTGGAAAAGGATTGTTTGGTTTGCCTATCGTGTAGAAGAGAGCTGACTAACACTTGATATGAGGCTCAGAGCTACACACCTAGGCAGCACAGAATCTGAACAACTTGAAAGCTAAAACCTATGGCACCAGTTTTCCTCACAGAACAACACAATTGTGCTCATGGAAATAGCAATGCTTCTTTGTCAATATTTCATCCAAACTGTGTCTCAGTTTTGAAAGACAGTTAAAAGCTAGAGCTTCTCTTGGAACAGAGAATGTAAACTCCCCGCCCACCAAATTATTATAATTTTGCAGTTAGGGGCTTTCAGGCAAAGATATGGGAATAGGAGTAACAGTTCTTTACTAGGAATATTAAAAAATACAAATGTAGTACAGAAAAACAAACAAGCAAGCAAACAAACAAAAAGTCCTGGGAAAAAACCTTGACAGGGTCAGGGATACGACCTGACACCCTGTTGGTCAGGGTGTTGGAAGCAATCCAAATAAATCCTCCTGGAGTAACAGATGTGGTTCTGTGGAGTAGAGATGACCCTGTAAAAAGGGTCCAGCAGTGGCGAGATGGGTCCAGTCTTTCTCTGGGAGTCCAGTAGAAAACTGGCTCCTGGTGCTGAGTCTCAGTTTTTATCCAGGTAGGAACAGCTGGCTCCCCCCACACTGGCTGGAGCATCTCACAATGGGATGATGAAATGTATCATGCCATTGGTGAGCCTTAATGGCCCATTAGCAGAAGATATCCCCCGGAGGGTGGATGGGTGGTGAAAGAGATAAGAAACACTGCCACACGTGGTCTTAACGGCTGGGCCATTATCACAAGGCATCCACCCCCCTGGAATTACAAGAGATAAAGAGAAGCATCTCAACTGCTTTCAACAGATGAAATAGAATACACATTTTTTGGTTGCATAACCCAAGACATTGTGTTACATGAAATAAAAGGCCTTTTACTGCATTATGGTCTGGATATGTGCAGAAATACTAATCACTTGAGAAACCTCAAGTTTCTCTTCTGTAGGTTGCTGAGCTTACTTGAGTAAGCACAAAGCTTAGGTGCTTTTTTGGGGTGAGGTGATCCTTACAGCAGCAGGGGTGCTTGTGCATTTTCTCGATTTTGGGCATAAGCATTCCAGCTCAGTTGTGGTTCACAGACATCACTTTATCAAATTACTTGACTGCAGATGGTCCCAAGCTATATAGCTGATACATCTCATGCTGTATAACTGATTAATGCAAGAAAGAAACATTGGAAAAATCCAATCAGATCTAGTGAGAAAATATGAAGTCAAAATAATAAATATTGTCTGTGTTGTGAGACAAGCACTGACAAAGCATCAACCATCTCAGATGATCCAAATATTGGAAATAAATGTAATATTTTTTAGGGTATGTCTGTGTACTCCGAAGAAGAAATTGTTGCAGTGGGAGGAGAGAGGTGGGAAGACTTGTGTCTTATACAAGTGGTATAGACAAGTGAGGCTAATGAGGGCAGAAGTTTTATTCAAATTGTTTGTAACTGGCTCTTGATTTAACCTTTCGGTCTTACTTTAAAACAGAGAGGCAGAAATAAAAGTTGTGCAGAAGTGTGATGGTTCACTGAAACTTAAATGTGAGGTTGCTGTGGAACAGTTTTTAAATTTAACCTTAGTTTGAAAATCCCTTCTGATATGTGTTGAAGTAATCTGAGTCTCTTAGCAGACTACTTAAATCGTAGACTGTAACAAATTTGATCTAATCAATCAATGATGAAAATAATCATTAAAATATCTATTCTTGGTGAAAAATGTCTTTTGACCTTTTCAAGAAGTCATTCCACTCTAGTCATTCTTCCTTCAAAGGAAGTAGCATATCTTTTTGTAATATTTAGATGTGAATTCTCATTCTAGTTTTTATTTTAGGGAAAGCTGCTAGACATTCCAAACTTGGTCTGCCATATAGCCTAGTTATTTCCTTCAAGTAAGACTGGAGGACCTGCTTTTTCTTTCGTTGTTACTTACTCCAATAAGTAGAAAGGTTTAAAAGGCTAGTTCTAATATTTAAAAAAAATTGCTTTATGCTAATGATTTTGATGTTGAAAGTCACTCATTTTTCAAGGGCACATCTTTGGGTATCTGTCAGTCTTGCCTTGTTTCTCTGTGGGCACATTTTCTAGCACAGTGGACTTGGAAGTGTCAGATCTCCCAGTTCCTTGGACAAATGTATCCAGGATCCCAAAGCTGTTATATGACTAGTTCTTCTTATTCCTGATTATACCTTTCCCTGATTTTGCATGATCTCGATCTGGTTTTGCCATAGTTGCCAGCATTGTAGGAATTACTCAGTCCTTATGCTTCTCTGTCATTGTAGGATGCATTCCAAAGTGTTAAGAAACTGTCAGGCAGGAGGTAGTTGTGATGCCTAATAAAATATGAAGTGTTTTCCTTTGCTGACCTCAAGGCTGTTGCCACATGCTAGTAGTCTTGCTTCCAGACCAACACAAGAACAAATTTAACATTTGCCGTCTGGTAAAATACTGCTTTAAGCATGTGTACAGACTGTTTTCCTTAGGCATGAGTTGTGGACAACTGTCAGGTTTTAAGATAGTGGGCAGTAGTTCCAGATATATTCAGTTACAAAGTGGAAAAGGGATTGAGATGATTATTTCTTTCCACTAACTTTGCTTTTTTTTCCCCCTCCCCCACAGATAACTATTATCTTCAAATCATACCAAGACTGTACAGATCAGAAAGTATATCAAGCAATGACTGATGACTTGCCTGCAGCTTTTGTTGATGGCACAAGTGGAGGATATGGGAACACCAGGAGCTTGCACATTGTGGAGAAAGTCAGTGGCAAATACATTGAGATGCATGCTAGGTACATCGGGACCACGGTGTATATCCGCCAGCTGGGGCACTACCTGACCCTGGCCATTCGTATGCCCCAGGAGTTGGTCATGGCCTACGAGGAGAGCCAGGATCTGCAGCTGTGCGTGCACGGCTGCCCTTCCAGTGAACGTATTGATCAGAGTGGCCACTTGCCATTGCCTGTGATGGGAAAGCAGCTTCCTTGGAGTGCTGCAGCTCATCCCCTATCAGGGTACACACTAGAAACAGCCACCACCAAATGCCGTGAGAAGATGCTTGTGAAGGACATGTATTTTTACTCATGTGTGTTTGATCTACTCACCACTGGCGATGCCAACTTCACAGCTGCTGCTCACAGTGCCTTGCAGGATGTGGAGGCACTGCACCCCAGCAAAGAGCACTGGCATATCTTTCCCAGGAGTGGAGGCGATAGTGTGGGCAGGGACAGCGAATTCTTTGTCAATCTTGGATTTCTGTGCTTGATCTTTGTTGCATATTTGTAGGGTGTTCTTTTTTAGACTGTAACAAAATTTTGAAATATATATTGTCATAATATATTGAGTAAAGATGAATATATATGTATATACCATGTATATGAAGGAATGTTTTGTCTTGGGGCATCCACCAGATTGGATATTAACTGTTTTCATGTATGTTTGATTCAGTCTTCTATGTATCTATTTGTTTTACAGTTGTTGAAAAGTTTTAGAAATGTCCCTGCATTGGGACATGATAAAAAGCACTTTATTTTTTACGTATTAAATATCTAAGTGTGTATCTGAGTAACCATGTATTACACATGAAGTACTCAGTGCTCTCTCTTCTCTAAGTACTACTTGGTTTAACACATTTTTTTAACTGAATTAACTTGTGGTTTTTCCCAAGAGACCTTTAGTTAATGTCAAAGGTATATATTTTGAAGCTAGTGAACGGTCTCTGGAGAAAGTGGAGAGACCCTAACTTAGAGGGGAAGACTTTTTTTTTTTTTCCCCTTCCACAGGCCCTCCGATTGTCTGTGTTACAGATTTATATTTTTTTTATGCTTGGAAACCCTACAGTGTATCAGTCTTTGCAAAATGTTCTAGATGTGGTTCATTAATATATCAGTAAGTATTTGTGTTTCTGTAAAAGAGTGGATGTGCAGTGTGTAAATATTTTAAGTTATTATAATAGAGGAATAGTTGCCCCCCCCTGCTGAGGAATGTCAGGAAGGTGATATAAGTGACCCACTCCTGGTGGGGTGCACAAAAGTTGGGGATGTAGACTGCATACTGGGCCGGTAATCTATGAACAAATTCTCAGTTTGTCTCCTAGCCAAATAGGATGGATAGGATATTGGATAGGAATGTGCTGAATATAGTTGGTATACTTCTTGCAGATGTTAGTTTCCCTCTGCTAAATAAGATGTGTAAAATTATGACTAGCAGCTGCAAACCAGGCCAGTTTATTGAAAAGACAGTGTGTGGGAAGCTAAGACAAGGAACCATTCCCTCAGGATCCCAGTTGTACAATTCCTTTGTAGTGTTTGCAGAGATACTTAAAAGAACTTTAACACAGGGATTTGTATTACTGCTACATCCATCCTGAGAGGTGTTACAAAAATCCTCTTTTCAAGTTATTGGGGAACTCTCAGACCCGAAGAATCCTGGAACAGCAAATTATTTTCTGTAAAACTAAAGAAGTGGTGGTGAAATTTGAATAAATGGTACAGATGAGTCCACAAGATTACAGAACTTAGGGTAACAAGATGATCTCCTAAGTATATATGGAGTATTTCAGTTGCAAGGCTAATCACACAGTGTGAGGGTAAATTGAAAGTGCCAAAACCTTAAAAGAAGTTATGTCAGATACATACAACGAAATACAGACCTAATAAACATAATCACAACTTTGAATGTTGTATTCTACTAATACAAGAATTAGTAGAATACTAATTCATTAAACTTGTGTTACTACTAGAAGTTGAGGTGTGTGAGAAATAATCTTATCTGGAAGATATATCAGTGAAATGAGTTGTGGAAATTGCTGTAGAAGCAAAAGGAGCTTTAAATATGTAAATGTTTACTGTACACAGAAGGCAGCTGTCATACCTGTAGGACCTACTCGTCAATCTAACACGACAAGCTCTGCAGAGAGCTGTGTAATGCGATCATCCGTATTTTAACACAGCAGCCAGTCAGCCATTACTGATGTATCTGTTTGCTGGCCTTTGTCTTAAGCTACCCTTGGATATTAGTGGCTTACTCAAAGGAGTTTTTTAAGTATCTTCTAGAGCACTCCTAACCATATGCTAACACAGCTTCCAACAACAGATGATGATAGCTCTCTCTAGTTGTGGAGCCTGACAACTTCCCTAGTAAGCACGTTGCAGGACTGGCAGAGACTGTATGCCTAATCCTTTATTTTGTGTGTGCAGAAGGCTCCTAAACAAGGATATTATAAAAAGAAATAGTAGGCTCATTTGCCTGTCAAATCAAATATTCTGTTTTTCTTCCTGGAAAACCTATCTGGAAGAAAAATCTGCATAGAGCATCTGTTAAGTGGGACACAACCAGAAAGTACAACCTTTTGTTCTTATGGTCAAGTTACAGACCTTCAATATTGAGTTTCCTTTCAGACTGCTGCTGTACTGCCAGAAACTAGATCACTAATTATTTACATTCTCCTACTTTAGTATTATGACTACCATGCATTTGTTTTATGAGTTTTGAGGCTGTGCAAATGTTTGTTTACTTACATACACTCCAAAGTGAAGCAAGCAATTCTGCAAGCTTTATAACTGCCTAATGAGAGTTTCATTAGTGGACATGTTTTGAAAAAAAACCTAGGAGTCTTAGGGCTTTCTTCTCAGAAGAGAAGAGACACACAGCACAGTTTAAAATCTTGCATTCATTTTCTTCATGTAAGTACAGCTATGGTCTTTTACACTGAAATTTTCATGCTTTGGTTATTTATTGCCCATCTGTGTCTTGACTGATATAAATTCTTTTCTGTCTCCCTGTTCCAGCTATTGAAGACTGCTATCTATACAATGTCCAAGCAGGACTAGTAATGATTCCTTTTTTTTAGTACATATTCTGTGTTTTTTACAAGATAAGCTTTCTCTGTATTGTGCTGCTAGTTTTCTTTAACTGTATTCAAAACGAACAGGGATTGTGGGGATCAGTGTTGTCCGTTAGATTTTATAGTTCTCATTAATAACGTTGTTATTGAGAGCAACATAGCTGCAGTTAAGAACAAGTATACCAGTAAATTTGTGATTCTGATGTAAAACAGTTGCATCTGATCTGATTCAGAATTCTTTATGTTATGTTTGTAACTAAACTTTGTTGAAATTAAAAGTTGCTATTAGTAAATTAACTGTGAACAGTAAGAGTGATTACAGTCTTTGTGCAGGGGTATATATCAGATTTCATTAACTAGATATAAAAAAGTATGTCATATGGGGTGTGCCAATAACTTATTTATAGGAAGTATTTTACACTAGCTTTAAAGCTTAATTTCCACTTCTGTCTACACTGTAACAATAGAGGAATACTCCATTATATATACAAAATGTATACATGTCATTGATTTAGCATGTGCTGAGGGCTGGATGTACAAAAGTTTTGTAAGTCCAGTTTGTGTGTGAAGTATCTAAATCCGAAACAGAGACACACAGTAAAGCCTTTTCAGCTTGAACCCAGATGTTTCCCTAAGATCTCTAATTCTCTTCTTTGTCCAGTAAGCTCCCTTAAAGGGTTTGTATTTTGCTGTTGAGCAGAGAAAATGAAAGCAGTCTTGAGGGTTGTACCTGCACCCCAGCCAAAGTCATGTGCTGGTCATCTGCCTGGTTTACTTGCAGGAAGTTTTGGGCAGGTACTTGACTTGCTCACTCATGTTTGGCAGGTGATGGTGGAGTTACTTATAGTGGTGGTAAGTGGTGGAGCATTTTGCTGGAGTTTGGGAGAGGCAAGTTGAAATTCCTCTTCTGCCTTGGTCTTTCACATCTTGTGAGAGTAACAGCTGGGAGCTGTTATTGAATAAACACCATTTTGCAGTGTTAGGAGGGGTAGCTTTATCCAGGCTTAGGTCCAGAGGTCTTAGGTGCCTCAAAAGGGCCAGGAGGCATACTTCAATGCTTGAGAGGTATTTCACCTAAATTCAGCATACTGAACCTGTAAGCTGCATCTGTAGTTGTTGGAATGAATGGCAACATTTTAGATTAGATTGAATTAACTTCTGAGAATGCCTATTGCTATTGCTATGGAGAGGAGGAAACAGCTATTTTAAGTAGCTGAAGTCAGGTGAAATTAGTCCAGCTCTGATGAGAACATTTTAAAGTCCAGCCTAGGGACAACGTATGTTCACTAGAGACAAACCACCAGTACTTCCGTGTCTCCCAGTCCTGGCTGATGGAGACAACTTGGCCTGAGAGAGTCACACGCCAGACCTAGGTCTTGCTAGTAGTCTGAATCCTTCAATGTTTGATTCTCTTGAAAGTAGAACTGAAGAAGGTTACAAGGCCACCCAACCCTTGCTGTATTAGCTCCTTCTCTCAAAGCACTCAGTGTGGGTCAGGGGAAGGATGGGAAAGATTTCCTGAAGTCAGAGGGTAAAGAGGAGAGAGATCAAGTGGGTAAGGTCTTAGTGGTAGAGCTTCTAATCTTAGTTTTGGTCTTAAAATCCCAGACTGTTTACATTTTCCAGTGAATGATGTAATGTATATAACAAGTGTGCAGAGGAGCAGAGGCTGCGTTTTCTAATTAGAGTATTTTATCTTGTAGGCCCTTCTTGTATGTGTCCTTGCTGCCATTACCATACAAGTGTTTTAAAGCAGAACAGTTTCAACAGCTGAGGTTGGCAAAACCCTTACATACCCTGCAGGCATATTATTAATGTATTTGACTAGAAAGTAAGAGACAGGTGTTTGTTTGAATCCTCACTCCAAACTGTGAAGGAGATATGTAAACAAGGGTTTCTGGCCTGTTTGGGTGACTGCAATAGTTATCCTACTGGGCTTATGATTTTTATCTGGCAGTGATAAAAGAGCAAGTTGCTGTCCTTTCTCAGGAAAAATGCTCTGCTTGGAAGTGTATGAGACCTGCCTTCAAAGAGAGCATTGGAATTGAAACTGTTCCCACTTTCTATAGGTGGGGTATGTCAGAGGAATAACTTTCTGTAACACTACCTGTCTGTGGAGACATCTCAGTGGTGGCAAACCCTTGTGGGCACAGCAAGTTAAAAAGTCACGTACATCCCGATCTATGACGCCATCTCTAATCCCCTTGCTTCTGACCTTTGTGCCAAAAGTTTGGCATGACCTGCCTTCATCTAGTTCTTGCTCCTTCAGGTGCTGCCCGTCATCACTCCCTAGCTTGCTTAAAACACCAAGAACTAATTCTCTGTAAGAAGGTGATGCTCAGCCACGAGAGAAAATTGTTACCAGAACAGGCTTTTTGGGGGAAAAAAAAGTTACAATGCTTTAGTAATTACAAATCCCGTAAAAAGACGCTAGTCATTAAATTGTGCCTTGCACAGTAGTGGTTGGGATTCTTTGGAATGCTACCATTTCAGAATAATTTTTTTTTGATATGCATGTAAAAAAGTCAGTCTCACCTTCTTGCAAATAAGGTGAACTTTTATGTATGATAAAGAGATCAAAAAATAGTCCCATTGGGAAAGCACAGACATTCCTCTATAGTAAGAATAATTGGTAAAAAGTCGTTTCAGATGTGCCTGTGTCTATGGCGATTACAGTCTTCTGCCCTTCCTCAGCAACTAGTCAAGGCTTCTTGGCCAAAAATATGAAATCCTGCAGACATCACCCACTGTGTTTGAGTGCTTGAGAGCTTTCCACAAGCAGACCTGTCTGTTCATTGACAGAAGTGCTAAGAATTTCTTCTGTCTCAGCAGACCATCGGCTAACTCTTTTAAGTCAATTGTCAATGGGAAAACTCCCCTCTCTTTAGCACTGTGTAATTAGAGATCAGCACTGCATATGCAGTTGCCAGAAATTTATTGATTATTTGCAGCAAAACAACCACAAGCAGCTTTTTTTTGTTGTTTACAGCTCCTTCCACAGGCCTCCAGTCTGAGCTCCTTGACCTCCCCCCAACTAGCACAAACCATAAAGCAAATGCCAAGTTCTGGAAATCCAAATTCTGTAAAATGCTCTCAGATGAGTCACATTTGGAAGTTTAGCCTTTCATCTTTAGTTTTATCAGAGTCTAAGCACAGCAAGCCCAGTTGGTGTCCCAAGATTTGCAAGGAAATCACGAGGAGAGGAGCAGCTTTCATTCTGAGGCCACTGGTATCAATATTCAGCATTTAACCAAACACTTTACAAGCTGAAAAGTGTAAAAATATCAGTTCTGTTATTGGGGTCAATGCAAATATCAGAAATGAATTATCAGAATGTTAACAACCCAACATTTCACAACAGCCAGTGTTAAAGTGCATCCATTTATCGATTCCAATGGCAACACACATCACAAAATCTGTTTCCAATAGTGGTGACAGACAGGGGGTTGAGCAGACAAATGTAATTAATAAATCTGGATTGTTAGACATCACTTAACCCTGTGCAGCCACACACTGGGAGATAACCATGAAGAGCACAGCCCTAGCCAAGGTATAAATGCATAAACACAAATACACTTTTTGTACCAAAAAACACTCAGCCCATGCCCACAGCATGAGAAGGAAGGAGGGCAGTGCCATTTGCAGAAGACAACACACTAAGTTCAGCATCTTAAGTTTTTCAAAGCAGGTTCTGCCACCACCACCCTGATTTAAGACAATTACTTTTTGACTTTGCCTGGATGCATTGTTCTGTAGTATTTTGCTCTGATCATAAAATGTGACAATCCTGATGTTGCTGTTTCGTGGACGGAAATAGAAGACCCTTAAAAGTGGAAACACTTTCAGGGTGTAGACTCAGATAAAAATGCAAATTTCACAATTATTAAAACAAAGCCAAATAGAGCTCTTTTCAAAAATATGTTAGGATGTTGCTCCTGCATTGTCTGCTGAGAGCAAAGTGTGTAGGGAGATCTCTAGTTCTGCACATTTGAGAGGATTTTGCTGAGTTTTTTTCTGCACTGGCTTGAACAGAGCCAACAGCTGTCAGTAGTTGGGAGTGCGTTATATGATCTTTTGAACATTTCTTCCCCTTTAGTTCTACCAGGAAGGATCCATTTCATCCAGAGATGTGAACCAAAAGCAGGGTAAGAGGGAGGATGAAATAAGGATGTTCACTTCAAAAGTGAAAATCTTACCAGCTCTTTCAATATTAAGAAAAAGCCAGTTGTCTAGTAATTATAATGCAAGCTTTAAAATCAATCTTCTATATAATATCTCTGTGGGTAAAAAATAAGAACCAGAACCCTGCAATCTAAAAGCAGTGCACTAGTCTAATGACAAAAAAACCCAAAAAACCTCCCAGTTTCAACTTTGCTCAGAGGATATTTTTACTGGCTAGTCAAAGTGCCAGTAGTTAAATGGCAATATATTGGCCTCTGGTGGGGGCCAGTTAAACCAAAGGCTGCTAACTGCAGTGTAATTGTGGATAACAGGATTATATTAGATCATGTTCTGTTCTATTCTATTCTATTGACAGTCATTAATGAAGCTCCCCGACATAACAATTTAAAGCAGGTTTTTTACCATTAATTTCTCCAGTGGGGTTCTTTATTACATATGTATATGGACCAATATGTACATAGAGAGTCTCCTTGATTTCTAATTTCCGGATATAATTTTCTTATATGCCAGAGTGTTCAGTGGTTTAGAAACTAAGACAGTTAGGAATTTCTCCATCTTGCCTTTTCACCTCTGTTGCTTAGGCATAGTCAGCATTCAGTATCCCAGTCCTAATGGGGTAATACAGTTCTTCCATTCTTCATTTATTTCGCCCTTACACATAACTTTGAATATAGGAATTATTGTGTATCACCTTTGGCTGAAGCACTGCATCCTTGAATTTCAGACAAGCTCTTTCCCCTGCATTTGACTTCCAAAGCTTTGTTTCAAACTCATAGCACTCACCCATTAGCTGCATTTTTCTACAAAGGAACAAAGCAATGCTTGTCTTTTCCTTACACTGATTGTCTTATGCTACCAAGGGGCAGCTGAGTTGAAGTTACCATTTCTAGGTATCCAGCAGTGTCTTCCCACTCTGCACCCACAAATGTAATTTTAGCAAGCAAATACACATCCTACAAGAAAAGTTTCACATGTGAAGTGAACAGAGCCTTGTGTTCTCACTTTTCTTCTCATATTGATTTTCTACCTAGACAGAAAAAATCCACAACATAACCTTCTACACATGGATAAACCCATTTCTGGGATTATGTCAAGAATAGCCTTGCAAAAGGCTGTTATCCCTGGGAGTTAACAAACTCCAGTTTTTGCAGATGAGCTTTAATTTTGAATATCCACAAATCCTGGGATGTAGTGAGTTGCCTCTCAAGATCCTCATCCTTTGTATTTGAAAAAGTGTGGCAGTCAGGTGAAGTCTGTAGTGACTACATGCTCCATTGTATGTAGAGAGGGTTTCCACTTAGTTACATCCCTAGGCTTTTTGGTTGGATTGGACCAGAACTCACTACAAAGGGTTCGTGTTCTGTTCTGATGTTGCCACTTCCTCTGATAATCATGGAAAACATGTGTTTTACTTGTAAAATTTTCTCAGGGGCAGCTTAAAAATAGGTGGTCAGAAAACTTGTTCTTCCTTACTGCTTTACAGCCTTCAAAATCCCTGCAGTAAGTGTGGTAGGATCACTTTACCCAGCTACCATTACTGAGCTTAATATGCATTTGATTCTATCTGCTTTGATATTTAGAACAGCCATAAGGAAAGCAACTGGGGGTCCAACAGTCATCCCAAAGATATCCATTTATCCCAAAGATGAAATCCATTCCTCTTACAATATATTCATTCAATTAAAACAAGATGAGGAAGGCTGCACTGTCAAAGGTAACACATCACATGGAAGCTGTATCTTAAAAACTGGTCCAGAACATGCTGGAAGGTGATCTGTTGTGATAGCTCACCTCTCTTCAGTCACTAGCAGAGGAATTTGAAAGAAAGAATACAGATATAAACCACCAAACTAGAGAGTGCTGTGCTTTGTGTGCTTTTTCATTAAAGCTCATGGGGTATCTCTCCTGTGCATGTTTCCTTCAGCATTATGGTTAATGAATAACTCCAACCTAACTCTTGAGATTTATTTATTTGGGTTTGACATGACTTATTGAACACTTAAAATCTTGGAAAGTAATTCTCCAGCCCTGTTTACTTTTATGGCAAGTTAAAAACTGAGCTAAACCTTACCCTTCCAGATTATATAGCTTTGATCGAGTTCTGTGAGGTAGAATTACAATTTTGTGTTCGAGATATTTCAAAACTGACTTCCTGCTTATTGTATTCTGGATAGAGAATTCACCTGCAGATTTCATTACAGGAAGAATATAATCAATCCTCCCAAGTGAAATTTAGTTAAAATTTAAACTAGAAAGCTGTCTCTCAAATTAACAACTTCTTTGCAAGCAGTACCAAAAAGAGATGGAACAGTAAGTTCCAGACAAAAAGACTAAAGGGCAGTTAAGGCTGTGGACCTGTAACTTTATTATGGATGAATACTTGGTGCCATGGTAGTTTTATGTGTTGCTCAGTCATTGACTACATTTCAAGTTCCAAGACTGTAAAAGAATGATGATCTAGTATGCTTACACAAATCCAACTTTGAAGTTTGCTGTGCAACTTAGTGATTAAAAAGTTGTCAAAATGTCATTTGGTCTATACAATACAGGTAGCAACTTATCAATGCTAGAATTAGGGAAACCCAAATCCAGTAGCTAATTTTAAGTGATGAGTGCCATTACTTTCCAAATGCTTCAGTTACTTCAGCAAATACTAGCTCTGTTGCAAATAAAACACAGGAGGGTCTAACAGCACTGCAGTAATAAAAGCTCTCTGATTATTTTCTCTCATGTGATCAGTGTCACATGATTTTCTGCCATGATTTCTGGGTGTTTATTTTCAAAAACAGACTTGCCTAATGAAAAACCTATGTCAAATAAATAGTATGTAACATCCAAGTGTGTTATGCAGGCTCCAGCCTTAATGCTTGAACTCAATAGAGATCTAAAGTTTATATGTCAAAACATCTCAGAATTCTTGCAGCAGTGATTTCCAAAGTCATCAGGAAACACTGAGGCTGAAGTTGTGGGGTGGGAATTTGGGGTGTGAAAATAGGTGCACTCAGTACCAGGCTGGGTTTGGACACTTCAAGTTTGAATAGCAGGTATCAGGGAGACTTGCAGCACCGTGGGGCACCATTTCCTTCACAGTCATCTATCTGGCATCCAAGAAATACTCACTCACCTGACTCCCTCACAGGCAGCCTACACACAGCTGAGCCTGTCAGCCTTCCAGCAATGCCCTTCTTTTTGTTAGTGCAAACATGGGATCAATTGTGGCAATGCCTCAATCTCAAGAGTAGTTTTTGAATAGGCTTATGAAGATGCTACAAATAATTTTAAAAGCAGAATTATTTTGTTATGCAAGGTTCAGAAATAGTTATTTTCAGGACAACAGCAATTCTTACATGTTTATGCAAACTAACAATCATAACTAAATTTCATCTTTTATCCCAAAGCAATTTTTCACTTGTTAAAAGCCTTAAAAATACAAAAACCAAATTAATTACCAATAAATTAGTAGGGCTATGGGTCTGGAAAATACATGCTAGAAATACTGGTTTTGTATTGGCCATATCCAAATACACCACAGCAGTTTAAGGATAGGTTGACCAGAAGGTACTTACCATTACTCAGGTGTTCTCAACTTACGTCTTAATATATGTAATTGGAATACAGAGGAAAATAAAAGGCTTAAGAAACAAAAAATTAATTCCATGAACCTTTTCTTCATTCTGCTCTTATCAGCATCCCATACAACTATATTCCTTAGCTACTGCTTCTGAACTGTTTCACAAATAAAAGATTCAGCATAAAATTTTAAGGACAAAACTGAAATTTCAGGTGCAGCCACACTAGTTTGTTGGAAGAATGAATGCATAAAGTGACAGCACTATATACCTGTCCCAACACAGTTCAGTAAAATAAACCTTGTTTGGTACAAATTAATAACTCATACCAAGTATTATTAATTTTAACATTATTTACTACTCTCTAACAGAAACAAGAAATTGTCTATATTGACTTCTGCATACTTCTTAAGTAATGGTGAGGTAATTTCCTACCAAAAAGAGTTACTGTCACTGAACACAACACTAGGTGTAACATTGGAGATGGAAACAGCTCCTTAAAACTGCTTTGCTACCAGAGTATCTCCCTGGGATTTTATATTTTAAGTGGAGCCCTGCAGCTAGACAATTGGGGCTGTGAAACTGACAAGATGCGTTTGTGGACGACAAACTATCACACAGGGACAAAACAAGCTAATCGAGCTTCAAAAGGGCATCAAAGATATTTATCCTAAATATCAGTGAGAGTCAGTGTCTCAGAGGTCAGGACACACTCCTTTCCATAGGAGTGTTATGTTACCACCGCAGCAACTGCCATCCCTCAGTGCTTGATGCCTCAGTCTTTTGCAAGTCCTGTTATGGTGAAATAGAAACCAGCAACTGTCTGAATACTGCTCAGACATCACAACATCTGCATGGAGGATGAAAATGGGGGAAAACACAGAGCAACTGTGAACAGGTAGATGATGACCACATCATCACCCTTGATGACTAATAGCAACCAGAATATGCATTTCTCTGTACTTAAAACTTTAGGAGCAGTAATACGGTTTTTAATCTGCTTTTTCATACTTAACAATCTACTCTTTTTTGGGTAGTACTGGGAATGCTAGACTAGAAATACATAATAGGATTAAGATGGAAGTCTTAGACTTCCATGCATGGTAGATGGAATGCCTAAGCCTTTATCAATAGCCATATGAGGACTTCCCTTGCAGTTCCCAGAATTCTTACTTCCAAAAATCTTTGACAGGCATGCAGCGTTAGTATCTGATGGATGCTTCAGAACTGGACACACTCCTTCAAGACTTTTCATTACAAATGAGCAAAGGAAGGATCAAATCTACATTTAGACTGAATGATAAATAGCTCATTTGCAGAGGATATGGGATTGAAAAGCAAGATAGACCGTAACAGGTCTTACCAGCAATGAAGGTAATTTCCATCATCAAACTTCAAATACTTGAAATGTAATGAAAACCAGAGGGGAAAAAACAAAACTATTGCAAATATGATTTGTGTATCTGTAAATACGACTGAGTAAAAGTTAGTTACAAAGCGTAAGTAGACTAATTCCCAAAGATCTACATCATCAGACCTGAGGTACCTTTGGTAAAAATGTACAGACCAACCATGTGAGGCCACAGTGTTATATCACAGCCACACTGATGGAGAACCAGGCTCCGTGGGAATGCCCTGTCTATGCTGTAGGATGCATCTGTGTGCTTCCCAACCAGGAATTGTGTCCGTGGCTGGAGATGCTCAGACTTGTAGGCTTCCACCCTTGCAAGTGGAATATACATGGTACACATGAACAACCTTATCAGATCCTGCTGCCTAAACACTGTTGAACAATCAAGCCTGAAAGCAGAACTACTCAAACCCCTCAGATCCTGTCAAAATCAAAAGTTAAGAAATAAAGCAGCATTAATTAACCAAGGCCTGGCCTACACTAAACAAGCTTAATGCTTAATGTACAGCAACAGTGCCTATAGTAAGATCCTTACTTCCTATAGGCACAGTTACTACAGTAACTGAGATACACTGTGGACAGATCATGGTTCTATAGTAATGCTTTCATATTAACCTGCTTAATTGGAAAACATACTCCACATTGCAGGAGCAGAGAAAAACTGGAGCAGCAAATGCAACTTCTGCCACATGATGCCAGGCTAGGTATCTTCTCTAGTTATCACCAGGAAAAAAATTCAGTACTTTTAATGTTTTTATGGTAAACCTGTATAGAAAAGTAACACTGTATAGAAAAACACAGCAGAAAACTACAAGACCCATGCGTCCTTTTAGTTTAAATTTAATTTGTCAGATAGAAGTTATCTATGTACAATCAGTGTGCATTGTAACAATTCTGTCAATAAAGTCATAATTCAAATCTTCTAAAATATTAACTACCTGCATAGCACATTTGACATTATTGCCCATGTTGAAGAGGGAACATATGAATTTACAATTGATTTTGACTGATTTGGATACTGAAGTGTTCAGGTATTTGACACACCTCCTTTAAAACCAATGCACCTGAAAAGCTTTCCAGAGCAGTGTTTAGCTAGATATTTCTTACCATTACAAACAATCACAACACCGACAGTTTAATATGGAAAAAAGACCCCTCCAAAAAAACCCCACCCAAAATAGCACAAACAAACAAACAAAAACAAAACAAAAAACCACAACCCCCCCAAACCAAAGCAAAAACAACCCCCCAAACCCCAAAACCACCAAATAAAAACCAACCCCCACACAAACCCCACCAACCCAACAACAACAAAAACAACCAAAACCACAAACCAAAACATGTATCTAAAGTATCCAAAAAAGGGAGCACTAAATGGAATAAAGTTCCCTTTCCCCATTTTTACATTCTGAGCAGTGACTCCATCAAAATTTTTTATTGAAACATATAAGTACACTGATTTAGTTTCATAATTGTGACAAGAAGTCCTGAGTTGGTGGGGAAAGGAACAGTCAAAAAAAGCCTGAGGGGGAAAAATGCTCATTTAATAAATTTACAACAATTTACAGCCATTGTTTGTGTTTCGTTTTTTTTATTATTATTTGTTTGTTTTGTAAAAAGGCATTGTAACTGATCACAAACAGGAGAAATCCTGGCTATTTTACAGTTATAGGTACAGAATTTAAATATTCAAGCTTGTGATGAAAAGCGGCAAGGTGGTCGCAGTGTACAATGTAAACAAGTAGCTTTGGAAAGTGAACAAAGTCCTTGAGAGTTTTTTACTAAGAAAAAAAATTATTCTCCCCATTCCCTCCTGAAATTTGAGCACAGGTCAGTGTTTAGAAGTTTGTTTACAAACATAACTTAAAACATTATCAGCCTCAAACCACTTTAACATGAAGAGTTTTATAGTAAGATCCAGTCTGAAATGGGCAGTGTTGAGGTCCCTGTAAAAGTAAACATCTTCCATTTCTTAAAAAAAAGTGCCACAGCATTTGCAGCACAGTGCAGCATAAACTTTAAATACAAAAATATTTTTCTTCTGTTGGGATAATAGACCTTGCATCCTGGAAAGAAGTAACAATACTGCTACTGATAGAATATCCCGTCTGTATCTTTCAAGTCATGTAAGGCAATTACTGTGTTAATTTACTGTATATGGCTAAAAGAAGGTCCAGAAAATATCAGTCTTTGTTATGTTTTCCGGCTACTCCATGTATGTTCAGGTGTACTTTTGTGATCTGATGAATGTTCAAATGGAGATCTGTGACCTAGGGGAGATCTTGAACCATAAGGAGACCTCTGATCCAGTGGTGACCTTGGGCCACTTCCTGAAGCTCTGTGGTCCATTTGCCAGTCTGAGTGGTACCTATAATCTCTGGGAGATTTATGATGGCTGTACTCAGAAGAGGAACGGTGATCCGAATGTATCCTGTGGTCTGAATGGGAACGGTAATCCGAATGAACCCGGCTGTCTTTTAGACTCCCTTCCAGGCTTGACCTGTGGTCTCTGCTCCTGTAGTCGTCTAACTTCCTGTGTTTACTATCACTGTAGTATCTAAAAAATAAGAGCTTATTTGTATTAGAGTTACTGGTAACACAGCAAGAACCACAATAATGTAAAACTGAAAGAACTGCATTAGAGAAAGATCGTTGTTACAATTTTGTGTTACTCAGAAAAGATTGTTTGGTGTTTCCTACAAGCATAACTGCAAAACCACAAAGGGAATTCTGTACAGATTTCAAAATTGCTCAAGAAACTCACCTGCTGTCTTGTTTGTAGTGATCCCAGTCTCTGTGATCTTTTCCATTGCTGAAGGCTGAATAAGGTCTTTTCCTGGAGTCACTTTTCTTGTAAGTATCTCCCTGATGCCTATCCTTATGATGATCGTGGTATTGTGACAGATGCCTATCAGAGGAGTAGCTGTCCCTGCTACTGTCATCATGGTTTGTATTCTCCTTCAGTCTTTCCACATCTGTTTAATAAAGCAGAGATTAAAAGAAAGTATTATAACATCTTTACTTCACCTAATTCAAACAGCACTTCTGCCCATCAGCTGTAAACCACTATGAAAGGGATATCGCTTAAAAGAAACAAGATCTAAATAGCTGAAAATCAAATGCACTAATGCCAGTGAAAAGAAGAAAACTTTTTAGAATTAAGAGGAAAGTAAGCTAGAATGTAGATGCATAGGACTTGGAAACTGAATTTCTCAACCTCTCCATTCAGTCTATGATATGTGTCCATATGAGCAGTGAGTAGAGGGTACCGTCAGGAGAGCAATTTTAGATAGAATGGCACCAACTTCCTCTCTGAGATGAACTTAGTATGAGTACAGTTTTAAAGATACACCTTGCTACCAAAAGAATTTCAGTGGTATTCCTAAAATACATGATTTTAAGTTCACGACAATATACTTGAAGGTTCAGTAACACAAGGTAAAAAAAAAGTACTACATACAAAAAGGCAGGTGTGGCAAGGAGGGGGGGGGGGGGGAAGTGTTATTGTCAACAATAAAAGACAGCCCCTGTAACTAACAACAGACTGTGGCTGACTAATAAACTTTCTTACCCCATAGTGATACTGCAACAGCGACAAACAATCATGGAATTTCCAGGAAGTTTACAGGTTTTAAGTAGACCTCTTGCCCTCTCCAAAATTTAACACAAAAATTGTTTCCTTATTTTTTTAAAGGACACTCAAATAACAAGGTACGTATCAGCTTCACTCTGCTTTCTGCTGGATTTCACCAGCAAATTAGTGAAGCTTTTCAAATTAGCCTATCTCTGTGGTACTTAGCACAGAGGTACTTTAGTGTGGAAAACAGACCTATGAGACATGTGAAATAAACATAAATACTTACAGTATTTAACACAAGAATATATTTAAAAGTTTCTTACCTGGATTTCTAATTACATGTGTATTCACATTGCCGCTAATATTCTGATCGTTGTGTTGCTAAAAAAGACAAGTACATTGGTAAATGTACTTACTGGTAAATCCTGAAGTTCATTTGAATACATGGGAAAAATACCCTAACAAAAGAGACTACTATACTGAAAATAAAAGTACTAACTTGAAGTGTACCTTGGCGTTCTTTATAATCCTCTCTATCTAATAAAAGTTATATTAATTAAAATATATATTTGTGTATTTTTAAAGGATGTGAAAATATTACCTGAGATTCTTGACGTTTTTTGATTGCATGTTTATACAGTTTGTGCAGCTTTCTGGCATCAAATTCTGTAAACTTAGAGACAAAAATCCACAAATTTCTGAGGAAGAAGAAAAGAGAAGTTGTAATTCTTCTTTCAATTTCTTTTCCCTGTATAATGTAGCAGAACATGTACTTGACTGAAATTATTTCAACACTACTCTTCATTAAACCTGAAATGCTATATCATCTCCACAGTATTGCCTGCCTAATTGCACAACAAATGTTATGTAGTTGTAAATAAAACATTTGAATGATTGATTCTTTTAACAATTTTTCACTTTTTTTGTATTCATCGTAAGTACTTCAGAGTGTGAAGTGCATGGACAGTAGTACGAATAAGAATTCTGTAAAATTTTTGTGAAATGCTTATTAAAAACATAGCTATCAGTTCCTATATATATCTTCTAAACATTTGTTTGAACTCTGAGTATTTACCAGTTTGTAAATAAAAAAATTTAAGGACGTAAAGGAAATAAAAATCCTTTCAAAGTTGAAATCTCTTACAGTATAAGAACTTGACCAACAAACCTTATTATATTAAACCATCAGCAAATGAAATTTTCTACAGACTGAAAGTCTGGTCAAGGCTTTTGAAACCAAGTAAGAACTGTGAGAGAGGATAGAAGTCATAGGGTAATAAATCTGTGCCTAATCTGTGCTTGAAGGAACCAAAGAAGAACAAATTAAGTCTTTTGGTGTCAAGATGCCAAAATTCTGAAGAAAATTTTACCTGTGATCATGGAAGGAAAAGTTTTTTTAACAGATACTGTTGGTTGTTTTTTTTTTGGTGAAATATGCAAGTGGAATGCTTACAAGAGTCTACAGAATAAAAGTGTTCAAAAATATTTGAAATGTGGAGGTTCAAGAAACAACAGTATGCTCATTCATTGTGATTATTTAAACAAAATAATTTCTGTCCAGAAGTTTACGTAAGTAGGCAACCAGTCAATGGTGTGTCTAATGAGACCATTCTAACTTAACATAAACTACACTATTTCTTATCAAATACAGCTAAAATACGTATTTTATTTATCTACACATAATATCATTGCACTATGAATAACAGCTCTATTATAAGTTTCCACTTAAAATAAAAAAATTACCAAAATATAAGACATGGATCTTGTTTTTGTATCTCAGATCATCTTACTATTTTCAAGTATAGGAGATAAAATCAGCAGAAGCATATTACACTAACAGAAATCTTCAAGAAAACGCAACACTTAAGAATTTGATATATGTAATCACAGGATGTATTTTCAAGCATAAAGACATTAAGTGAACATTCCGACAAAAATAAGTCAAATTGCATAAAGAACTTATCAATGAAATAAAAGACCAGTATTTTTTTCTTAGGTTTTTTTATACTGTCACCTGATATAGATGGTAACAAACTCTTCCCTCACTTTTCAAGTGCATCTGAATACATTATGATAAATACTTTCATCAAGTCGTAGTTAATACATAATATGTAATTTCATCTTAGAGTACATTTTTTAAAAATTAAAGAATTTTACAGGTTGGCATCATACATTCAACACAATTTCAGAACTGAGTATTTTCAATAGGAGTTAATAAAAAAACCTGAAATGACCTGAAGCTGAAAACCCAGATTTTTAAAGGTAAGAATGGTTTTGACTAAGCACAGTGGTAGTGACAAGTCCTCAGCATGTGCTGTCAGTGTTAAGCAGAGAGATGTCTCCACCCTCAGGACAAAATACTGGGCTCTGTATCAATGCTTAAAGTCAATCCATTAGAAGTCAGAACAATATATAATCACCTCTTAATAGACTCCTATTTAAAACAGCAGGAAGATACAAGGAAGAGTGAATAAACAGGAGAAATAACTAAAACCTATTTTCTCAATGAAACCAATTGTAGATTTCCCTTTTTCAAGTAAAACCCAAGAAAGTAACTTACTTTCTCCACTGTTTAATTTGTTCAGGATTTGTGTACTCCTTTAGACATTCAGTAATATGATCCCCAATTTTGATAAGACACTGTCTAGTATGTTCCAGCTGTTCTCTTTCAGAAAGGCCCTTTTCTGGTCGATCCAGCTGTTTCAATGCTGCCTTGACAGGTCTCATTCTTTCTTTGCACTGTAAAATGGAAAAAATTAATGGATCGATTTAAAAGAAAAAAAATTATTCTAAAGCATGACCCATTTTTACTGCAATATATAACCACTGATAAAGACAATATTGTTAGAAGTCAAATGAAACACAAGACTTCCTCACAGATCCTAAAAATGTCTTACATGTTTCCTTTGGAAAATGATCAGTCCAATTGGAAATTCACTTCTCTTTGAAAGCATTGCATTGTATAAAATACATATATCAAGGTGTAGAAGGTGCAAATATGTATATCTCAAACACCAGCAGCTGGATAGCTGTGAGGCCCCTTTTTTCTTTTCAAAACCCACTGCTGTGGGCTTATATGGCAGGTCAGGGACGTTACATGCTGATTTTCTTTTCAAGTGTGTAATTTACTAATAAAACTTCGTAATCTTTTGCAGACCCTCTTACTTTTATTGTTCCTTTCCTGTGCAAGCATCCAAGAATCTAGGCTGATGCTTTCCCCTTAAGGAGGGAAACCACACTAGGATTCAAGAAAGCACTAATTTAATATATATGGTATCTGAGGAAAAAGACTTACTACAACTGTATTATACAATTAAAACTGAGCACAATCATGTAGGACAAAACTTACCCTTTTTAGCACCTACAAAGATATACAAACTCACTGTCAAAATTAAATATCAGGAGTGTTCAGTACATTTCAAACACATACTTTCTGTAACCATTGCATTTGGTATTCAACAAACAATCAAAATTGCTTCTCTGAGCATTTTTTAAACCTCACTCCTATGCAGACACTAGCAGAAGTAATGATACCTAGAATAAAGGTAGTTTCGGTATAGCACCATAAAGGTTAGAAACAACCTTCAAGACCATTGAACCCAACCTTTAAACCCATTCCCATTAAACTATATCAAATCCCACATCCAGTTGTTCTTTTGAACACTTCCAGGCATAGTGACTCTGTCTCCTCCCTGAGCAGGCTGTCCACTGCTTAGGCACTCTTTCACTGAAGAAATCTGTCCTTACATCTAACATAAACTTCCTCTGAAAAAACTCATGGTTGTTTCTCCTTGTCCTGTCACTGGTTCCCTGGGAAAAGACCTGACCCCCCGCCTGGCTACAACCTGCTATTCAGGCAGCTGTAGAGAGTGGTAAAGTCTCCCCTGATCCTCCTTTGGGCTCAAAGACCCGAGCTCCCTCAGCCACTCCTCATAAGACTTGTGCTCCAGACCCTTCCCCAGCTCCCCTCCTTTCTCTAGACTCACTCCAGCACCAAAATGTCCTTTTTGAATTGAGGGGCTCAGAACTGAACATAGCGTTCGAGATGTGGCCACAGGGAATGCCTAGACTAGCCACAAATAAGGTCGTGCAGTCTCCAATTTTTGTATTTTGAATCCAATGTTTTAATAATAAATCCAGATAGATCCAGTTGGCATGGTTTAAATTACAGACACTTGCTTAGTCATACATTGTACTCCAATAGCATGACACACATATCCTCCTTGTCATCAAGGGCACAATCAGTTAAGCCTGAACAACATTTTCTTTTGGAAGTGCAGTTAAGTTTGTTTAATTAGACTGCACCAGATCATGGCATATACTCCAATTACCTCCTTCCCCCATTCTTCCCCACTACACTAACAAATCTAGAAAAAACAAACAAATACCTGGAATAGAATGAAATGGACTATCACCATTAACAGGTAAGCATCTAGGGAGAACTCAGAAAAACTGAGGAAGCTGCCATCTCATACCACTAAGTAATTAAGCACCCGGTTTACATATTGCTCTTGCCACAGATTAAAGTAGCTTTTAAAAAGACAGCTTATAGAGTGCAGTTCCTCAATGGAAGAAGTGATCAGAAACATATAACTGCACATGGAAATCAAATTACTTTCTGTCATTAGCCACACAGGCATATCCACTTAAATCATCCAAGACCCATGCTAAAAATCACACGTGAGTTACTTCGATTGTTTAGAATAAACCCATGGACAGTAACTGCCATACTCATGAGAATCCTACTGGTGTTGTCACAGCCAGCACCCACAACAGACCCAACAGATCTGGCTGGCAAAACCACAGCTGTTGAAATCTGAATGACAAAACAACCACAGCTGTTCAAAGTAACTCACTGATACTTTTCCACAGGCCTCAGTCAACCTATAAAACTTCATATAAATTGCGCATTTTTGTCAAGTGTTAATTCTGTTCTTGTAAGCAGTAGTGATTAATCAGAATTCTTTTGATGCCAGAGACATTATCTCAGCAAGATATTTCTAAGTGCTTTAGCATTGTTTCCTCACTAACTAAAGTCTACAATACTGCTGAAATCTAGTTTTTCTTGCTGTCTTACACAGAAGAAAAGCATATATGATAATGGTGAAGCCAAAGATTCCATCAATTACAATTACATTCATTCACATCTGCCCTTTAAGAAGCAGGATATACAAGTGATTCTTGAGTTTGCATTCTCAACCTATTAATCCTACAAACTATAGGATAAGTTTTTTTATTATCCTGCATAAATACAGCAAAAAGCCAAAATAAAACTGCTAGAACAGAGTTGCAGATTACTTTGGTACGCTGTCAATTAACATTCATTGATCCGAGACATAGCAAAAGATCACCTGTGCTACTTGGCCAAGTAACAGTATCAAGAATATCAACAATTGTCCTCATTTAGACTATTAAGTATACACATTAATTTATCAAAGGGGACTTACCACACTAAAAGTTTTCTGATCTAGCTCTTCAGATTCTTCTGATATAGGAACTGGTTCACTAGATGCAGTAATATGAACCGGAGTATCCAGCGATGGAATTTTTTTTGCTTTTTCCTTATTTTCTGATTTGATTTCATTTACCTAAGAACAAGATACAAAAATATTTAAGTACATTTTATTTTAGTTCTGCAATTATAAATATGACAATCCCCATAACTACTGCATTCTCTTCAATAGATAAAAATAAAATCTATGCTGACATTCAGCAACAGTACATTTTACTTTCTCTGAGAAATGGAAAATGGAAAAAAGGAATTTTTTGCACACATTCAGTCCAATTAAGAGATATACCAATGAAGATGTACTTCCCCATTTCAAATGCCTATCCTTGTGGTTTCAGGTACTAAAAAAAAAGCTTCAAATGACATAAAAGACTTTAATGAAATGACAACTGATCAGATTCAAACGCTTTTTCCTCTCAAAATCATTCACATAAACCTGGTGGCCTTCTCTAGCCCTATGTAAGATAAGTAAACCTAGTTACCTTCTCTTCCTTTACTTCTTTTTCTTTCTGTGTGGATTCTTTTACTTTGTTTTCTCTCTTTTCTTTAATATCCTTTTCTTTCAATTCCTTCTTATCCTCTTTTTCTTTTTTCTCCCTTTTCAAATCCCTCTTACTTTCCTTTTCTTTTGTCTCTCTTTTTTCTTCAGCTTCCTTCTTTATACCAGTATCTGGCTCAGGCTTTTCTTCATTTTCTTTTTCTGCTTTAAATTTTTTATGCGGATGTTTCACTGAAACAATCTCATCCTGCAATATGCAAGCACATATGTCACGTCAAACTGGGCTCCTATCTATACAAGTTTTGCAGCTATCAGATTAAAACACTTTTTATCTGTGCATTTTTTATTTCTGGACGTAGATTTATCAAATCACCTCTCAAATAGCACTGAATGCAGTTGGTAAAGAAATGTGAGAGCTATGCACTCACTTTTTTGATGTGACACAGCAAGTACTGATTTGGCAGAGGCAATGGGTATGAGCAATTGTGTCCACTTTACTTAAAATGAAGTTTGAATTTGGTCCCCTTCAAGGCTGTTAGTCTGAGAAACTGAAATCTAAAAGTATGGTCTTGCAAAACTGACTTTATCAGTCAGATCAGTGAAGTGATGGGAGATGTCAAAAGATCTCTGATCTAATTAGCTTTGTCCCAATCCCATATTAAACACTCACAGGAGAAGGTAACAGAATCCTAACTTTGTCTTTTCCAGAACTGTTCATTTTACTACACTTTAAAAAAATCTTTAGTTTCAGACTCTCTGCTGGGTGCCCATTCAACTGTTTGGAGGTGAACAAAGTATTACTCACTGCTCTTTATAATATTCACTGAGAAGGTCTGAGGTGGAAACTAATATCCTTTCAGACACAGAAAAATACTATCAATAAAGAATTATTATAACACAGATGGAAGAATCATTATCATGTTTGAACTTATTTGAATGTACCAGAAAGGCACATACAGAAACCACTTATTTGATGCATAAAAACAGATGGAAGACTGACCCGTACTTGAACTGAACAAGTTACTTAGAAGAGGTATGAAGTTACCAGCCTAACCAGGGCTGTGTTTTAGTGTTAGGTATCATGGAAACTTTCTAGCAAAAATCCAATGATTTAAAAACCTTCCTGATAATTCTAGCAGTGGAACAGTTAAGTTTTAAATACTGAACACAGTATAGAATCTAAGTAGCTAAAGTCAGTTATTTAGGAAGGTTGTAGTATACAGTCCAATGCAAATTCAATCCTGGAAATGCAACTACTATTCAGCGTCTCAAAGCACTGAAGTGATGAGTACCCACTGTTAATAGAAAGGGCAGCATTCTCGGCAGTTTCCCAAAACATAGTTAAGTCAATCAACTGACAGCAGTGTCTTCCCTATTGAGTGGAGACAAAGACTCATTTTTAAAGTAGTCTGAATTAATTTGCTTGGTTTTGGGGTTCAGTTGTCAAAGTTAATTTACTGGGCACTGTGGCAACATTTACAGGTCTTAGTCTTCCAGGTAATTATTGTAATTCCAGTAGAAAAATTATTGCAGCTATTATTGGAGACAAGGCAGTCTCCATTGAATTTTTTTTTTAATTGCTTCACATTTCATTCTTCATAGTACAATTTAAAGACATACATTGATACTGTGGTTAAAATTTACTGGTTTTTCATAGATTTATAATGGTTTTTCTAATGCTAATTTTAACTATGTATTTCTCTAAGTACTCCTTCTTTTAGAACAAGTTGACAATTACAATGGCTTGTAATTGTTTGCTTTAAACCAAGTAGAGAGTATTTTATTGATATATATAGAATTCAGTGACTTATTTCAATTGCTTTCAAATTAACTGTGACATGACCCTAAATTTCATCCAAATTTTTGTCCAGTGATTTTGCTATGTGATAAGCAACAAAAATAAAAAGACATAACAAAAACATAATACTAAGATTAATAATCAGAAGTAAAAAACCCAACAAGGTTACATAGTCTTTCTGAAAAATAGAAGCCATGACGTATACATAAGCTTTCATGTGTAAGCCTTGAAATATAATTTTTTAAGCTGCTCATTCTAATTGAGCTTGATATTTTTCTCAGCCTCAATAAAAAACTCTTTACCTTAAGAATCATTAGTAGTAGTAGTAACACATGAGCAAAACCCAGTAGTCTTACAACTGTGATTTGCCCTTCTAGCAAATACTGTGCTAATGCTTTTAAAGAATGGTGAAATTGAGCAATATCACTAATAATTAGACCATAATATTTTTCTAACAATTTGGAAAACTTCTAATTCCTTATTTATTAGTTTATCATTAAATTGAAATAGATACAGTACACTATGTGCTTGTACTGATGCAACATCAATTGTAGTGGCCACAGGAAAAAGATGACATTCAGGTGTTTTCATTTTACTAAGCCAAGCAGAAGGTCAGATACAAATTGATACTAACAAGAAGAACTGAACAGACATCTTTATTGTATGAAAGATACTCACCTTGTTATTTTCATCATCATCTTCATCAGATTTTTCTGAGGGTTGTGGTGAAGAATCACTTTTTATTTCTTCTTTTAATTTTGCAGCCTTTAGCACCTTATTCTTCTTAGTTCTTGCTTTCCTCCTCTTTGAATTGCCCTGAATGCAAATTGATCTCTTTAATCATGTCAACAGACAACCATCTTTGCGCTACATTTGCAAAATAAGATTTGGTTTTACATCAAAGAGAGGGTTGCTTTTATCTCATTTGCTGCCACTAATGACCACCACTTTACTCAAGACTGGAGACAGAGGTTAATGCAGCAGTAGAGAATACATACAAATAATAAGAGAGTAGTACAACATGACACTTGCAATTAGTACATATAATGAATTCAGGATATTATGATTAGCAACACAGTAATATTACCCAAATAAAAAGTGCATTTTTTTCCATCTAAAAAACGAAAAGGATCAGGTGACACACCCATAAGCATATTGTTTTACCTTAGTAATGAATGCCACATTTTACTTACTGCTCCAGCAAGCCTTTGTGCTTCCTTCCTCGCAAGGTCTTTATTCAGTAACTTAATGAGGTAGTCTGCACGGGTCTGTAACTGCTTTGCCTGGGGTTTCTTATCTGGATCATCAGGCAAAATCTGAGGAGAGAATGGTAGCATCACAGCTGTAAGTACAGATTATCACTTTGCATGTTAGCCTGGAGCACACAGAACAAAAAAAGCTGCGCAATCCACTCCAGCTATACCTAGTAAATGTGTCAGAATGTTTAAAGCAAAGAATTTCTTAAAAGTTTTCATTTCACTCAAACCAATGCAAACAACCAATGCAGAGTCTTGGAAACTGCCTCAATTTAAAACCAGCTCAAGAAACCAGCCTCAGATTTCTGTCTCCACTCTGATATTTTATCTAAGAAATACCACGCATCTGTACCAGTCAGTCACAGAACTCCTGGCTCTGACTCATTCATCTTCTAAATGCAGCTGCCAATACAGATACGTGGTTTCAAAAGCCATATAAATTAATGAAAGGCAGGAGGAGGAATCATTATTAAACAAATCTGGACACAAACCTGACTCCTCAAATCCCTAAGCTATACGTTGTTGGCACTGTCACAAAGTTTACTTCACCCCAGGCTTTTCCTCAGTATCTGCTGCTTACTATTGCTAAGAAGCTATTGCACTATTTCTAGTACAGCTCCTCTCAATGTTGGGAGTGGAAGACAGCGTCAAGTGAAGAACCTGGGGATTAAGCGCGGATGGAGAAACTAAATTAATTCTCTAGAAAAACCTCCCTTCTCAAAAGATCGAGAGCACAAAATTAACAAAACCAGAACATCTGAAATAAAGAAGGAAAAGACTGAAAAAAAATCAAATGACATAGGGCCAACCACGTGAGACTGCAGAAACACAGCTGACTACAAGAATGAATGCTTCAAAATATTCAAGACCCTAAATCTAGTAATATACCACAAGAAAGATATGAAGTATGTATTAAGTACAACTGATATATGTTTCTGCAATTTCATTTCTCATAAAATAAGCTCTTTCAGTAACTCTACTTAGCAGCGTCAATACCTAAGCAAAAAGTCCTTGATAAACTATTGCAGATGACATACCTTATGTGTCAAACTGAGATCAGGATCCATTTTTATCATTTCCCAGCTGCCATAGCCATATTCATAGATGCCTATTAACAAATTGGAATCATCTTCCTTACCCCAATCTATATCAAAATGAGCAGCCTTAGTGTGGCATGGGATGACATATCTAGAAGAAGTATATTAGAAAGACAAATAAATGATTTTTACATCTGAAACTTAGCAAAGGCGGAAGGGAACATACTAAAGGTAATGTAACTAGATTTATTTTCTCTGCTAAGATGCTGGTAAATTTAAGAAATTAATCCAAATATTTATAATAATATTTTCTTAGTATTTCTATAGACCAGTTATTTGAAATCAGCACTGGAATGTGTTTTTTAAAAAAAAACACATAAAGCTGATGAAGACTAAAATATGAAGAACAGATATCTGACCGTAGCCATGAGCTGTGTGACAGAATTGGCTAGCCACAAATAAAAGCAAAAATCATCATCCAAATGTTCTAACTAAGTGGATAGTTTAGGAACTGCAATACACAAGGTGCCAAGTTTAGAGGGTAGGAACAACTACTGCTGCACTTTGATACTCCTCTCAACCAGAATTGACACATTTAGCTCCTCAGCAAGCCTGAATTCTAGTCCTAATTATTGTCAGTAACTGAACACAGTTCATAGCAAATACCATTGACAAGTTAAAGCTGTTACTGGCTTCTGTGGCAAAGGAAGAAAAAACGAAGTACAGCTGTGGAGCAGGTTACCGCTGCCAGTTCTTAAAGGGAATAGAGGGACAATGATTTTAAGAGATTGTTTAAATCAAAGCCACCAAAAAAAAAAAAAAGTGTGTGTGTATATATATATATATATATACACTTGGAAAGTTTTCTGCATTACTACTCCCTTTAAAAATATGCACAAATCAGTACCTTTTTCTTTCTTCTGGATCTGAAGGAATGGATTTGTGCAATGGTGCCAATTCTTCTTCATGAGAGATGACCAACTTTGCATTTACTTGCACTCCTGATATTCGGAATGTTGGACCTTTAACCTTCCCAAGTCTACCTCCTTAAAATAAACAACAAAGCTATTAAAATATTTATGTTTACAAATAACATCTGAAAAATGTAGAGCAAACGATTATATCACATCTTTTCTTGACCAAATGCTTGAATTAAATGCTTCAGAATTGAAAAGCCCTTACATAACAGGAGTACTTCTAAATTTCACAGCAAATCAAAAACCTACTGCAGTTTCCAGTGGTAAGGCACACACAGAAAGGGGAAAAATGACCTTACTATAACCCTGGTGTTTTTACATTATCCAGTACACACCCCAACGTTTCTGTTCATATCTCCCAACAAAATTTTTATCTTTTATGATCAGCATGCAAGAGCAACTCATTCTTGACATTTTTCACTGTCCCCTCAAGCCCCCTGAATACTGTACCTGCTCTTTCTTGTCCAGATGAATTGTCCTTTAAGGCTTTAATGCATCCATTATGTACAAGCTCTCCCAAACGTCTGAGATCTGTCTCTGACTTATCAACTAGCTCAGCATCTCTAGCTACAGCATCTAACCTGTAATAAAAAAAATACTCATTTTTGTAACTCTGAAAATCTGGCTGTTGTGAATGACCCCTTCAGACTTCAAAACTAAAGAAATGATAAAGGAAGTTATCAGTCACCTGCGGTTTCTGTTCGGTGTACAATTTTGATCCAAGAAAAAAAACCCCTAAATGATTTAGGTATGAGGACAATAAAACAAGAACTGTAAAGAACCCTAACCCTAGTGCTAAGTTATTGCATATTTCTTTACAAAAGAAAAGGAATTATTAAATCATACGTACATATGTGTATCATACGATCATAGGCACTATAAGTATTTCTAAGGATTAGTATTTTTAAGGATGGCAAATTTTTCTTCAAATAGGAATAATGAAAGAAGCTTAAAAATTACAATTGACAATACATAAAATACAAAACTAACTTTGACAGTTAGAGTGGATAAACTGATAGGCTTTCAACAGGCTTATCAAATGAATGATTATCACCAAAGAAGATTAAACAAGTCAGCAGATAAATGTAACGAAGCATTCCACCAATTGGCAGGGTCTTTTGTGTGGCTGTCTGCACACACACCATACAGAAGGAAATGGAAGTCACTAAAGTCACACTATATTCAAGATGATGTATTTCCCCTGCTGTAAAGTTTCATGGTACGTTCTAATCTTTACAAAAAGGAGATTCCAAGTTGCCACATAAATAATAATCAAACAACTTTACCTTTCGAGAGGGCCACCAAATTTCTTGTAACTCTTGATAAACCTAGTAACAGAAAATAATTTTGCTATTTAAATATATGTTTAACAAACTACATTTGTTTTAAAGTTGTACTGATACAATTTTTAATCTTAGTATAATGCTATGTGGACAATGGGGGGAAGAAGAGGAAGAGAGATTAGAGCAGCTTCAATATATTTAGATAATTAAAATCAGTTTTATGGGTTTGAGAACTGATATAAATAAAACAATAGAAGATAAAATTTATTTCAGAAATTACTTTATTAATTTCACAAGACTGAGGATTCCACAGCTGTATGTAGCTAAAAATGAAAACTGAATGTGGATTTACAGTAAATGAAGATTTCAGACATTATGTTATGTGTAATTATACAGTTATTAAAAAGAGGAATCTCCAACAGGTAATTGGAAGATTTTAGAAAATGACATGAAAGATACTCTCTGTTGAAATATCTAAGCAATAGAAAGAAACTGGAGATACTTGGAGGAGAAAGAAAATATAATAAAAATAAAATAAAATTAAAATAAATAAATAAAAAGAAGGAAAACTTCCTCAACAATGAAATTGCTTGTGCAAGCACAAGAATAGCCTTGAAAAAAGTACAAATTTACCTCACTGCTAGATGAGATAGAAAGCCAAAAAGGATCTTTGAAGTTATTCTTCTAAAAAAACATACTCTGAAAACTTTACAGCATTTTAGAGAAACATGCATACTTAAATTTCAGAAGCAAAGTACCATTTCACAAACCCAAAAATGTTTACCAAAAGCATTCCTCCTCCTCCTACCAAAGCAATACTTCAGCAAATATTTAGCAAATACAGAAGGGACCAATGACAGTACAAGTTTCAAATAGGATTTTATATTTTCTTAGTTTTAAAAAAGCAGGATATAACAATTTAATTACAGTGCCAAAAAGTTTAAAAAGAAAACAAAATCCAATCAAATCTTTTCATTTGTCATCAAATCGATGTAACATATTCTTTCAGCACCACAGATTTTAGATAAATTAGTGGAAACCAGATTATTTTGCTTGTTTCTTTTTAAAGGAAAGTTCACACCTTGTAAAATCACTGTCAGTAATCATACAGTGAAATTACTGTTTTCATAGGCTGCAGGAACTAAAAAATTTGAACATATTTAATCATGAATATTTTTCAAATCTAATTTTATGCCTCATTAAAAGGGGTTCAAATTCTTGCTGTAACAATTCCCTATGTCAGCACCACAAGGTAAAAACACTAAATGCCTAGAATAGGATTTCAAACAACTTCAGGAAAAACAGATTACCAGCTGTAGTTTCAAGATTAATAAAAATATTATTAATAAAAATAATTGTAATTTCTTGCCCCTTTAAATATGCATGTCCTCCTATATCTTACCGCCTGATCTCTGCATCACTAAATCCTTTAATATTTTCTCGAGGAATTGTTCGTGGTCTTCCACGTTTTTTTGGCCTTTTTCTTTCTGAGATGGAGTCGCTATCAGATCCAGAGTATCTTCTACTCCTACTGCGCCTCCCTTCACTGCCGTTGAAGCTAATCTGGAATTCCAGAGAAAGCAAGCTATGTAAGTAACAAAAAATATAAGCAAGTTTTATCTGCTCTGTCCAAAAAATGTGTTCAGAAAAGAAAAAAAAAAACCCAACAAAACAACCAAACCCCAAAAGTAACAAACTACCAAAAGCAACAGAGAACTACAATTCATTCAGAACCAAGAGATACCTGTTTTGCACAGTTTCTCATCCTTGGAAGCATGTATATTTCTTCAAGTTCTTTTTGTCTTTCCTCCTCTTCTATTCTTCGCCTCTGGACCTCTGGAATGATTTCTTCCCAATTTCTTGAATTTCTTTCTGGTTCCAACTCAATATCATCTTCATCCATATTGGAGAAGTTGGCCACCTTGTACATCAAAATGTATATTTTTTCATCAGGTCAATACATGACACAATTTGAAAAAGATTAATCAACTACTATTTTAGGAAAACAAAGTTACAGATGCCATATTTTATGCATTTATACATATAATATTTACATACTTTTATCTATTTATATATTTTCTATTGTTTTATAAGATATATATAAAATTTATAAATTACAAATTCATGAAACAGTCTCTAATGAAAGTACTTTTATTCATTTACAAAAGACAGACTCCTTTCAGCATGGGCTGAGATACAAGGAGAATCACGCTCCTCACATTTGTATGACTTGTTTAACTTCCTTAGGACTAACAACATTTAATTGTCTGATTTAATATGAAACTGTAATAATATAAAAGTAACCAAACATCAGTAATATGCAGATAGCAAAATATGTTGCAAATGAGTGATTAGCAGGAGAGCCATTTAATAATCTCCTGAACTAAACAAACATATCATGCTCTGCATTTTTTTTCCCCCACACATAATATGTTTAATTGATAATGCTTAAAACCACCTGGCATTCCAGGTTTACTTTGGGGCTAAAAACAACTTGGAGAAATCATCAGCTAAGAAACTCAATGAATATATCGCATTTAATGATACTATATCTGCTTAATAACAAAGACAGTAAATAAAACACAAAATTAAAATTCTAATTATTAACACATTCATAAATACATCTCATTCTATTATCAAAATACATAATGTATTTTTAATTGTTTATACTGATGATGAGGTACCATGTATAGGCAAAACCCCTTTTTACTAGGAAGTGATAGAGTTGACTTACTGAGGCTTCTGTTTCTGAAGAATTAAGAGATAGATACATACAAGAGAAATAGTAGTGTTCGAAAACAAAAGTATAATTATGGCAGGAAGGAGGGAGCAGAGCCATACCTTGAACTGCGAAAGCAACTCATCTCCAACAGTTAATGGACCTGGCTCATTTTCCCGAGTTTCAGCCCTCTTCAATATTTCATCTATATCCATTTCCTGAGGTTAAAAAAAAGAAGTTTCTCTTTACAATTAAATAATTCATACATATTTTCAGCTGTTTTATCTACCTAGTCCAGAAGCGCTACTTACTTGAGGCTCCTGTTCTTCCCCTTCAGGTTCTTTAAAAAGTTCCTCAGCACCAAACTTCAAAATTGCTGACAACTCCTCCTTATTAAAAGGCGTTGAGCTGAAATAAATGATGTTTCAGGAAAAACATTTTAACTTACTAACTTGGAAAAGCTCTCTATAATCATGAGTCAATTAAACTTTCTTTTCACTGTTAAATATAAACTGTTAGATGCATATTTAATATGCAAATAAAAATCTACAAAGAATTTGCATCTTATGTTTTGCCTTTCATTTCCAAGTGAAATATTCTTAAGGGTAAGTTGGTATAGAAACAAACACAAAAGTACCTTGAAGGAGTAGAGCCTGTATGTAACACAGTTTTCCCTGTAGTGTCCATTCTCTGAATTACTAAATGATCTAACACCATCTTTTTCTTGGCTCGTTCAAGAATATCTTCTTCTACCGATCCTTTTGTGACTAGTCGATAAATATTAACCTATGTGTATATAAAAATATAAAAATTTTAAAAGCAGAAATCTCAGTCTCCATTACATAACTTCAGATTTTTTTTCATGGGTTTCAAATATGAAATAGTTTAGTCACATTACCACAATATTCACAGAAACATCTTAAAAAACCCAAATAAATAAGGTTTAACACTGTTCTTTATAAACTTCAGTGACTTGGCACAAGTATTGCCAGAGGTAATAATGTCATATTGGTAATTGTTGCTGTATGTCTTCTGTAAGAAGGAAACCATCCTGTGAGAACTAGAATATTTAAGCATCAGGCATGTGCCTGATGTAGCAGTTATTTTGTAGAATGACATCATACCAATGAATGTTGAGACAGGTAAGTCCACAACTCTTCTCCCTCTCCCACCCAAATACCACAGCTGCCATATTATTTCTTCATGTATGGAGACTTAGGAAAAAAGAAACGAGCATTACTAACATTTCTGAACATATGCAAAAAGTATTAGTTATTCTCAAAAATACCTGAGGACTGACTGGTGCAGACAGAGAGTGGACAGCTGATGTACAGAACTGTCCTTCAGGTCTGGAGCTTAAACTGAGTGTATTTACCTGTTTCTTCTGTCCAATTCTATGTGCTCTAGCCTGTGCTTGCAGATCATTCTGTGGATTCCAGTCAGAATCAAATATAACCACAGTATCAGCAGATGCCAAGTTGATACCTAATCCTCCAGCTCTGGTAGACAGTAAAAAGCAGAAGTCCTGAAATTATAAAGCAGGAAACAGTTTTATATACAATACTTTAATATTCCTAAAGGAACCAATATACTTTATGCAGTATGAGGTGCAGACTACTATATCATATACTACCAAATCCGTATGCTCTATGCTCAAAGCTTTTATAAATATAAATATAAATATAAATATAAATATAAATATAAATATAAATATAAATATAAATCTGATTACCAATTTCTTTCATAAAGTTACTGACTGCTCAACAGTTTAAAGGAAGCAGTATCCTAGATGAGGATCACTGACCAAGACATCCCAAAAAAACCAGACTGGCCAAAAAATACCAAATTTTACTGTCAAAGCCGTTAATGTAACAAAAGCGCTCTCCTACCCTCCCCACCCCAAGCCCTGGAAGACTAAACAGTCATGTCAGAGCAGGGAAAGCACTTGAGCCTACACATAGCTGATTAAGAGACAGAAGCAAAAATATTCTGCCGAGTTCAATGCTGTTCAGCCTATTCATGAACAATATGAAAATGGGTTAACAGCAAGGTGAAAAAACCTAGTAAGCAATATAAAATTATTGAATCAGTCTTTCATAACTAAGAAAGACTGTAGAAGGATATTAAGACATACAAAAAACCAACATATGAAATCCAAGCTAAAGTAAAGCAGGTCAAAAACCCCAAACAAACCCAATTTTCACTACCGCTACAGGAAACAGCAACCGTTACAGCAAGGAAAGAGTCCTGATAATAGTGTTAAAGACTTCCAGGTAGCCCTTAGCTCAGTAATACAAAAACTCTACAAAATCCCCTCCAAAATATGATGAAATTTTAGGCAATAAAAAAATAAAACTGAGCACTGTTTTTCTTGCTGTATAAATGCAGAGTTTGCCTCAATTTTAGAAATGCATGGTTTAAATTCTTCTTCGTCTCAAAAAATGTAGAGTGTAACTGCTAAGATTTCAGAAAATGTCTAAAATTTCTGGTGTCTGATTTCACAACAATGTCTATGAAAGAAATTTGAAAGAGCTTTTCAATTTAAGCTTTTGTATTTAACATGGAGTTCGGTCCTTCTGCCTCCACAAAGGAGAAACAAGCTCAGCAGCAACTAAAAAATGCTATCTTCAAATACCAATTAAACCAAACAAACTAAATCCCAAAATCAATGACCAACCAACCTCCCCCTCCCCAAATCTGAGAGTGTAGAACAAAAGATTTAAACCAATCCAAAGACATGGAATGACTTGTGTAATAGGAGTGTTAAATAAGGTACAAATACTCCAGTTCAGAATCTGAAGAATCGTAACAGATGCCTACATACTCACAGGTTGCTCACAAAGAATTGCTAGAAATCAGTACTCTACTATTTCTTCCATGGTATGTAACAGGTGGCAACAAATGAAGTTAACAGGAACCATATTTGAAACAAGTAAAATATGATTGTTCATGCAAGGATATATGAAGTTAGTTCTGCCCATTGCCAAAGGATTTTTGCATGCTAACTGCTTAAGTTCAGCACTCTCGTAAATATTATTAAATTCTAGAGCAACAAAGCTGGGGTTAAAATTCTGCAGCATTTATAGGGCAATCACCTACCATTTTCCTAATTTATGTGTTTTCTACTTAACCTCTTCTTAAAAAAAGATTATATAAACCTTATTCTCTAGGCAGCAGCAATGAATTTCCAACCTTATTGATATACTCTCACTTTTTCCAGCCCTTCTTTTTTGTGCAACATGTTTTTGTACTTCTTGGGAAAAAATAAAACTGATTCCTCAGGAAAAAAAATACTTTACCTCTGATCCTTCTGCATTAAAATGATCCAGTGCTTGTTTCCTCAACTCCCCTTTTATTGATCCATCAAGTCTCTAAAAAGATTGAGAGCTACAGTTAAAAAGTATTTTTATACTATACTCAATATCAGAGCAACTTCGATTGTCAGCTGCCAAAACGATTATGTGAAAGGAAAAAAAAGTAAATAAACAGCTCACATAAATTTTAATTCATCTGTTTCACTTCAAAATAACATTCATCATAAAGCCAGTCCCTTTCTTAAAAAAAGAAGACATCTTCTTCCACGCTTTTTTAATCAAAGGGGTAAAGGTCACATAAATCACAAAAAGCTGAAAGGGACTGCTGAGGGCCATCTTGTCTAAATCCTCTACTCAGGCAGCAACAGGTTAAGCACGCTGCCCAAGGTCATGTCCAAGTAGCTTCTGCACCTCACCAAGAGACAGAAATTTCATAACCTCTAGACAACCTGTTCCAGTGCTTTGACACCCTCAAAGTAAAGAAAAAAATATTTTTAATATTCTAAGATCAAAGTCTCTTAGCTGCTATTACCAGCAAGTTTTTTACCTGAAATGGAAATTGACGGTATTTCAGATATTCTGCCAGGATGTCCAGCATCCTTACCATCTGTGAGAAAATCAGGACTCTGTTGCCACGTTCTCGCAGACGAATCAGTAGCTTGTCAAGAAGGATTAGTTTCCCGCTGCTACGTATTAAATGCTACAAAAACCAAGAAACACACATTGCAAAATAAAATAATCTCAACACTAATACACACTGGGGTATCTTGGACATCCATCTGAGGTTTGCTATTACTGTGGGCAGAAAAATAAAAGGCCAATTCTGACATTCCTGAAGAATTTTACAGTTTAAAATATTCATAATTACAGTTTAAAATATTCATAATAATATTCATATGTAATTAAAACTGCATATATTTATTTACTCAGTTCTCTGTCAATTATTCAGTTCCAATTAAGAATCAAAAATATTTCACTGTAAAAACCCAAGATGCACATTTTGTGGAAAACCTTTCTCTCCTTAATACACTTCAAAAAGAAATAATGAACTGTCAAGGCACTATAAAATTCTGAGAGAACTACAAATGTGAAATCTCTCTGTTTTTACATTAAAAAGTGACATTACCTGCAAGGCCTCCTGTTTATTATAGAATTCATTATCATCTGGTGGTTTAATGAGGTAGCAATGGTTGCAACACTTCTTGAGTTCCATCATGATGTTCAAAAAGCCTGAGGTACTGCCTTTTGAACCTTTGCTAAGGGCTTTGTAATTCCTGGTTAAAATCCACCTATGAAATAAGATGTACAATTAGTAACTTCTAAACATACGTGGAAGCAAGACAGATAAGCTGTCAAAATAGGAACAAGCTAAAGAAAAAAAGCATCTCCCCAAAGAGTATCTCAATATGCCAAACAAAAGAAACTACATGAAAAGACATTAGACCAAGATAATTCCTGAGCCCTAGGTTCACAGAATTTTATTGCTGTGAAACCCTATACTGTAGGGTGTACGAAGAAGCCTTAGCTTCCACAAGCCACTGTAATTCAGTAAATTGTACATAGATCTATCACTGAAACAGTAGAATATGCAAAGAGTTGGTACATACTTGTAGTATTGCTTCTGCAAAGCACTCATTTCCATCCTCAGAATTTGCTCAACTTTAGCAGGTAAAGACTTTTCTACATCTTTTTTAACTCTTCTCAGCAGAAATGGTTCAAGTTCTTTGTGAAGACTTGCATAACCATACTCTCTCCCTTTGCCATGCTCCTCTTCAAAATCTTCCCATGAGGAAAACCTTCAACATAATAAAGTATAAAGGCAAAATAGTGAATGCTGTGAATGACCCGATGAAGCAAACTTCAGGAAGAAAGGTAAGACACAGAACGTGTATACATATACCACAAAAACACATATACACTAAGATTTCTTCCCCACTCCCTTCTCTTTTATCCAATTTCTGAAATTTCATCTCCCAAGAAATTCCAGATATTGTGCCTGTAAATAGAAGAATGGAATTTTCCAAAAATGTCTACAGAATGAAAACTTCTGATTCTACAATGGAAATGCAATGTTTTTCTGCAAGGACACATGTCTAGATGGTTGCAGAAAATTCCATTATTATATTTTACCAAGATAGCATAAAAAGCCAGCTCCATGTCTAGAGGACATGAGAGAGAACAAGAACATATTTAAAATGTGTCTTGCAGGTTGTATGGTCTAGCAGATGTGTAGCTTGTCTGTACTAATAGTCTTGGAGAACAGAGTTTATCATCAAACAAATGAATAATGGCTACCCAACCTCAGTGGCTTTGCTTGTAGTGTTCTGAGGAAGTCAGTATAACCCATAGCTCAAACTACTAGAGCTACGGTGCTGGGCATTTACAAGACGTCTGAACATGTCTTGTAAACGTGCTTTCACATGAGCTCTAGTGTACCTTAGGTTTAAACAAGTCAGTACAAAATCAGGTCAATGCAATAAGCTTACCGTATGCAAAACATAGGGGAAACCCAGTTATCTGACTGAATTACCAGATATTTGGCATCTTGACACAGATTTGTTTTCATTAATAGTACTAACACAAGAAAGATTCCATTCCCCTTCACCTAGAGCAAATCTATATTTCTCTTAGGGGAAGACAAAACCTTTTTTCCAGGTTCTGACCCATATATCAATCCATCACTTTTGCGCACTGCTAAAATGCGATAAGGCAACATCTGCTACTAGCATTACTTACCTAAAGCAGCATGAAAAGATACATGCATTTACTATATGTAGGATATTTAAGCTATCCTTCAGTACAATTCCCTACTTCTGCTCCCTTCACTATACTGCATTGCCATAACAAACTTGACAAAAAACACTTTCTTACTTTTCTGGCATGATGAAGTGCAGTAAAGACCAAAGCTCTTTGAGAGAGTTTTGCAGAGGCGTTCCAGTAATAAGAAGACGATGGTTAGACTTAAAGTCTATTAAAGTTTTGTACAGAAGAGAGTCATCATTTTTCAAACGATGAGCTTCATCAACTCCTATGAATGCCCAATTCAGACCACCGAGGAATGACTTGGAAAAGAAGCGAAGAAGGAGGGAAACATTACTCAAATTAACACATTACATGATTTCCCACATTATATAATCAATTTATAAACCAAATCATCTCTTGGTTTATTTTAATAAAATAACATCTCTATGTTTTTAGTAATAATTATGGCTTTTACATTTGCCAGGTTCAATGAAAAGCTGTGTAGTCATCCTAAGAAAGCATGAATTAAATTTATTATTTAAAAAAATTCCCAGAGGCCTGACCCACATTTTTTTAACATGGCAGGAGAAAAAAATAAATCGTTATTGACTTCTTCTCATACAAACAAATGAAGTCAACAAAGCCAAGTCAAGTGCTTTTTCAATTTTCACATACTGTTAGGAAGATTAACAGTAACTCTGTGTGCTATCACTACAGAGACAGAATTAATGCATGTATACATACTACTGTATGCACACTATCACAGAAAAACTATATGGGATTTCCTAGGTTTGTATCATATTTGGGACTAAGGACTGGGCTCTGTTTCAGTTCCTTGACAGTGGTCTGCAAAGAAGTAGAGCATGAAGTTGGGAGGAGATCATTACAATAATGAGACTCTCAAGCAAACAGAAGAAAATTAAGTGTTACCCACCTCACAAAATGGGAAAAGGCTAAAAGCCTCACCACGCATATGTAAAATCCTGAAGTGCTTAAAATAAGAAAAGACCCTCCAAGAAACAAAAACTAAAACCCCAAATTACACACTGTCATACTTTCAAAAGCAAAAACTATCAGACTCTCCATAAATTTAACGGGCCATAAGTCCAATACATTCGAGCCTAAAGAGAATTCTATATTGGGGAAATTGTTTTTGTCTCCCCACAGAAGGGCAATTACCTTATCCTTTAGCAAAATTTCGTATGTTGTTAAGAGTATGTTAAATTTCAATCGTTTGGTCTGTGGGTGCATCCATTCATGAGTTCTTATCTACAAAAAGAAACAAGTGAACTATAAGCTGCAGAAAAAAGGTCTTGCTGATGGGAATCAATTTAAATACTGCAACAATGTAGACATTTAACAGCATAAAACAATATGATAACAAAACAGAAGGACAACACACACATATATAACATCTATGTATTAAAATGTGTGTATATATATTAACATATATACATTTTATACATAAATATGTACACATACATAAACACACTATATATACATACACATACATAATCATACAGGAACTTTTTACTTTAATGGGTAAGATTACTAACATTAAAAAACCAACAACCTTTCAGGAAATGAAGTAAGATCATGGTTTTCTTACATACTTATTTTCACTATATCCACCTAAATAATCACATGGCAGAAGATAGCTGGTTTTCAAATGCAAGACAATATTTTTAATTCTGTTGACTATTAAGCAGAAAGGATATCTCTCACACACATTTACATGAAACTAAAATCCAAGCTTTCAATTCACATTTTAAAGACATAGGGCTTCAGCAAATATTTGCTCAGTCCCCATCAAAGTGTATGATATATGCAGATGATAAGAATATGAAGTATGTCTTATTTATGTACAAAACTTTCCAATGACAAGGAGAAATACTCACCATATTTCTACTATTTATGTCTCCTAAGTAAACTACAGCATTCATCTGAGGAGCCCAGGTTTGAATCTCTCTTTGCCAAGACGTCAAAGTAGAAAGTGGAACAACCAACAAGAAAGGCCCATACAATTGATGCTCGTGAAATAGATAGTTCAGAAAAGAAATTGTTTGTATTGTTTTACCCAGACCCATTTCATCTGCGAGAATACAGCTGTTCCCTCTGAAAAAAAAAGAAAAAAGAAAAAAAAAAGAATGAAACAAAGCTATTTAGGGAACGTGTGGAGATGATGAAGATTTGGATAAAAAGAAATTATTATCTTTTGAGCATAAAGCCTACTCATAAAAGTTTTCAAGATTTTTGCTACTATATATTTCGAAGAAATTTATTTACATTGTTTTTCCATAAAAAGATTTCCAACCCCCTTCTACTCCCTTAAATTAACAAAAAGGTTGCAAGTAGTCCTCCTGAGTCTAATTTTAAAAGTTTAACACTAATGTTGACATTCCAGAGATGTTTGTTTGGGTTTTCTCATTTTACTGTTTTAGGTTTGTTGGCTGTTTTAAAAATAGGACTTATTCCATTGAAACTAAAAGCAAAGTAATGACACAGCTGGTTTTTATGGAGAATGGCCATAGAATGGTAATTTTGGTACTACTTCAAGCAAAACCAGTCCCTTCAGACCTCCACTTTGAGCTTACAGTATGAAAGCCTCCAACTTAAAAAAAACCTCACCCAACAGAAAAAAACATTTCAAAACTTTACAAATGCTTGCAATTTACAAATAAACAAAATTGAGACTGCTTACTTGCACCATGAGTGAGCAAGCCAATTCAACCCATTTAACTGATAATCTCTTAACTCTAAACTTTCGTGTCCTCCAATGTAAGATGGTTGCTTCTTTAGTGCAACAAACCGTGGCCTTTGTTTTAGAACCTGTAAAAAGCAAATTGATCATCAGTCAATGATTGAACTGTAACTGATTGAAACTACCAAAAGATCTTCCTATAGAAAAAGTAAAGGAGGTATTTACTAGGTCATCAACTCTAGATTTTATCAATCAATGTTAAAAAGGCCATATAAGAACACCAAATAATTTGCAAGTTGAAACTATTAAAAAAAAACCAATTCACATTTCTACCATTGCTACTGCTGTGGTAGCTTGAACTTGGCCAGGAGCCAAGCTGCCACCCAACTGCTTACTCACTTCCCACCCTAGAGGGATAAGAGAGAAATGAAAAGGCAAAAGTGAGAAAAAAAATTGTGGGTCAAAATAAGGAGTCTACTGGGTGAAGGAAAAGCACCCACATAATCAAAAGAAAAAACCCCATAGAAAAAAAAACCACACAAGTCAGAATGTGAGTCACACATCAATTCACCAGCAGACTGATGACCCAACAAATCTCCAGGCAAGAGTCAGCCCCTGCTCAGCCCATTCAATTTATTGTTGAGTAAGACCTTAAACTGCACCAAGCACCTCTTTGGTCATCTGGGGTTCAGCTGTTACTGGTATGTTCCCTCTCAGCCTACTCATGGTGGAGATGACACAACATGACACAGAGAAGGCACTGTGCAAGTGCTGTCCAGCAATAGCCAATATCTGTTACCAAAACCATTTAGGTCACAAATCTAAACAACAGACTGCAGAGGCTGCTATGAAGAAAGTTAACCCTATCCCAGTCAGACCCAATACAACTGATTATAAATCCATTGCAAATTACCTACTCACCTTGCAGTCTTTAAAGGGAGTGGTCTTGGATTGATTTCTACTGAAGTACTCATCAATACGTGCCTGAAACTTTTTGGCAATGAGAGCTCCATCTTCCCAGCTACATTCAGAGTAAGGCAGACCCTGCCACTTACAGTAATAGTCTGGATAACCAGCAGCTGATTTCTGATTTGAATGAGCTGCAAAAATGCACCAGAGATCTGATCAGCATTTTATTTCTGTACTGTAGAAAAACATTCATTTTAGGTATTAATACAACATAAGCTAGACCTATACAGACAGCCGGACAGCTCTTCTCTTTACCTGAAATTTTGTTTTGGATTAAAAACTTTGTGATATCAATATTTTACATTTCTTAACTACAAATACAAGAGCATTGAGAGCACAGAATCCCTGACATTGATTTCTGTCCAAAAGCTTGTAACATACCAATTATTCTTTCCACTATCTGGTATTGTTTATGTAGATCATCTGTAAGCTCCTGCTGGCAGTTGTAATATTCCACATCTTCTGGAGAAGCATTTTTCAGCCTGGAGTGGGAATTAATTTACAACACTTATTACACCATATACTTCTAAATCTAAGAAATTCAGCAACTCTTTAGCTCTGAATGTAATCATCCCATGAATCTTGCCTGGAAAGGTTTTTTGAAGGAACAATTTAAAAATCCCTGCTATAAAACGGCCGTGTCTGGCCTAAGTGCCTCACCACTAATGACCGAAAATACTTGTTGCTGAAAATAAGTATTCTCCATTAGTTGCTTGACTAGAACAGCTGGTAGCTGTAGTAGCTGTGTCTCTGGATAAGCAGTACACTTTACAAGTTATTTTCATGAAATAGTAGTCAGGGTGGCTGACCCTGTAAGAATCCATCTAATGATTAGCTGCTAAAAATCCCACCAGCACTCATTAATTATATTAAACATACTAATAAAGCTGGACACCAAAGGGGTGACTTTAAAAGGTGTGTATATTTCTTCATGTTTTTATTCCCAAGCTTCAACCTCTGGTTGCAGTAAAGAAAACTGAATTCTTCAAAATAACCTGAAACGCTTAATACACCAAGAAAAGATTGACCCTTGCAGCAATCCTGAAGAACTCAAATCAAAGTATAATGGAAAAATTACTAAACGCTACAATTTATTATTCATTTTTAAATACTACTGATCTTGTTAAATACAGACACAGATGCACACATACCAGATTCAGAGGATTATGTTACTGGAACATGGTAAAGGGGCTTTGGCTTTCAAAATTTTTGTCTTCTCATTGCACAGGCACTGAAAGTTCTGTCCTCAAAACCAGGTAACAGGTTTCAGAAACACAACAGAACACCTATAGTGTTTCAAAATAAGTATCATAAAAATAAAAATATTCACCATCGTTTTGTTTCCTGATCCTTTTTCTTGTAATTGTCCAGTTTCTTCATTCCTTTAACATTTTGTTGCTTCAGTGTTTCCTCGGTTTCCCAAGTGTTATGGATGTGTGACCAGCCTTTCCATTTAATAAGATACTGTACTTCTGCTGGCTCCTTTGATTTTTCAAACCCAGCATTTGGGTCACCATCTGCCTCAACTGCATATATTGTGGTTGCAGCACCTGTGGCTGAGAAAGAAACCACATCATAAGCCTTGAGTAAGTGTGCATTGTCATACGTTAACCAGTTAGAAATGTAGTCAAGTAATTGGTGGTAATTTTAGATAAGCATATACTTGACTAGTGTCTACTGCACTCATGTCATTACTGTTATTTGAAAGATTGTGATGTAGATATATTAACACATGCACAGGTAGTCAAAAGAATCAAAAAAGCAACCATAACTTCTACACCTAACCTGCAATATCTTATCCTTCCTCATGAGAATTTTATTTGTATTCCTGGTTTTTAAAGCAGTCACTAAGGAATGCTCCACACTGACACTGCCTGTCATCTTTCTGTTACACTATTCTTTTCTCTGAGCATAAAGAAGACATCTGATGTTATGTCTGATCAAGACATGAAAACTCTACTAACAGGGACACTATAAATCTTCTGCTTCCTAAACAAGTTTGTTACTCGTCCTGCCTCTGCTATCTTACGAGGTAAAAATTATAAAGTACAGATAAAGTAGACTATTGTAGCTGCAGCACACCAGCAGCAGTAAACAGGCTCATATTGGTGAGGACAGGTTACAGAATCACAGAATATTCAGAGCTAGGAGGGACCCACAAGATCATGGAGTCCAACTCTTAAGCCTGTAGGGGATCAAGCTGTAAGCTCCCCTATCTGTAAGTAGGGGATCAAACCTACATAACCCTGGCACTATTAGTACCCAGCTCTAACCAAGTGAGCTAATCTCAGTGATGTTGATAAGGAAATGAGACCAGGAAGCTGCTGCAACAGATAAAGTCACAGAGTGGCAAGGCCAAAAAGTAACAACATTACCTGGGCAGGAAGAATGAAAGAAGTTTAGTTCCTAAGGCTTTGATCACAGCAGTAACACCATACACTGAAGCAGGATATGGGATAGCATGGGAGAGGGAATTTGAGAGAGAGTACAAGTTCTGAGCAGGGTCAATAACTTTAGAAAATAGGTATAATTAATGGAGAATGGTAGCTCTGAAGTGCAAGGGGCTCCACATTTGGGTGGGGTTTTTTCTTATTTGTTTTTATAATTATTTCATATTTCTTTTTATAATTTTCATATTTGTTTTTATAATTTTTCATATTTCTTTTTATAATTAAGAATCCTAGTATGGGAGAACTGGTTACTTGGGACAAGGAGCAAGCGAAGGTACTCAATAACTGTTTTGCCTCAGTCTTCAACAGCAAGTGATTCAGCCACACCAGAGACGAAAAGGCAGGGAGGGAATGGGAGAAGGAAGAATCACCGTCACCAGGAAAAGATCAGATTTGAGACCAGTTAAGGAAACTTAAAATGCAGAAGTCCATGGAACACGATGAGATACATTTACATGTCCTGAGTGAACTGGCAGAGGAAATAGCTAAGCCACTACCATAATTTTTGAGGTCATGGTGGTCCAAGGAAGTTCACGCTGACTGAAAAAACCCCGTTTTTGAAAAAGGAAAAAAGTAAGACCCAAGGCTCTGGGGACCCCACCATAAGAAGGATGTGGGCTTGCTGGTGTACATCTAGAAGAGGCCACCAAGATGGTAAGAGAGCTAGAACACCTATGACATGAAAACAGGCTGAGACTGGAGGCTGTTATGCCAGGAGAAGAGAAGGCTCTGGGGAGGCCTTACAGCACCTTCTAGTACCTAAAGGAGGCTATAAGAAGGTGGAGAGGGACTTTAGACAAGGGCACATAGTAGTAGGACAAGGGGTAATGACCTTAAACTGCAGGACAGTAGGTTTAGATTAGGTATTAGGAAGAGTTCTTTGCTGCAAGGGGAGTGAGACATCGTAACTGGTTGCCCAGTTACACCCAGAGAAGCTGTTGATTCGCCATGCCTGGAAGTTAAGTGTTCAAGGCCAGGCTGGATGCATACCTGCCAATGGTAAAGGAGTTGGAATTAGCTGCTCTTTGAGGTCCCTTCCAACCAAAACCATTCTATGAGTCTATGATTTTACCTTGTAGACTCAAACACAAACCAGAATTCTAGATACCACTGCAATTTTAGATGCATTTTTTGTAGCCATTCCACACATTGTTTTGTATTTATACTGCAGTAACTGAAATCATGATTTCAGTGGTTCAGCTTTGCCAGCACTGTCTTTCAATGTTCAGACTACTAGTCAGTTCTCCCATCATACTTCCTCCACTGCATTGTATGTAATTTGTACTGATCAAGTACACTGAACTGTACAGTGTCATAACAATATGGTGTGCATTATGCAATACAGAGCTATCTTCCACACAATTTTTATTTTCTTCTTACATATGCAATTTTTCTGTATTTTATTCTGCAATACTTAGATGGGAGTAAGAGCATTCTTATGAATATGAAAAGTGAAACAGTATGCCCTCTTTGTAACTTTAAAACTATTGCTCTTAAACCTATAGCTGAGAATGTGAGTTGAAGTTGCACCATGATCTTAACAAGGATCTTAAAAACACTTAAAAAACCCAATACCTCCTTTACGGCCAATTCGACTATCCATAAATTTCTCTATAGTTTCAAATTCATCCTCTTCAGGTTGTGGAACATCTTCTCCACAAACTTCTAGCAAATCATCAGAATCCGTCTTCGTTTCTTCAGCTTCTTTGTAACTAATGTTGACTGTGGCCTGGCGACGAGATCCCCTCTTATCATAGTCATCATCATCCTCCTCCTCCTCCTCCTCATCATCCTCTGATGAATCAAGTTGCCTCTTTTTTGGTCCTGCACTCTTTTTCCCACTTTTTGGCTTAACTCTTAAAGACAGTAATGTGTGACACAACAATGATGTTTCAACAGGGACAACAATAAATCTTCTGCAATGTTTTCTGAATATATGTGTTTAATGAATGTTCAATTACTCTGCTCTCATTTAAAACAGACAGGAAAAGGTATTCACTAGAAAGCATTAATTTATTATCATATTATGTACATTTAAAAAAAAAAAGCCTTTTTTTTTCTCAGTAAGTATTACTGCTTTCAGTCACATGTATAGTAGTAGTAAATACTCAATTGCTTATTAGAAATAGCACCAGAGCATTCAAATGCCCAACTACTTACCTGGTTGGAGGTTTCCGGCTTTTGACCTTGTTTTTTGGCTCATAGTCAGATTCACTCTCTTCACAGCTGCTTTTCTCCCTGTCTTCCTCTGATTCAGAATCTGAACCAGTTCCTGATACTGACCCTGATCCTGACATTTGCCAGTCTTCACTGTACATGATGAAAGACAAAACAGTAATTTCATGTTGTTGCATTTTCTAAAACAGTTATTCATCCATGAGGCATCTACTGTAATTTCAAGACTCTTCACAGAAATAAAAATCTTGTAACAGTTATTTCAGTTGATGAGACAGAAAATTGACCTCAGTAAATATTAGGTAAGCAAAAAAATGCCCAATGGCATCAAAGGGATTTGGACTAAGTTTTCTGCTCTCAAGAGGCAGATTTAAAATCTAAAAACTGGATTTCTCTATAAATTTCAGCATGAAGAAATGAGTTAACATGACATTAAGAAAACAAAGCACTTAACAAGTCTACCTGGAAAGATACATGCTAATCAGAAGTTAGACATGTTCAAATGATTAAGTCCTATCATACTTTATTCTGGAGAGTCCCACATTGTCTAATGCCTATGGTTTCTGTAGCCCAGGTAAAGAATCAGCAACTTGGGCATGAGAATTGCAAAATAACAGAGGCAGATTTGAGAAACGCAGAAAAAGCTGAACTGCAGCAACTGGTGAGTGGCACTGGCTCCCAAAAGCTCCCACTAAACTCTCACATCAGTGCTTCACAGCCAGGCAAGCTACCATGAGTAAGACATTTGTGACTGAGTAGCAGGATTCCCTGGTTTTTCCTTAACTGAGATTTCTTACTTTGTGATAGGAAAAATGAGGTACAGTATCTTGATTCAAACTCTGACTTTTACAAGAAAATTCAATCTTAGTAGATTAATTAACAATTTAATAAAGTTATTTAATATCAAAACTATAATAACTTTTAAGCATGTCCAAGGAAAGGAAAAAAGGAAACAAAAGCAACCCCACAAAAATCCAAAAGAAAAGTCATCTGGCATTAACTAAGGGATTCTAACTTCTATTTGCTTTGACACAACCTATTTGTTTCCCACCTCCACAACTATTTTTATGGAGAGCCTCCAACTCAAAAGTAAACTGCAACAAAATATTTTAGAAATAAAAGCAGTGATGAATGTTTTCAAACAATATTGCAGACTCTTGCTGAGAAACTACTGTGATAGTTTATTTTAGAATTATAAAATTGGAAATGAAAGATCAAGACAAATTAAAAAGAGAACTTAGGCATTTCAGTGTGAGGAAATCACGCATAAGCTACAAGCATCTGTCACTATGATAAAAAATGGGTGCTGTTACTTAGGAAAATATCTTACTCTTTATGTTTCTTCTTCTTGGTTTCACTAGATGAGTCATCTGCTGAATCTTCACTACTTGAGGAGTCCTGCAGGGGAATGAAATAAACCAAAGCCAATTCATTATTACAAAAAGAATAAAGTACTTCTAACAAGTAGATTTTGAAAAGATACATCACTTTCAAATTGGAGGCATTTTATTCATGTTTTACCCTCTTCACGCCTTGCAGTTTAACTGTTAGAATACTGCTATTGTTTTTGTAGTTATCCATCTATGAATACACTGTGCCAATATCGCTCAACAGAACACCATATCCCCATCTTAAAAAATCAGCATTGTGCCTACATAAACATAATCATGGTGTAAGCTGCTCCACATTAATCAAGATAATGCCTCTGTAAAAATCCTAATGAAACCTCCTACCCTCAAGAGCTTTTTCACCTTTCATATTTGTTCCCATTAAAACACCAGTTTAAGAAATTTTGAGAATAGCATGTCCCTTCTTTCTTTACAATAGAAGAAAAAAAAAGAATCCTCTTAAAGTTAGGTTTTCTTAAGGCAAATCTCATTGTTTTAAACTTAGTTTAGAATAACTTTTATTCTTAAAAGTATCTTTCTGGAAGAAAGCATTTAAGGGCTGTAAATTAACATTTTAATGATATGTGATTAAGTTTCCAGTTTAAAAGATGAGCTGCTAAATTAGACAAAATCAGAAATCCAACCAAATGAGTGTGACTACATGGCAAAGTCTTTGTAATACAGGACAAAAAGACTGCTTTACAAAAAAATAACATTTCATAGATCCAATTGGTGTTCTTAAAAGATGTTCCTCCTGCAAAAAGTCAACACTTCTTTAGCCTACGATTTAGGTTTTGAAATACCTGGAATACAGGCTTCAATATTAAAATACAAGAATTCTTTTGCAGCAACTATTGCAAGACTTGTAAAAATTAGTTTTCTACTTCATATGGAATTTCTGACAACTACAACAGATATCTTTTACGAAAAACACATTGAAAAAATATTTTAGTATTTTTATTTGTCCTTACAAAACTCAAGAAGCTGGAGATACAATTTAAGTCAGTACTGTGTGGCTTGATAATTTTGTCCAGACAACACAGAATAGCTACCTAAAACTAGCACAAAATCAAGACTGCTATAATTTTGGGACAATTCACTTGAAGACAAGTAACCAGAGAGATCTTTACTTTTCTGTATAAAAATGTCAGTTATTTGAATGTTAATTTTATAGACTAAACCCTAGGTTTCTATGTACACTCAGAGAATATGAATATGCTCTATGTAATTTTATTGCAATGCGTGAGACAATGAGACAGGCATGTGTACACTTTAAAAATTACATTAATCACCTCTTCTGAAACACTATCTGATGAGGCTGCCTTTTGTTGTTGTTGCTGCTTCTTGAGCACTGCTGATCTTTGCACAGCAAGTATACTTGGACTTGACTTCCAAAACTAAACAGGAATAGAGATGCAAGAGTCAGTTAAACATACTGAAAGTCTCCTTTATTTTCCCAAGCATCTTAATTTTATCAATTTAAAAATTTCAGTACAAAACACTGCATTAACTAACAATATCAGACAGCTTTTTAAAGTCGTAAGATTTCTACAAAACAGAATGTTATATGCTAATCACCAGAATAATTACTGCAACACGTCTAACCACAGTTGAAGATTGAAGAGATTTCTCAAGAATTTCACCACTTCTTCCTGCATTTAGCTGACTTACTGATAAAGAAAGCTAACTCCATGTAAACTTGAAATTTTTATACAATTATTTGTTGATACAATGAAACCAAGCATTAGAGAAACAATGTAAAAACAGAATTCAGGAACAACATTATGTGTATCATTCTCTTCCATAAGTCCCAGTAACTAAGTGCATGCCTCTGTATGAAGAAATTTAGGTAAGCTTTTAACCCAAAATATTTACAAATGTGAGAATTTTAAAAGCACAAATTTAAGTACTTACATGAGAAACTTGCCCAATGTTTAAGGCAGCCAAGTACATGCTTTCACTAATCCAATCAAGTTAAAATCTAATTAAGAACACTTCATTACCCTTCTATTTTTCAAATGAACACTGCTCTTTAAAATAACTTTAAAAGATTATTTTAGTATTTCCTTGCCACCCCCACCAAAGGATTAATTTATGTATCTTGCTTACCTCAGATCCATCAAGTTTTGGTGGTTTAGACTGAATTTGTTTCTTCTCTCTAGATGTGTCTGACTCTGATTCTGACTGAGTGCCCGACTCTGAACCAGAGTCAGAGTCACTGCTGCCTGACTGGCTGCTGCTTCCATCACTACTGCTTCCAGAGCTTGAACCAGATCCAGAAGCTGATGCTGACCCAGAATCGTCATCTGATCGGCTGCAATGACAAGTTAGTAGGATATTACACAACTGCCAAAGTAACAGGATTAAAAGAAAAAAAGTCACCTTAGCTTTACCTAGAACTCAACTGTTAAGTTAGATGAGACAAATGGGTAGCACACAAATGGAGGCAGTCAACTAAGTAAGCTGAGTTGAATAAAGCTAAAAATAAACGGGGAATAAGAATTCAAGGTATTGTCGGAATCCAGGACATCCCTCTGGGTGCCCTGGGTGATCTGAGACCCTGGTAAGGGGTCCAGAAACAAGCCACGAGAGTTCGATTAGAATAATGTTAATTTATCACCGGGTGTAGATGTAGAATTTAGCAGTCTAATGGAGGTTCAAGAAAGCAAGATGGAGGAATCTGGGCGTGTCCCTGTCCTTCTGCTTCTTCTTCTTCTTGCCCTCCATCTTCTGCTGTGGTGGTGGCACTTTTAGATTGGATTAGAGTAGAAATACACAGTTTAATAAAGGTGATGGGTATTGGTATAATATTGTAAACATAGAACACGTAGTACGTAGTATAAGAGATAGTGACCGCCCAGGAGGCATTCAGACAGCCTTGGCCAGCGGTGTAGGTACCATCTCCGCCGGCTGAAGAGAAAATGTTTAGGTACACGATAGAATAAACAACTTTGATAAGAAACCGACGCATCCTGACTCCTTCTTCTGGCACCAGGCTTGGGAAGAAATGAAACATCCGCAATCTCGGAAGGCTATCAAGCCCATGAGATCCGAGAGGAGTAATTAGATACCCTCTGTGAAGTCAAAATAAAGCTAAAGCAAAACCATTCAAATTAATATGGCAGTGTCACACAGGGGAATTAAAAGTGGTAGAAATGCTTTGTAGCCACACAAACTGTAGAGTTTCACCCCCTTCAAAATCCCTGCTTAGCTCCAGCAAATGCCATATTAGCTAATGGTTTAGTCTACTTCACAAAGGCCTATACAATATTGTTTTCAATCTTCAGAAATCAGTGGTAATCCTTAAAACAAAACACTACACAGATTATGCTCTTCTGTTAAAAGAGCAGCACAGAATTTGTCAGAGGTGGTATGACTATTGCCAAAGCACTTTCCTTGGCACACACTTGACCTGTCTAAGTTACTTCATCTGTATATTCATTTTACACCAGATTCAACATAATTAGAACACACATTAAAAGATACGTATTTCATGACCACTCAAAAACTTTACAGCATTTATTTTTCTAGAACTTCACAGAGTAGATGAATTTGAAACTTTAGTAAGATTCCTCACTAGATTAATGTTATATTTCAAAGATATCATGAGAAAGAAACACCATGTAGCAAAACAATTTCAAATTATGTACACACTGACACAAACACTTAAAATCCAGAGCAAACATGAAGCCAGAACTGAAAATGTTAAAGCCAAAACTGTATCAAAGCCCAGGTGATCTCTGCCAGCACAATTCACCTGGCTGACAGTCAGCTGGAGGTGAGGTGGGGGAGAGGGAAGATTGATCATCTGCTCCAGAATATACTTAACTGACTATTTTAAAACTGCAAAACAAAGCAAAATCACTCCTCTGCTTTTGCTGCTACCAACAAAACTGCGCCAGCAAAGAAGAAATTAAGCTATTCATTAACAGATCCCTGCAAAGTGCGTCTCCATCGGCCATCTGCAACCAGCAATCATGAAATAAAGAAGGACAAAGTGAACCTGGTAAAGCCTCCTTACTCTGAAGGGCAAGACCTGGAGAAACATGTTGCTACTGGGTTCCTTGCACTTGCTGAGAGGAAAGCTGAGGAACAACAAGGCTGCCCCAAAATTTCCAATTTCTTTCATCAAAGTCTTATTTCAGGCATGGTGCTATAACACTAACCTCATTTGCCCAAAAAGCAGGTTACAGAATATGATGCTACAATATATGTCCGGAGGTTAAATGACACCAGAAATTAATAGCATTCCATGATTGTCTTCTTAAGAGATTTTCATTGTAATAGAATTTTTACACACAAATATTGCCTTACCTTAAATACTGGATGAATTGCACCTTTATAAAACAACCATATTTCTCAGCAAAGTAAAGTGCCATAAGTACATGTCAGAGGGCCTACAGAAGGCAGCACTAACTGTAAATGAAGATATACAGAAGAAAACTCAGCATGGAGAGACACAAGTAAATACCAGCCAAAGTTCCAGTCACAAAAAGTTACCAAAAATATGTAAATCCTACCGAATCCTGAAGGAGGGGAGAGGAATCAAGTACTCTCATGAAGGAAAAGGCTTGCTCAAAGAGGACAATAATAACATGGATTACCAAATCAAAAATCTACGCAAAACACTAAGCTCTATGGATGGTAATTAAGTTAGCTTTCCATACAGCAGTAAAATAATTCACACATACTAATACAGTGCTAACTATAGGTTCAATTGCATACAGAGACACAGGCAACCAAAACAAAGTGTCTGTTTTCTACGGTGGCATAGGGAAACTAACTCTGGAATAAGACATCTTGGTCAACTTGATAACATTATAAGAAACATCTAAACCAGATACAGAAGAGAATGGTGGAGAGATAACAGAAAAGATGAAAAAAATAATTAGTTTACTTAGATAAGTAAGCAAGAATTACGCTTAGGTAGAATCACAGAATCATTAAGATTGGAAGAGACCTTCAAGATCATCAATGAACCCAGCACTATCACTGTAACTCCTAAACCACACTACCCACCACCAGACCAAATGCCTCCTCGACACCTACAGGGATAAACAACTGATGGGAAATTATAAGTTGTTTGATGTTCTTCACAGGAATTGAGTGTAAGTTCAAAACCAAACGGACTGAAATAGGAAAAATAAAAGTCTAGTGGATAATACTACGTGCTGTAGAGCTGGATGCAAAAAACCAGCTAATGTCAAATCTTATTATTTACTAAGAGATCAGCTAACTATCATCTAAGGTCTCTGTTAAACAATACCAATATGTCAACATGTAGATACTGGTGTAGATCATATAGTATTCACTGAAAAATATCAGGTTCCTTATCCTGCCAGCTAGCTCTTATCAAAGCTCTGAGTCTTGTAATGAATTCCCATTATGCTTATAAGAAGGTCCAGCAAAAAAAAAGCTATTCCATAATCCCTGTTTCTCAAAATAAATTGGCCTGATTTGGAGAAGAGCAGCCTGATACAACTCAACTGCATCACAACTCACAGTAACATCTGACAAAGAGTAAAAATCTTAATTCTACCACATTACTAATAAATGCAAGACTACAAAACAAACATGCACATAGAAGTAAAAGGAATAGGGAGAGAAATTAGTGAAATTACATGAAGAAAAAGCAAATAATAAAGTTCACCATAACTGATCTAGAGCTGCCCTAATGATACCATGCATGAAGGACAATGTAGGGTCCCTACCAGAGATAAACATACAGTATACAGAACAGAAAAAAACAGTCATATGAAATTCAAAGACTATAGCATCAATAACACCTTATTAAGCTTTCTTATCTCAGTGTCAAATCAGAGTAAGGAAAGGAGAAAAGACAAACTGAGTAGCCCGAAGTAATTTTACAACTAGGGTAATAGCAATGACTTGCTGAAACATTTATCAAACCTTAGTAATCTATGTCAGTTTACATACATGCACGAAGTTTGAAATTAACTCATAAAAAGCACTACAGGAGTTCAAACACACAAGGCTGTTGGGAAGAGCTTACTTCAACTATAATCATTCAAATTAATGAAGTTGTGTGAAACTACAAGTTCTGCCTGTGCACCACATACTCCCAGGTATCGTCAAGGAACTACAGTGCATATTAAAAAAAATTAGGTAAGAATAACAAATAGTTCTTATTTTCTACTGAAATCTAAAATCTTCCCTGTTGACTTGCCACAGGACAAGTAACTGACAGGCTCTGAGGGCTATCAAAGCAACATTTATCATATACTTTCATACACTGTCTCAATCTGAAACTTGGAGACAAGTCTACAAAGACAGCACTCTAAGTCTGAAACCTAAAGCCCTTGTTTGCAAAGGAAGTAGAAAGTCAAATAATAAACGAGCTCTGCATAAAGACAAATTGCAGATCTTTAAGACACTATAGACAAGCAGCACTGCATGAGATGTAACACCTACAAATCCCCAATAGCTGCAACAGTCCATACATCAAAGAACTTACTTTCCTCCAGAGAAATATAAGGGATTTGAACCAACAATAACAGTGATGCATTCTTCTGGAGCACATGAGGCAAAAAACTCACCTATAATAAGAACTACAGGTTTAGGGCTCAGTTTTCAGTGTGTAAAGTATTTTCAATATTAGAGAGAAAATTAGTATTTTTCTATCTTTTAAGTCAAAGATTCAAAAGAGAACATGTTTATGCCAAGACCAAAATATTATACACTTCCAAATGCACACTGTCCCTCTGCTTTTCCTGTACTTAAAAAAAAAAAAATTTGTCTAGCACTTCCAATGATAATATTTTGAATAACACAGCAGTTTAAAGAAAACATTTTTGTATCAACACAACAACAAAAAATCCTCTATTGTCCACCAGGACTAGCTATCTATTCAAACAAATTGAATAGAATTTTTCAGCCTAAGAATTAGTTTTTAATTGGCTCTAAAGCTTTGTATCTACAACATAGAAAGAGTAGTTGATTATCAACTGTTTTCTTTGTTTCTTCACATATCTCACATAAAGTAGTTTTAGACCAGTATCAGACCCAACTAATGATCCACTTCGGATATAAAGGAGCACCTTATTTGTTTTTTACAAAACACCTGTAAAAAAGCAGCAGCAATGAAGTGAAAACTTAGACCTATTTAGCTTTTTCTAAAAATTAAGAAATCCACCAAAATATGCAAAGACATACGTAAAGAGGAGAATAAAGAATTACGTTTCCCCTCACAACAAATGGAAAAGTGAAATGTATCTGTGGCATTTTCTAACCATGTCTGTTAAGCACCGTCCATAATGAAAAAATGAAGTCTTACTGAAAACCCAGTGTAGTAGTTTGGATGGTTTCAACTACCATTTGGTAGTTTTCAACTACCTTTTCAGCACAGATACTAGCAGTTTACTTTATCATATCAATTTAACACACAGAGACCAACAAATTCTGTCACTTTGCCTCTGCAGATGTAACATCACTGGGACATTATCTGTACTTTTTATTTTTGTTTCACATGTAGTGCTGACCTAAACAAAACTTAACAACAAGTCGTTGCTTTGCATCATCACAGGGGCCAGAGTCACCCTGGGCTTAACAGAGAAACTATCTCTTAAAGGCAGCCTTCCTAGTGATAAAGACAATCCACACCACAAACTGATGTGAGGAACGTCAGGATTTATCTAAAGGCTTTATCATGCTCTAATGAGCCAGCCATTTAGCTGCAGCATTTGCCCTAAAGTTTCTTTGAAAGAGAAACAGCTCCCCCTCTCCCAGCCTCACCACACCTCTCTGAGGAGACGAAACTGGCATTATGAGGATGATGGTTTTTAAAGAGGAGGGCACACAACAAGGATGTATGCAAGACAACTCATCGGGGTATGTAAAGAATATATTTGAGCCGGTATTTTGATTTATTTTTATCTAAAATAAACAAAACCAAAAAATCCCAAACCCAAAACAAAGTAACAACCCACAAAATAAAAAAAGAAAACCCCAAACCACAAATTCACCTCTTATAAACATTCAAGTATTTAATATGTGGTTTGACACTTGTAAGTTTACTTAGCCCATACATCTGATGGGCCAGTGTCACACAAGGCAGTGGAGTGACCCTGGGAGAAGTATGTGCTCCACAACCCAGATGAGTGACAGTGGTGCAATCACTCCACTCCTTCCGTGTGCAGTGAGACAGAACCGCAGTTTGTCTCTGCCCGATTAGGTGGATTCATGGATAGCTGATCCTTACAGAATGGAGAAGTAATTTAAACAAGAGTCCTGTAAGGAAACTGAAGGTACTGTGAGAGCATGTGAAAAGAAAATAGCAGCACTGACACTGCTACTGCAGTACAAGTTCTTCATAAGCCACACTCCAAGGTAACAGACAATGATAATTTAATGACATCTGACAAGAAGTTAAAGAAAATTTCAGTTATCAAGACTATTCAAAATATTATTTACCAATGTTAACAATTACTCTTACCCTAAATGTGTATTGTGTCTTGAGATACTAGCCAGTGGTAGCATGAAACCATCACAATTAGCAAGACATCTGAAAACTAACTATCCAGAACATAAAGATAAGCCTTCACTTTTCCCAATGTTTCAAGTAATGCAATAGTCAATCTTGCACTTTAAAAAATGTCGCTTAATTTATAATAAATGGTTACCAATCTGCTCTCAGGTTATTTTATCTAAGATCAAGGGGAAAAAAAATACATGCCATCAGAGAACTGAGGTTTTATTGCTCAAAAACAGCTAAAATAATGCAGGGAAAACTACAGTGACAAACTGAAGCACATTTCTTTGTCAGCAAACACTGTTGAAAGACATTTGGAAAACACAGCTGAAGATTTGAAGAAACAAGTATTAGAACAAACCATCCATTTCAGGAGGTTTGCTCTATGGGTAGATCAAAGTACAGATGCTTCTAACATGTCCCAAATTTAGGACTTTCAATAGTGAGGTATGAAAAAAATTACTTTTCCGAAAGGAAAAGCATTAGAGAAGTTATTTTATCAAAAGTAAACTACTTGTTTAATTTAAGAAGAAAAAAAAGGTTTTATGAAAAAAACTATGCAACTGTAACAAGGAATGTGTGGTTGCTTTGACTGGAATAAAAACCGGAGTCTAGCAGGGCTGGTAAGAGATTGCACTACAAAATAAATTCATCCACTCCATCAACAATAGGCAAGGTATTGAATAGGCAAGCAAAGAATCTGGAGCCAGAAGAATGCAGGAAGTCACTGATGTTCTTAATTTTATGAAAACAAGTCCATTAAATAGTAAAATATTTACAATACTTTGTAACAAGATAAGAAATGAACATAAAAAAATATTTATACCGTAAGAGGTTGAACTGCTAAGAAGCATTGTCGACCATGAATATTAGTTTTGGGTGGGTTCTGAGGACGTTGTTTGTTTTAAAAAGAAGAGTGCTTCAAATATACTGATCATTTCTGTGGAAACAATTTGTTACAATCTGCTATCTAGCCGATATTTTTGAAAAAAATAAGCAGACTTAATGTATCCCTTCCAAGTGAAGGTGACATTTTAATAGGTGTTTTTCAAAAGAAACTCATGCCATAGAGACAGCATTTTGGAAACAGAAGTTCGGGAAGGTTTCTATCATTATGTGATCTTATTACTAAAACCAATGCATATCACCTAATAAAAAGCTGTTGTATCTATACACATTAAAAGCTGGGAGATAAAAATTTCCAGCCTTTTAAAAAATCTTCCAAAAAGTTTCAGTGGGTTTTGAGACCCGTTTGTTAAAAACATGAGAACTGCAATCCCTTGAAATTAATATGCACAAAGTGATTGAGAAAGTAGTTGGAAATTTACTAGACAAAATTTTAAGAAAAACCTTTGCATAATTAGATGATGGGATTGAAAAAATAGTACTATGACTTACTAAGTGCAGTAAACAATGCACTTCTTCCATCTAAGCCATGTATCTTTGCTAGGTATCTTCTTCAGACATGCTAGTCATTAAAGTAAGGTACCAAAATAAACTTAACGAAGTACCATACCATCAAACCGCTGTGTCACAAAATGCTTAACCAAGATATGACTAAACAAGAATACTCTTAATAATTTTAGTAAGTGCTAAAAGGGTTCTTCTACTAATAAAAACCTAGTATTTTCAAATATTAAATCTTTATCTCACACTTTTAAATTTTCTATTTCTTGTATATGTTTTATAAGGTAGATTCCAGTACAAGTACTATTACTTGTATATACTTCAGAAATGAACTATATATACATTGAGATGCATGCTGAAATATTGACAGGAGTGTGCAAACTATGATTTTGGAGACCACTGCACTAAGGGATTTAAAAAAAAAAAGGTAAAGGAGAGATGTCCTCCTTTCTCCTTAACCCAGACATATTAAGCAAGCCTTGGTTATTAAAAACAAACATCAATGTGTAATCCCTCTTGCAGAGTTAACTATGACCCTCTTCCACATGACCAGTAATTCAGATTAAATCCTATTATGCTAGATGCTAAACTTAAGAGTAAAAACAGAATTATTTAAGAAAAGGTATATACATTTACACATAGGCATTCAAGGAGGGTATTTACATCTGTCATGTCCTCACAGTAAAAGGGGAACACAGAAACAAGAAACACAGAACTGTAAAATTTCTCTTTAACTGCTCCTACCTTTGCTCTGAGTTACAGAAATATTTCCTCAATTCATACTGGGAACAGTATGCACTGCCACACTTTGAAAACACATTCAGTCCTCATCAACACATTCACCTATTGGTGAGAGTATATAAAAACCCCTTTTTCTGGCATTGATATTGCTGCCCTCTCCAATGTCCCCTATGGTGCCAGTACCATCCAAAGAGAGAACAGATAGAGCTTTTCAAAACAGCCTCTGTTCTCATAAACATTCTTAAGTATCTATGATGATGTGGAAAAAAAAGCAGGAATGATCAGGCAGTATTTCTTGAGACTGCTGTCCTGAAACTGAAGCATAAACCAGTGTAAATCAACATAGAATCTAAGAAAAAATCCTAAACTGATTTCAAACAAAAAAGGTGTCTTTGGTATTCTTTTGTATTCAACTTTAGCACATCTACAACACTGTGTAATACCTTCTCTCCTTTTCCCTGGCATATGGCAGGGATATGACTAATATAATGGCCAACAGCATAAAGAATTCATAGAACACTGCAATGTCTACCAGCACCACTGCAAATTTAGAGCCCGTTTACCAGTTTTTGAAATGCAATTGTTTGAGTTTTTGAAGGTCATAGGAAAATACATACAGACATTCAGACAGATTTTTCGTAGCTCATATGATATTTTCTTCATCTGCTGAAATGGGGCACCCCAACAGCCAGGTATAACAAGGCAAAAATAATTATAATCAGCTGGAGAGAAGTCTAAAAGCTTTTCAGAGCATGAGAACAAGAAATCTCCTATTTTAACAAGTAATCTCTGATTTTAACAACTTGTATTAGAATTCCAGAAATGGTTTAATCTTCCTTGAAGTGGAAAAGGAAAGGAAATGTGAAATAAGAAGAAAATATGTATTTTCCGAAAATACTCCATGGAAGCTACCACTGCAAACCGAATTATAAGTGAGAATATTTCATACTGTGCTAAAATTTAACCTTTAAAATCTCTGCTACATTAAGGACAAAAATATGTCTGATAGAAAGGCAGTTTACTTTCATTAAAGAAATAGAACCCAAGTTCTGCAATAAAAGTATTAAAAACACAGGGAGATAATAGCAAAGAGTTAGTCATAAAATCAGGTTGCTTTCTTTCCATATTTACCTATGGGATTCTTTAATTTCTCCTGCATTTTTCAAGTCACAGTCTATAAGCAATTTATTTTCTAGCCAAAGAACTGTGTCAGCTGATATAGTTAAACTAGGGTCCCTATTTGACCAACGTTCCTTGCAACAAGTAATGCCCATCAGTGCCAAGCAGCACCACTGACTTTCACAAAATTTATCACCTGAAATGACACTACAAATTACTGTGATTCTGCTATCATATCTCTAGGAGGAGGATGCAAGGAACATTGAGTACTTCCTCAAACACGGATTGGAATACTGTCACAATTAGCTGTCTGCTGCTGTCTAATGTTATCACACAAATACTGTCTCAGGAACAGGGCTTCTGGTTCCCTCTCTTAAGAGCTCCTTTTACAAAAAAAGAGATGTTAAGTGTGATATTTCTTGATAATTCTTCCTCCTGTAAAAGCCAGGGTCTTTGCTTAAGTTGCTCTGTTGGAAACAGTTCAGCAAAACACAGAAGTGGGTACCTTACCCACACTCCCATAGATATGCTGCAGATACCTACGGTGGAATAGGACAGATGGCCTAGATACAACTTAACCAGCCTTTTCTTTTGCCTGTACATCTGTATCTACTTTTTCTTTCTTCCAAAAAAAGCTTGATTAAAACTGATAACTAAAAGAAAACTCCACTATTTTTAGGCAGCACAAATTAGAACCTCTGTCTCTCCCTCAGCCTTTCCAAACTTAATGAAGATGGTCTCTCTATAGGACAGTAAAGAGCTGGGAACCTATTTTTTTCATTCAAGTCTCCTGGCAGAACAGTCACTTTACCTAACATGATCAGAAAAACTATCAGCATAACAGACTTCGTTCTCAGTTAACTGAGAATGTTTGTTGTTTATCTGTGTTCGTTAAATTCACCCTACTTTACCATTTGACCAGTGTCAAATTTACCCTACTTTACCACATTATGTCTACCCCTTCCTTGTACTGTTGTCCTCTTTAACCAATTTTACTTTATTGTCCAACTTGCCTTTTTTCCTTACCTTCTTCCCAGATGACTGGGATTCCAAGAAGCCAAATGGCTGCAGAAATTATAAACACTATCAAGACCAGAACAGGAAGTGCAGATGCAAACAGGGCAAAGCAAGTTAAGATACATAATAGAGATGTTAATATAATAGATACAATGTTTGCTAAGATTAATCACTGAAGATCAATTTATGCTTTTCGGCACTGAACTCCATTAATCAAAATGAAATTTAAGTCCATTTTCTGCGTCATATAAGTCTCCTTCCCTCCTCCACCTCCAAGCAAGTAACAAATATGACTTATTTTTTAAAAGGTAATATGAAAATGTCATTATGTGTTTACAGGTGCTTCTGAATAAGAAACCTTACATTGCATTCACTTTGCTCAACTGAAATAGAAAAAACAAACACTCAAAAGCCGAACCTCCCCTCTCCAAACTAAACGAAGGCAGTAGTATAAAAGACTGTGCAGAGGAATGGGTCCTCATAAGGATATGGAAAATATAAACAAATGCTAATTCTCATTCTAGAATGATGGATAAAGTACTAATGATGATATCCTTGGTACTGCTGAAGTGAGGCTATTTCCTTACTGTGCAAACAAACCCCAGTAACAATGAAAAATTTAGCAGTCAGCAGTAACTTCCAGCAGCAAGCCAACAGCATATACTGAAAATGAACAGCAGGTCTCAGGACAGAAGTTCTACATGAAAAATTAGTTTCACGTACGTTGACAAACTGAGGTGTTTGAAAGAAAGTGCACTTTCCAGGATATGCACTTAAGAAACTTCTTACCTCTAGCCCTTGATAGTTCCATCTGTACAGCAGCACATGTCAAATCTGATTTGGTATGGAATTTAGACACACTGAAGGAATTTGTCTGGGTTTTTTAATGTACACTGCCTCTGGGTACTCCCTCCATATTCACAAATCTATGCCTGAACGCAGTACTTACTTGCAAACTCTTTGAAAGAAAAGCAACATAGGTTAGAGAAGATACCAAAGCAGGTAACAGGTTAAAACAAATGTAATTTTTTTTCTAACTCCCTCAAATAAATACCTATGCAATGAAACTGGGGAATGCTTTGGGGAGATGACAGGCTTAAAGCAAGTATCCTGCCACAGAATCATTAGTTTAGCTGCCACAGTCTTAAGTTCAGGTTCACCAACTTACCTTTAAAACAAGGTGCCCCTAGAGAGGATCATACAATGAGAAATTAGGCACTAGGAATACAAATCCTAAAATGGAAAGCTGAACAAGTCACATTGTGAATGAACTGACAGAAAATCTAGACTCCTGTCTAGGATAATAACTGATCCACGAATTTAACATCACTGATTTCAAGAGCATTCATTAGACATTACCTTACTAATCTCCTGTTTCAAGGCTAGCAAGACAGAGAGTAACAATTCAGGCAAAATAAAGTTCAACACACTAAAGAAGAAAGACATTACTATCTGCAGAGTCTTTGAAACTTATCTGAGAATGGACTGACTACTTTGCTGCTTGGTTTTTGAGGTTTTTTTGAGCTTAAACAAGCTGAAGGAAGAAAAGCTTTGGAATATGAAGAGCCTATTCAAAATGTGCAGAAGTAACAGATACTAAACTTCAAACTGGTAAAATAGCAAGTAAGATTCTACAGGCAAATGCTATGTAAATAGTAAGCTTTTCTAGTTTTATTTCTTCAAGAAATCTTAACTATTTAACTTAATTATAATGCATAAGGCAGATTTATCTTACTCATCACTGCCAGTAAAGAACAGAGGGCACAAAGAGTATAATGTTCAATCTGCCAAATGTTATTTCCTGTCCTTAGCTATCACAGAGCATGAACTGAATTGAGTTTTCATGGTATGGGCTACCACACTTTGTTTCCTGTCCTGCAGACTAATTATCTGCTGCTACTACTACAAACCAAGCAATGTTATCAAAATTGAACTGATTACCTACAACTTTCATGACCCTATGAGCTACATTGCAAGTCTTTATTTGAAAGATGCAAGTCACATATCTTAACAACACAAGGAAGTTCCAAAAACTCTTCACAAGCAGGAGGTATCAGTGATTACCCAGGGGTCTACTACTTTGCTGTGTAATGTGAGCAACCCTCAACACACAGCTGGATCCAGCAGCAATACAACAATGTCTTTACCAGAAGCTCCTTAGAGACCACTAGCAAAAAAGTATTAAATTGAATTAATTAAAAAAAACTTTGAAAAAAAACAAGGGCAAAAAGCAGCCAGTTGAAGCCAGCTGAGGGCCTACATCTGGACAGCCCTGACACATACACTGCCAGTATCACAAAACCTCACTTTGTCTTGAGGAACATGAAAAGCTTGCATCAGCTAAAATCTTGAAACTCTCAGAATAGCAGAATTTAATTTAAAATATGTGATACAGGTACGTGACATCCAGTTGGGTTAGGAAAAAAACAGGGATAAACTCAGTAGGAATTCCAAAACCAAACTTAGGATCACATACAGATCAAGAGCCAGATCATGAATCCATAATTTTTAGTTTGAGTTGGAAAGGGTTCTAGGAAAAAAAAAAAAACCTTGGGTTTTGATACATTCTGAACTCCTCCAAAAAGAAGTGAAAAGATGCTTTTAACTTCGATTTGGATGCCTTGTCATGCTTTAGTATGCTTAATTCTGTAAGAGATTATTCCTGATAAAATAACAATTTGTTAATTGAAGAGAAAAATACTGCAAAGAGCTTGCTTTATCCACTAGCTGTTTACAGTACCTGCTACCAACAGTTTTCTTTACCATTCAGCTACTTTTGCTGATCTGAGAATTCCTGTGCATTAAGTATCTAAATATATGTAGTTTTATGTATATGTTCTCTTTTGTTGTATACACACACTTTTACTAATATTATCTATTAAACTCCTACTAAAAAGAAGCCAAAGAAGCATGTGAGTAATTCTGCAAATATGCTTGGTCAATTTCTATTTTAACTCACAGTCAGATTTCAGGAAAGCGAGAACCTAAAGTTGTGGTTTCAACGAATCTTTTTTACTTTCTATGGAAGGTATGCATTTCTATAGTAAATTGAAGCCTGTTGACCAAGTCTTTACTCTTTACTTATTATGTGGTCCACAGACTATGCAATACACAAAACAAATTAAACCCACTGAAATTACTATCTTCTCTTAACATCAACTTTCAAGTGTGCAAAGACTTGTAAAAGTCTTTGGTGTAAGCAGCTGCTCCCTGCTTACTGTAAAAATGGCCAGCTACCCTCCACTCAAGCTACACTGAGCACATGCCTTTTTACCTAGAAAACTAAGGTATGTTCAAGTCCTCTATACCTTGTTCTGCAGAAACACATAAGAGCAAAGAGATGGGAAATCAGATTGTTATTCAAATAGGGCCAACGTTTAATTGCTGCAGTCCCTGTTCTACCTGGCACTTGTCTTGCAGTTCAGGTACAACTGCCCTTCTTTGCTGATTAAGCTTTCTTATTACTATGTAACTTGAATGTATGTATTCATATTGAAGTTTGTACACTGAATTGTTCTGAATGCTGTCAAGAACGCTATACAAAGATGCTCCGCTGAGTAAGCTTCTCAGCATACTGCTAGTAAGCCTTTGTCTGCACTCCCTTGCTATCCAGACGAACAGTATCTGTGCTATTTTACCTTCAGCTACTTAAAAACATTACGGAATAGTTATTTCAAGTAAACAAGAAGCTGGAAAGTAGACTCCACTGTGATTACTGGACAGAAACTGGAACACCAAGCAACAAAACAAGTTAACAGTGTTTACAATAATTTCCATAATGCTCCATTCTAGTACTGATTTAGAACTTCAGGGGTTCTGAAATAGGCAAGGAAAGTCCAAATGGTGTGGCCATGCACTTTTCCACCTGCAGCAAAACAGAACTTCAGGACCAACTTCTGCAACCAGGGAAAAGTTTTCTAGTGATCTAGCAGACAGATAAATAGATGCAACAGCGGAAATGTATCAGTGTGGCAAACTGTTCACTCTTCTCTCTTCAGAAAAAAAAAATCAACTTCACAGCTAGATACAGTGAATAAAGGACAGCTACAATCCCTTACCACAGTGCATCAAGTCAAAGGCCTATGACCAATCTCTTTTCCAGGCCCTCCTACTGCTGAGAATACTACAAGTTCTCCACAACTTTTTCAACTCATGGTGTTTCCATAAAACACCATGTGCTGGTGTATTTTTGTACATCCAGCCATGATCCACTACTTAATTTTCTGAAGCAATGATACATCCCCTGCATCAGGCTATATTTACCACTCTAGAATGACAGCAATGAAAGTTGGCATCATACACCAAAGGCAAATAAATGGCTTTACTACACTTCTATCAAATTTGCAAAATGACACATTTTTAAAGACTTCTCCTAGTTCACACCAATGCTGCTGCTTTTAGATTATCACTGTATTTATTTTCATATTTTCGTTTTTCCTACTAATTCTTGAATTTGATCTTCGCAATTTACTCCCAGCAGCAGTTCTCAATTGCCTTCTTCATTTATTTCGTTTCCAACCCTAGCATTCTGAATAGAATGGGATCACTATAAACTTAGTAAACATAGTCTGTTGCCAATTTTAACCTCCATTCTCTAAAATTCACATCTCCACACTTAAAGGATAATTACAGCAACACTTCCCAAGCTAACTACCTGTACAGCTGCAGCTTGCTAAGGTACCTCACCTCAGACTGAAAATCATCTAGAGTACTAGAAACTTACAAATTGAAGTAAAAAACCACTTAGCTATACCCCAAGGATAAGTCATAAATATTCTGTATTATTTTAATAATGGAAAGAGGAGGGTTCCATCATTTAAAATAGCAGGTTTTCTCACTTCACTTATATGAACGGCTTTCTGATAATGAATACAAAAACAAACTTTCCAAGGCTTGCCTTTGAATTAGACTATGTCACTATCAAGTTGTGTCACTATCAAGTGACACAAGCCTAGGAAAACCAGGGGGGTTTTTTAAGTTTTACGATTTGCCCAGCGGGGCACTTAAGATGAAGAATAAAGTCTCACTTTCCAGGCAAATATGAAGTTTTGAGTACTGTGCATCCTCCTGATACTTATTTTTCATTAAATTAATGGAACTTCATGACATTTAATTGTTTTAGTCTTATGAACTGTTCAGCTTTTAAATAACTTTAATGTATAGATATTAATGGGCAATCACAGTTTAGTACAAAATAGTTTCTCCATAGACCTTTAGCAAGGTAGCTTCTTTCTAACTTGTCCCAGGTAGTTTCAAGTTTTTTGGAAGGCTTTGTTTTGCCATTTTTTTTTTAAAGTAACAAGCATATTTTGCTCCAGAAGAGACTTCAAACTTGTTTGTTAACTGTAACAGCATCAAATTTATAGGAAGCAGAAATCTTCAAAAATTACTCTATGTTAGAGCTTACAAATGATTCACAAAATTGAAAATCTACTGCCTTTCTAGAACACTTCCGTGTATAACAGGAAGCTTGACATAAAAATACACAAGAATTATAAAATTTTCTTTAAGTTTCACTGTTCATAAACTTCCTTGTGATTTGCACCCAGGGTAACCTAAACAATTCTCTACTCCCTGTCTTCCCAGTCCACCATACACTGTAGAAGTTTGATGGCCAGCACATGCTGGCTGATTAGCTGGCAGTTACATGTTCTTCTTGCATTTCTTCTCTTGAGGCAATAATTAACATCTCTCTCTACCCAACTAGAAGTTTCATAGTCTGCAGAATGTAGTCTTCTCTGTAGCCCTCTGCCTGACAGCATTAACTAACCAGTTCAACAGGCTGTAATGTGACAGTAAGAGGGGTAGAAAAACACAGTTACAAACCACCTCTTAGAGGAGAAGTCCAACACTCACCTTTTATTGGTAAGCTGATTTTTAAACCTCTAGGTTTATCATATTTCCAGTTTTAGAAATCTAAATTTTGTAGTGCAGGAGGAGCTTTTTGAACTTGGAACTGTTCTAGTAAGTGAACTTAATTCCACCCCTACAAACTGGCTGTCATCCTGAATGGATGCAAGGACATTCTAATCAGGCTCTTCCAAACATTTGAACAGTTTGCACTTGATTTAAGCCTGTAAATTGACATTAGAGGACAGATTTTAGGGGTGTTTTTAATTAAGAACATGGCAAGAAAGCAGTCCTTTCACTTCCAAAAACAAATACTAAGTTAACAGTTTCACTTATACTAGTCTGACAGCTCTGAAGAATGACAGAATCATAAAGTATTTCACCTCAAAAACTGAAGTGAACCACTGCCCCTTTAAAGACACCCTAACTAGGGTTTTATACAACATATATTACACATGTGTGCCTTGCACTTTATAGAGGATAGCTTTAACATTTTAATTTTATGTTTTTGATACTCCAGGCACCTTTTTCCCTCAAGAAAGATACTATTCTGCTAGATGCCAACATGGCTTTATACTACTTCAGCTTTATTATGTAACACATATACATGATCATTCCCATTCCTAGCTGAAATTATGTGAATATAGCAAGCAGATTAAGCACCTGTAAGAAAGCAAAGCCAGTTTTCGTATGATCTGCCTACTAACCACCACATTTCGCATTCAGTTCAAATTTTTAGTAAACAAAATACAAGAAAATACATAGCCAAGAACAACTGAAATAAGCAAGTCCTTACCTTGACTCTCCACTACTGTTTCTTACACTTTCTTCATCACTGTGCCCATTCATTGTAAGTATTAAAAAGTTTTAAAAAATAAATAAAAGTCCACTCAAGTTACAAGATGGATATCAGGAATCCACTTCTTGCTACTCTTAAATGTTTTCCAGACGCTGTACGTGTTTGCTTTACTGTTCTCAGCAGGTAATCAAGATTTCTCCCAAAATACCTAAAATAGGAAAGGAAAATATTAACAAAATTTGAAAGTATGTTTGCAATTGAAGACATATCAAAATTAAAATGGTTTTTTTCCCACAGTGAAAGGGGGCATATTTGACGTCATGTCCGTAACTCAATAATAGCATTTTTCTGTGTGTTACCTGCTCATGGCTGATCATTTTATCACTATTTCCTTTTCTGAGGAAAAAAAAAATATTTTTCCTGCTGTCTGTGAAAACAACAAAAAATAATGTCCAGAGAACAACAGGTCTTCATATTAGTTATTTTTTAAAAAAAATTGGAAGATACATAAAAAAAAATACACCAAATACAGGGAAAACCTGTCTTGCTTTTTGTTTGACTGAAGTGGGGTTCCAGCATATACTTCTTTTTGCCACTACGCTTCTTTATGCAACTTTTCATGGATGGTGCTATAAAGATGGCAATTTCTGCTGAACTGCTAGCTGCAGAATAGGAAAAATTGCAGAAATTATGTTTTCTTTAATATTGGAGGGTGAGAACAGTTTACTGCCTATCTGCAGTATCTGCCTATGTATCGTTTTTAACTTTGGGCATAGTATTGAATTCAGGACAAAACAGAACTTAATATTAAGGAAAAAATGCCTCCTTGAAGAGATAGGTAATATTAATTTTCTCCTAAGATCTGCTTAGTAAAATGTATTTCATGCACAAAGCATTGTGGAACACGCACAAAACATTTCCAGGAACACACATAATGCTACCCACTTGCAGTTGTGGGCAGGAGCAGGAAGCTAAAAGATTGTACTGTTTAACAGGAGCTCCCACTAAATCAAACCAGCAAGATCCCAGAGATGGAATGATCGTTCTTCCATATATATCAGTCTCCCAGACCAAATCACTATGCGGTCAGTATTCGAAGCAGCCAGAGAAAGTTTAGGCTCACGGTAAATGGGCCGCAAGTATAAGCTCACTGATAATCAGATCAACTTGTGCCCTCACAGACTTAGCGGTGTGAAGGCGATTAGGGTCTCGCCTGCCCCGGGGTGCTTCCCAAGAACAGGCCACAGCCCAACCCAGAGCCCATCAAGGTGGCGGTGAGGGAACTCTAGCTCTGGGGCGGGCACTGCCCTGCGCTCACACCGCCGGGCCGCTCCAGCCTGCGAACAATGGCGATGAGGGATGGGAGCGCGATCGGAAGGAGCCCCGCAGCAACAGCGGGGCCGCGAAGCGCGACCGGGGGCACCCTGCGGGGGAGTAGGGGGCGCGCCGAGCGATCCCGCGCCGGCACGAACCGCCGCGCCCTGGGCACCCGGGAAACATCGCGGGCGGCGGCAGAACTTTCTCCCCGCCGCCCGCTCTCTACTGCGGGCCGACCCGATCCCAACTCTCATCCTCCGCCGCCCGCGCCGCTCTCTCGCTGCCCGCCCACAGGGAGCGCCGGCAGGGCCGCCCGCCCGCTCCGCTATCGGCGTGGCCTGCACGGGCGCCGCTCTCTGGCAGCGCTTCCAAGGCCACCGCCGCCGCCCTGCACGATCGCTTCCCCCGGCGCCCCCCATAGCCCGGAGCGGAGCCGCGGCCACTCTTGGGCCGCCCAGGCGGCTCCGCACTGGCTCCCCCCGCAGGAGCGCGCGGAAGCAGCTCGACCGCTCTGCCCACCTCGGCCCTGGAGAGTCGCTCCCGCTCTCGGCGGAGAACAGGGAGCGGGCCCGAGGAGCCGGCCCGGCGCCGGGAATCCACCCCCCTCGCGACTGCCACCGGGGCCGCATTTCCTCCACACCGCCCGCCCCCCTTCTGGCTTTCATCTCCGGCAGCCGCGCAGCTCCCGGCCGGCGAAGGGAGCCATGGCGGCCTCTGCCTACCTGCGGTGCGTGGGGCCCGGCCGGCCTGGCCCTCTCCGGGCCCCCCCCACGGCCCGAGGTCTCGCTGCGCCCCTCGGGGCGTACTGCTGCTCGTACCGCAGCCCCGGGTCGCGGGCAGCTCCCGCGGCCGCGGCGGGGCCTGGGCGGCCGCCGCTGCTCTTGCCGGCTACGCGCTGCCCGCGCCGCGGGCTTGCTCGCTCTGCCGCTCGAACAATGGGGTCCGGACCACGCTGGGAGGGGCGCAGGGAGAACCGGGGTGGGCGCCGCTCCGCTCCGCCGCCGACTCCTAAGTCCTGCCGACCGCCGCCATCACGCCGCCGCTCCGCTCAGCCTCCCCCTCCCGCGGTCGGATGGAAACCCCGGGCGTGATGTCAGCCCTGCGCCCTGGGACCGACCGGCAGCGGGAGGAGGAGCCTCGGGCGGGGGCGGCGAGCAGCAGCGCCGCCGCCGGCCCGCGCGGCGGAAGTGGTGCGGTCGCGCTGGCAGCCGCCGGGCTCGGCCGCAGCTCCCGCCCGCCATCCGCCCTTGTCTGCCTTCTGCCTAGCGCTGGGATCGCCCATCCCGGCGTGCGGGCGCGGGGCGCTGCCCGAGGGGCGCCATGAGCTGAGCGCCGCGGCCGCACTCCGGAGGGGCCGCCTGGTACTGCGCTGCTCGGCGCAGGGTTTTGTTTGCGGTTTTCGGTGTAAACTCACGGCCCGGCGACAAACGCAACCGCGCTTCTCACTTCACGCGGTCACAAGCGATGGTGGGGCGTACTTAAGGAGGTTTGGACTGTCCCCTGGCAGGGAGCTGGCCTTACTTCTTGAATCCAAACGTGTACGCCTGGTCTTACGCCCGCTCCTTGCCAGTGATCGGCATGGTTTAACGAGACGTCATTGAAAAATACCGAACAGCCCAGCCCCGAAAAGAACAACACACAGACAAAAAAGTAATTTGTGTGTCCAAACATTCCCAGAGTGGCAAAGGAAAGTAGCCGCTGAGTGAGAGTGTGCTGTATACAACACGGCGCTGGAAAGTGGCAGCAGCTTACTTGCCTTCTTCCCGGTGAAAGCACACCTGCACTGTAAGGCTCTATCACCCTGCAAGAGGATTGTGGGGACATTACTGACTGACATCTGGCACCAGACCTTTGAACACCTTGCAAGGGTGAAAGAGGTCAGATCAGGAGGAAAACACAGTTTTCTCATCAATGAAGGAGATCTTGAAGGAAGCTGCTCACCGTATGGGTATACAAGAGAAAGATGGTCACAGCAGCTGTCAAATGAATTCAAGCCTGAAGAGTTGTTTTGGCCAGGACCCAGATTTGAGCCACAGTCAGCCGGCGACCTCTTGGTTCCGTTGTCTTAACTCATGGTTGCTCTTCCAGGGTGAGCAATGGCTGCCTTGGTGCTCAGTGATGTGTGGACAGCTCATGTACACACCACCCTGCAGCTGAGTTGGTTAGGTTTTCTGGAGCCTACCAAGGAGCCTTCACTGCACCAAGCATGATGTGGCCTTGGCAGTCACACTCAACAATTCCCTGTCTGAGGCCAGATGAGGCATATACACTGGCTCAGCTCTCAAGCACTGTATAGGAGATTACCACAAAATCTCAGTGATGGATGGCAAAGAAAAAAAATCCCTCTAGAGTTAAGAAAAATACATTTAGGAATTGCTTGGACAAGAAAACAGCTTGAAAGTTTACAATAAGGGTATAATTATGCTATGTTCCTTACTGAAGCACTGAAGTTTGCCCAAGCCATCTTAAACGAAAATATTTTGTGATAGACAAGAGTGGTGCAAAGAGCAATGGACTGAAGTTTAAATTGAAGAGTGTCAAAATGAAAATAAACTTTAAATTAAGGTAAATTAAACTCAAAATACCTAACCCCTTCCCACAGGCAAGTGGTTGTTCAGCCGTCCCTAGTGGAGCAGCACCCTATCACATATCCCACTATCCTTCTTTTCCCCTCGGTTTAATATACTGAGCATGATGGCATATGGTCTGAAATATCCCTGTGGTCATTTGGGCTTAACTATCTTGGCTGTGTCCCCTTCCATCTCTTTGTGCACCTCCAGTCTCCTCACTGGTGGAGTGGGATGAGGAGCAGGAAAAGCATTGACTCTGTGTAAGCCCTGATCAACAGTAATTAAAACATACTTGAGAAATCAACACTATTTCCAGCACAAATCCAAAACAAAGCCCCATTCCAGCTATTGTGAAGAAGACTATTTTTATCTTGGCCAAAACTAGCACATCTACATGTTTAGTTGTATTTTACTTAATAATCTTCTTTGCTTTTTCAGTTTTCTTTACCTAGATTTTTAGTAGAGTTTCTCAGCTCTCAGCCTTGGAAATCTCTTTTGAAGGTATGTTTTCACTATGTTTTCAGTTAAATAACTGGAGTTAAAACTGCTGTGATACCAACCTCATCTGCTATGAGAGCCAAAAACTAGGCACTTAGTTATGTGAAGTAGGTCACCATGCACATGCAGTGATCTCTGGGCAGTGTGATAGTAGCAGCAGTTGTTACTTAGAGTGCTTTGAAATTGCCAAAACAGTGTCTGGAGATCTTCCTCCATGTCCATGTGAGAGATGGACTTTTCTTTCACATCAGAACTTCTTCATATTGCATCTTTAAGCAATTCCTTCTTTCCTAGATGTCACAGTAAAGTATGGATGACATTCCTATCTTAGCAGCATTTTGTACCATAAGTAAAGCTGACTTCTGGTATGCACAGCTTTCAGTCTGCATCAAGAGAGAAATACACACAATGTACAACATTTTAAGGACAGATGGACAAAGCTTTTTATCATTACAGAAGGCTACCACCTGTGGAAAAAAATTACTTAATTTATGCAATTCCTTAAAAAAAAGTCAGTACATCATTTAACTTATTTTCAAGTTAAAAATAACACCTTCGGCTGGTACAAATGTATGCATAAAATTTCTTAACTATACGAATTTAATCAAATTGAACAACAAACTTGTCGCTGGACAAGCATGACTAAGGCTTCACTTAGAACTACACATACGATCAACTGACGTTTTAACAGACTGCTACCTTGTCTGAACAAAGTATCTGTATACAATCCGTCCTCTACAGAAACATTGTATCTCTGCATTGGCTGATTATCTTGCTGAAAAGCTCAAAGAAGTAATATAAACAAGGGCATTTGTATGGTTACAATGAGCCTTTAAAGTTAATATGCATCAGGACAGCTGAGAAAAGTTCACACTTTTAAGTACTGTTTTGTTTGGTCTAGGTCACCACAGAAAGAAACTCTAATGTGAGTTTTGACATTTTTTTTTGTTTCTGCTACAGTCTGTTGTTTTAAGTGAGCAAGTTATTTTTGTCCTTATAGCTTGTTTGTCAATGAAACGGAATCCTTTTATCTGACTTTTCTGTATTTTCCTTTGTGACAAAGTTGGAAGCATTAATTCCCTCCAAAAGCAGCTGCAGGGTGTAGATCTTAGATGCCAAATAAGCATTATGTCTATTAGTTTTCTTCTCAATATTTAGCTAACAAAAGCGTAAATTGAGTGTGAGGTATACTTTTTTCTTTTTTTAGATATTAACCTGAACAATCAAAATATGTCATATTCTACATGTAGGTTTAATATGTCATAACTCTCCTTTAGAGAGCTATTATACCATTTCTGGGGCAGACTGCCATTTTACAGGGTTTGCAACAGTTATGTCATCCAAGTCTTGTTCATCTGGCACCTTCCTTGCTTTCCTTATTTGCATGGTGGTGTATCATAAACTTCTAGAGGTCTCATTCATGAACTGTCTTCCCTAATTCAGGTGGCTGGCCAGTTGGCCTGGTTTGTAGAGCATTGGCCAGGTGCACTTGGCAGGTAGAATGTCATAGCAAAAGGGATTTTATTGGGCAGGTCTGATGGAATATGCACCCTTGCTTAGTTAACTCCCACCATAAGGGATTTCTTGTGCTGCAGGCCCTCCTCTGTGACCGTGTGTTAGCGGGAACCTGTTTTTCATTTTTTATAAGCATTGTTATGTAGCCTTATGCATAAAATGCCAATACTTTGTAACATGTCACTGTAGCCTTAGTTTTTCTAATTTACTGGAAGTTAAGAAGTATAAAGTGGCATAAGTATATGCTACTATATAGAACACTATATTTACATCTGGATATTTTATTTGCACACTTATTTAAGTCACAAGCTTCCCCTCCTCATATTCCAATCTGACAGAACTTATACTACAAGTGTTTACAAATGCAGATGTTTGGAGCATCCTCTCTGGTACAGGAAGGCCACTCTTAGGCATCAGTTCTAGCAAACTAATATATTTTGTGCTAGTATATTGGTTACACTTGGCCAAAACCTTGAAAATTATGCCCTATATACTGGAGTAATGCAATTCTCTAGCTGGACCAACTGAAATCGTGTATTGCATTAGACTCAGTGGAAGTTGTATTAGACTGGTTATTTCCCACTGAGTTGTGGCAGTATGGGTAGGTCATGCTAGAAATTATACTAATGAGTAGAAATTATACTAATAAGTAGTCTTTTGGTACTTCAGTACTTCTAGGTGTAAATAAGTTAATAAAGAGTAACAGTTTTCTGTGTCTGAGTCTCTCTATGAGAAGAACCATTAGAGTGTGCAGAATTCAGCTCAAATTTAAGGTTTGTTACTTAATCCTACCACTGTAAGGAAAAACAGACTAAAGAATTAGAAGGAATTATATGTGAACTGTTTATTCCAGTTACTAAATGAAGGATAAGCAGGAGTGTTGTCTGAAGGAGGAATCAGGCTTCTGTACTTAACTATACAACATACAAAATATGAAGTAGTGTTTGGAAAAGACCTGTGCTATATTGCTGTGTACAACAAAACCAATTGATTCTTTGATGTCGAGAGGGATAGAAAGCAGTGATTTTGAAGCTGAGAAGAGTCACAAAAATGCAGAATATATTTGTTCCTTCAAATGTTTGTACTGTCATTCAGAATTTAATCCTCAAAATATTCCTGCATGACACAGTAAATAAGAATTAAAAGGATAAAATAGCAGCAGAAGAAAGAAGGCTACAAAGTGTTAACTGCATGTACTTTATGGCAAGACACTAAAGACATAACAGTGTCTGTATCTATTTTCTCAGGGTTAATTTTTAAACTAATTACATAATTCATTTACTACTAATATAAATTAAAGAAGGACAATGGGACCTCAGATTTTTGAGTTCTTCTCTGAGACAGTTCATTAATGTATTAAAATACAGATCTCTGTCTCCAGGTCTTACCAACAAGATGGAAAAGAAGTTCTTTCTGAAATTATTGATACCAAGTTTTAATTCTTCCAGAAGATTATAGAAGTTAATGATTCCCCTTAGAAGTAGAGCTGAGAACTCACTTTAGTAGGAAGAAACACCTTAGAGACAGGGATTCATTACTTGAGGCAGAAGAGAGCTAAGTCAACCCTAAAACTTGAAGAAATGTAAGAGAAATACCTTTACTGTCAGACTACCATTTAAGACTCCACTGTCCAGTCATATAAGGCAAGGAAATATAAGAGAGGGTTACATCATGTGCTAGAAAATATGAAGCTGTATCTGAGGGCAGGAGCCAAAAATATAAAGTTCTGTGAGGTTTTGGCAGTTTGAACTGTAAGGTTAGAAAGTGTCATAAACTTTCATAGAAGGTGTCATGAGTAACAAGAAATTCTAATGTGTGTTTTAACATTTTCTTTTTTGTTTCTGCTACAGTCTGTAGTTTTAAGTGAGCAAGTTATTTTTGTCCTTATAGCTTGTCTGTCAATGAAACAGAATCCTTTTATCTGATTTTTCTGTTTTTTTCTTTGTGACAAAGTCCGCTACACATGGTGGATTGACCTTAGCTGCCTGGTAGATACCCACAGAGCTGCTTTCTCATTCCTCAACATCAGCAGGATGAGGAGAAATTTAGATGAAATTCATGAGTCAAGATAAAGACAGAGAGAAAATCTACTAAGTAACATCACAGGGGAAACAGACCAGGCAAAAAAACCCAAACAATTAATTTACTGCCAATTAAAATAGAGCTGGATGGTGAGAAACAAATACAAAATATCTATACTGCCTTTCCTTCATCCTCCTTCTTCTCACAGGCTCAACTTCAGTCCTTCAATTCTAACTCCTCTCCCTCAGTGGTGCCAGGATATGAGAAATGGCTGCTGGGATCAACCCATAACAGCTTCTCTCTGCCACCTTTTCCTTATCACACTCTTCCAGTACTCCTGGGTGAGTCCTTTCCATGGGATACAGTCTTTAACAAACTGCTTCAACATGGGTTGTACATGGGCCGTTCCATCAGCATGGTCTGTAGGGGAATCTCTTGTCCAGTGCGTGGAACGCCTAGTCCCCTCATTCTCTGATCTTGGTTTTACATATTTCTCACTCCTCTCTCTCAACTGTTGTGCAACAATTTTTACCATTTCTTAAATAAGTTTTCTGAGAGGTGCCACCACTTTGACTGCAGGGCTCAGCTGTGCCCTGTGTCCACTGGAGCTGGCTCAAACTACGTGGGAGGGGCACATGGCTGCTCCGCAGAAAGGTTGTACTTGCAGTCCACTGGAATGATCATAATGTTGCCTTGTAGACCCAATGCAATAAGATAGCAAGTCACTTTCACCATAACGAGATCTCCAGAATCTCCAAATGGTTTAATATTTTACTTCTACTTGAGCTGCTCAGTTTCCTTGAGAACTGGTACTCCATAATTCTGAGAGTAAGAAGTATTTTCTGGTGGCTAACTTAAGCTGGGTATGCATCCTGGCATTCCTGAGTCTCTTAGGAAGTGTGCAGTATTTGTGCCAGAACTGGATAGTCCTTCCAAGCACAGGTTGTGAGACAGAACTCAGGACTAGTCTTTGTCCCACGGAGGGCCATGAATTATGCTTTCACAAAGATGTGAGTTATGCAGAGAGATTTAGCCATTTTCTTTTTGATCACTCTGATGAAGTAATTTGCTGAGATGCTTCTCTGTTTCCTGAGGAAGTCCTTGCAAATTGCTAGCTGTGTGTCAAGACTGGATGACAGGAATATGATGACTGGAAGTAAGAACATTGCATTGCATTGCAGGAAGTTGTGTTTTTATATCCTTGTATTTTTATGTGTAAAATACAAAAGGTCTTGTAGAGCAGAAAATAGGAGTTATGGACCTGACTGCGAATACAAGCTGTGCCTCTCCTACTGTTACATCACAGGAAGCTAGGAACAACTGGCCATTTTACTCCATAAACAGTAGAAGTTTCTGTTCTTCTGAAGAACATACAAGGCATGCAACATCTGAAGACAACTGGCAAAAGTGTTCAACATGTTTCAAAACCGAAAAACACTAAGTGTTTGAATTTTAATCAGTCTCCCTAAAGAGATGACAATAAGGAGCTGGGAACCAGGTATTGCTTTATATTTTATATATATATATATATATATATATATATACACATACACACACACACATAAGGCTGGACATATGCTTGCTTTTAACGTGATATTCAAGATAACAACATAAGTAAACTTATGTGTTGGGATACTGACATATTTGATTGTGGGCTTTTCAAATTAAGCACGTGGAATAACAGGACCTCTTCTTGAACTTTCAACGGTATGGTCCTTCAGGTGGAGATTGGAAGAAAAAGCACTGCTGTAACCCAGAGAGATTTCACTGACTTAGTAAATTATTATGAAACAGGACGATGCAATAATATTGTTTGTTAAAGAAAAGCATCACAGGAAATTAATACTTGGCAGGACTGTACTTGGCCATTCTGTGTGTCTAAATTGAGAACATTCAGTGATATGGATACCAAACATTCCTCTGCATACTGGGTAAAGCAGCAGTATTATATCATTTCAATGTGGGACTGTCTTTAAGAGGCTTTTAGTCATTTAAAGAAACTGAAAACTTTAAATTCAGAAAGTGTCCAATTGATTATATCTGGAGAGTCTTAATCTAATCTTTTCATTTTAAATACATCTAGATACATAAATTAGAAATCCTACTGCAAAAATACATCAATTTTTTTTGGAATATCCATTTAAAAAAGAAAAAACTGCCAATCCCCAAAACTTTATTATTGATGTAACTGTTGGGGTTTTTTTATTTTAATTGAAGGCATGGGGAATACAATAATATGACCAAATTAATGAACCATACCAGATGTCTTCATTTCAAATAAATGTCTTGTGATCAGTTAGTTAGTTCTCCTGATCAGTCCGTGGAATCATGGAATCTCGCTACTATTGCAAATGTAATAAAAGTGTTCACATTAAATGACTGACACCAATTTAGTTGGTCACACAAAATGTTGCTTTAACTTTTTGTTGTTGTTGATTGAAGATACTTTCATATGCCAGAAGTCCTATCACATCTTTCTATAAACACAGACTTAAAATACAGGGATTCTGCTCTTTCCTCCCTCCTTCTTTTCAATGTCAAAACTTAAAGAAAAACTAAATTCAGTTATTGAATTTGGAATAGACAAAGGATAAAATGGCAATTTCTGTTTTAAAAGTCCTGGAAATGTAAGTCCAGTAGTGCTTTTTAACTTTAACTTTGCTAAGAATATCAGACAGGAAAATATTTTCACAACTTTAAATATGATGGGGTGTAGAATAGGAATGAGGACTATCTTTAGTTTATTTTGATTTCAAACAGTTTGATAAATCATTTAAAATCTATGCTGACATTAAGGAAGTAGTAGTCAAAGGGAGAAAGCTACTTACTTAGGCTGTATATTACTACATTTTATTCCTGAGCTCCAAAAATAACAGAAATGTAAAGACTAGTGAGAAAGAGTGCTCCAAGATAAAGAATATATTCATATGCCTTTGGTCCAGAGTGCCTTAGTGCATGCTATTGCTATGAAAATATTCTAGAGCTGCATTTATGAAAGTGGGATGATAAACAGTGATTGTGAATTGCTTAAGATGACACAGCTGTGTGAGACAGTTCTGGCAATTAGGCATAGTTTTCTTAGATACAGGAATGGATTATGCTTGGTAAGTGTACAATAGACATATACCTTCCAAAAATCATGTGATTGAGGATTTCTCATACTGATTTTTAAAAGAATGTCTATTTTAAAACTTTCTCTTTACTGTCACAATCATGAGGTAAGTCAAACCTGAAAAAAGTTTCTTACAACTCACAATTCCAAGATATGATTTCTCCTGTTGGAAAATTAAGATACATTTTGTAACAAGCAAATCGAAGAATTGAATCAGCTTGTCCCTAGGTAACTATGTCTTAAAGTCATTCTTCTACTAGCTAAGAAATATTTGCTGTTGCAGTGCTCTGGTTTGAGGGGTTTTATTTGTTTGTTTGTTTGTATTTCAAATAGTTTTGAAAATCAGCCCTACAAAAACAACCTTAGGGGCCCATGTACAACTTGTAAATGAGAGTGACAGTATGTATGTCTCTATCTTTGGTAGAGTAACCTGGACTATAATACAAATATGTGTTGCTTCCTTCAATATACAGTGATTATTTCATCTCTTTAAGAGATCTAGGATTGAGAATTAATTGTATTATCAAAAAGGGTGCATTGTGGAAAGCTTCTTGCAAATAATGATTTTAATAGTGGTTCTCCTTTGTATTTACAAAGCATATCTCTACCAAAAACGAAACAGCATATTATGTAGTTTCTTCCTAACAAGAATGTAACCTTGGGAATCAGAATGTAACCTTTGCTCCAGCAGAGGAGCAAAGGATACTTAAGGAAGGAAGTGGTAAGAGTAATCAGAAAAGGTAGTAAATCTATTGTTTGTGCCCTCTACTGACACTTAAAACATCCATTTAATTTTATTGTCTCTGACTCATAAGTGGGATTTGCATATGCATTTTTCTTGTGTGGGAACCTAGTAATTAAACTGTTGGATTTAAGTTCTGGGAGATTTTTCTTGTAAGATTTAATTTTTTTCATTCTGAAATCAGATTTTAACTTCATTTTGGGATAAAGAAGGAAATTCCAAAAGGTTAATTTTTTTCTTCCAAGAAAATTCAGTGAGTCAGAGTCAGCACATGGAAGGAAAACAAGACAGCTAGTGAATACTGCAGCCTATGTTTAAAGTGTTGAGAAAGTATGGTATAAAAGAATGAACAATCTGAGACTTACAAAACTTCAGCTTTCAGCTGGAGTTTATACTTGTGTAAGCAACAGAGATGATAATTTTCATGTCATTGAGGTTCATGTTAAGGAATTGAATTATCATTCTGTGACATGTTGAGAAAAGCAGTGCTGAAATTTAAAAACTTAGGGAATTGCCTATTTTATGCTTATGTGTGAGTTCTAAGTAAGTATGTGGTCAAGAAGTAATGAGATTACCTCCATGTGGGTGGATCCATCACTATATCATGTCTTTCTTTTTAATATAAATTATATTGTGTTCTAAGGTTTGTACTATCTTGTTGGTCATTCTTAAGAAGAAAATGGAATTATTATGGTGGCCAACATTACCCAACATTAAGAAAATAAAAAAGAAATATGCTGTGCAGCTGTTCCACCTTGGGAAGCTGTTGGTAAATTAAAAATAGTAGTGCTTCAAAATTAAAAATAGTAGTGCTTCACTTACAGATTCTGGGTTATTATGTAGCTGTTGTGCAAAAGTCTGTATTCAGTACATTCTAGTACTTGTGTGTGCCTGAGATCTGAGATGTAGTTGGTGTGAATTCCTTGCATGAATAAAAATTAGTGATCATTGAAACAAAAACTTCTTCAATATAGTAAATTTTCTTTTATTAGTAGATGTCCTTTTTACTTCCTGAGGTAACCTATTCTTCATTGGAAATTCTACTTGGAAACTAATTTGATGTAAGTAGTTTGTGTTTTAAAGCATTTTTTTCCTAGTATGTAACTACAGCCTTCCACAGTCAGTTTACAATTGGTAGTAGTAGTTTTAGTAGTATTAGTAATTTTAATTTATCTGAAATATGGTTTTTCATAAGACATACTAAAATTCAGGGGGCAATCCTCCACATTATTAACAATTTTGTTATGAAACAAGCTCTAGAAAACTGTAAGTGGAACAGTCAGCATTTGTAAAAACTAGAATTGTGGATGTTCTCCAACGACAGTGTAACTTTTTTCACTGTGACATTGATTTAATTCTGTAATGTTGGAACACTAGTTTACACTAGTTAAGTATCTGCCCTATTTTAGTTTATAATTCTTAATAATAATGGGAATAGTTTTTGTAATAATTTTTACATCTGTGTTTTAACATTGACAAGTTACAATGTGAGATACTACTGGCACTTGAACTTTGAGACTAAATGTAAAAAAAGCATGATCTGACATGTTCTTATGTTTATATTCTGAAACTTGGTGAAATTTGGTACAATTTGCCAGTGTGCATTAGAAGGAGCACCAGTGAGAATTCCAGCTAGACCCAACAGAATTATTTAATTGAATGTTCAGTATAGTTTTAAAGTGTCAGTTAGTTTTACATATCTTTATATTACTTTAATTAGAACTGATAGTCCTGAAGTAGTCACAGTTGAGTTGTAATAATTCACAGGATGATATTCTACAGAAGGTATTTTTTAAGGTACTATAGTCAGTTCTATGGACTTACCTTTAGATTTTACTGGGTTTGTTTTGTGGTTGGTTTTTTTTTTCCTAGATTGTTAAGGGTAACTTACATTAACTCAAAAACTGGAAAATCTTATTCCCTTCTAGAAGGGTGAAGTTTGCAGATAATTGAGAAATATTAAAGTAAAATTACTAAACTAAAAATTGAGACCTTTACCTTTCATCTCTCATTGCTGATCTTTTTGATATTTAATATGATAACATGGATACTAGAAAGGGACAAAGAAATGGCTAGTCTGATCACTAACTGGAAAAATGATTTGATTTTAAAAAATGCAAATACCTTGTCACTGACGACATAAGGGAGGGTCAATTTTGGAATAAGTATTTTACTAACTCTGTCCTTCAGAGTGTTGTTGTGCTCTTTCTTGATTGAATGAAGAGCTCTGAGCAATTACTGTTTAACCAGGGTGAATTGACTATAGTAAAGAATGTTAAAATGCATTGAGACTGTAATCAATCATTAATTAATCAATCATTAGTTATCTGTAGATAATCTCAGTATGCCTAATGTCCTTTACAAGTTCTGAAGTAGCAGAGGGAGTTTCATTATAATGTTTTGAAACATAATTTGTTACATAAATCTATGTAAAAAAAAGAATTTTGCTGTAAGCAGATATTAATCCCTCTAATAGAATGTAAGATATGTCACTGGGTTTTTTGCATTATAAATTTTAAATCAGTGATAGTGAAAGATGTTACTTATGGAGAAACATACGATCCAAAACTGATAACCCAGGTGGGAAAATCTTATAGAAAAGGTATTCTTGACTAATTAAGTGATTAAGCAATCACCAACACTATGAAATTTAACAAGGACAGATGCTGGATTCTGCTCCTGGGACAGGGCAATCATGGCTGTGTGTATAAACTGGGAAATGAGGTGCTGGAGAGCAGTGTCATGGAAAGGGACCTGGGGGTCTTGGCTGATGGCATGAGTCAGCAGTGCACTGGCAGCCCAAATGGCCAACCATAGCCTGCCCCAGCAGTGCCAGCTGGGCAAGGGAGGGGATTGTCCCTCTCTAATCTGCACAGTAGGACAGCCTCACCTTGAGTGCTGGGGCAGTTTTGGACAGTGCCATATAAGAAAGACATTCAGCATTTAGAGAGCATCCAAAGTAGGGCCATGAAGATGATGAAGGGTCTAGAGGGGAAGCCATATGAGGAGAGACCTCATCACAGTCTACAACTTCCTCGTGAGGCAAAGAGGAGGAGCAGACACTGATCTCTTCTCTGTGGTGCCCAGTGACAGGACTCGGGTAAATGGTGTGAAGCTGGGTCAGGGGAGGTTTGGTTGGATGTCAGGAATATGTTTTTGGCCCACAGGATGCTTGGACACTGCAGCAGGATCCCCAGGAAAGTGGTCACAACAATACCAAGCCTGAGAGAGTTCAAGAAGTGTTTGACAATGCTCCCAGGTCCATGCTGTGATTCATGGGGTGTTCTGTGTAGGCCCAAGGGTTGGACTAAATGATCGTAATGGGTCCCTGTCAAGTCAGCATATTATGTGCTTCTATGATTCTATTCCCTAAACATCTCTAAAATTAGGAGTCAAAACTTCCATTTAAAATTCTTGACATTCTTATACTGAAGTATAAAGGCCCACAAAATTGCTGCTGGGCTTATTGAAACTGAATTTGTTAGTCAACAATTTTATTTTCTTTTTAATAGAATAAAAGATAGGAAAAATTTTTTTTGTATAATTCATTTATTCCTTCCAAGAAAATGTGAAGAAGCTACATACTAATTTGACCTAAAAAGTAAATACATTTTCCACATCAACCCCCACATTCCTATTCCCCTTGTATGAAAATTCTGCAAGGGGATCCATACACTGAATAGGCACACCGATTAAAGAGATACTTCTTGCTTTTTGTATTAAGAAAAAGTTATAGGTTGAGATAAGAACAGTTAAGTAATGAACAAGAGAGGGAAAAAAGAGCATTGTCGTGGCAGTGACTTGCCATCTCCAAATAGCACATCAGTGCCCAGCTTGTGTCTGAGGATTGGCTTTTTTGGAAAGACAACACCACCAGTTCTGACTGCTGAGAATGTCATTATATGGCATTTGCATTTGTTCAGTCAGGGTCAGCTGTCCTGGCTGCATCCCCTCCCAGGCTCTTGCTCACCCCTTGCCTGCTTGCTGCAGCGACAGAATGACAGGGCCTGGACTCTGCAAGCCCGGTTCAATAACCAAAACACTGGTGTGTTATCCACACTGTTTTGGTCACAGATGCAGAGTGCAGCACCATACAGGCTGCTACGAGGAAACATAATCCTATCCCAACCAGGGACAAGGCAGGTATAAAGACTCTGTTACTACGGTGAAAATTATTAGGCAGTCTTTACATGCTTAGCTGCTACTTCCTCTTTCTGTACTTAGAGAGTTTATTAGATTTCTAATGGGCTTTCAAGCACAGTTCTGTTATGCAAAGTAAGGTACTGCTCCTTTAGGGTTCACTGAGAGAGCTTCCTTAAAAAGTATCCCCAGGTGCATTGTTTTTGCACCGAGACTTGAACAGTGCAGAGGTGCACGGTGAAGAAGCAAGGCTGTTGCGCTTTGGAGAGATATTATGGATAAGGAAACTGTGTCATCAACAGAGACAGCTCTAAGTACTCTTCACTAATGCAATGGAAGGGCAGGAGTGACAGTCATGAGTCATTAGTGCAGGGAGCTGAAGCTGCAGTGGTAGTTAATATGTAGACACTAGATGTGCATTCACAATCTGACACTGTCCAGATCTAAAGATTGAAGGGATTTTAGATTCTGAAGGCAATGTTATATTCTTATCTTTTGGTTTTGTTCAGTTTGGTTTTTGATTAGACTTGGATGATGTTTTAAAATAAACAAGTGTTACCTCCCCTTAATTCCTATCATGTGCAGAAATTTCCACTTTTATGTCCAAGTTATTTACATAGCTTCTGGAAACAAGCCTAAAATCTTATCAGACTTTGCAAGTATATGGCTGTAAGTTCAAAGAACAAATGCAGTGTGATACAGATATCAAAATATGACTTTGCTGTCCTCCTACATTCACAAATCTAGGAGAGTTAGTTTTCCCTGGTTAAGAGTAAATACTTCTCCTACCCTCTTGCCTGTTTCCCCCCTCTAGAACAATGAGATTGGATAAAAGGCAAAACTTGTTTAGGTAATAAAAATCTGAAACTGACTGGAAAAAAAAAAGGTACTCTCTATTAAGGATCCTCTAAATGATATTTTGATGTGGGCAAGTAAAATTTCTCTGAAAAACAGCATGCTAATTTCCTTTTCTATTAGAAACTAAGAAAGACATGTTGCTTTCAAGATTAACCAGTGATCAGAGTCTATTTTTTTTCTTATTATTTATTTATTTATTTTCTAATGTCATAGATTCAGAGAATGGTTTGGGCTGGCAGGGGCCTTAATGGTCACCCTCTTCCAATAGCATCAGCATTTTGTCCCTTATATCCCTTTCATACAATAAATAATCTAAAGAAACAGCAATGTGTGATGGTGTATACAACAGGGTTGATGTGAGCTGTTGTTAGTCCTAAATAAATTTTTCTAAAGAGCCAAAACCAAGTATAAACCAAAAGAGACTAGTAATCTAGATACCAAATGGAAACTGAACTGTCTTGTATAAAAATTTTTAGAGGGATAAAGAGGATTTATAGCTAAGAAAATGTAAATTTTATTTTCAGTAACTTAAGGCCTTAGTATTCAGAAGTAATTAAGAAAGGGGTGAAAAAAGGAAGGAGAAAAAAAAAGAAAACCTGAAAGAAAACTCCAAACTTTTAAGTCCTCAAATTCAATTCTTTGATTCTTTGTATGAAGCTTTTCCCCAAATAGAAATCCAGTGTTGCAACATTACTGGAATCATCAAAGACACGTAAGAAAAAAAAATTTGACCTTTCTCACATTACCAAAATGATGGAGAAGATCAGTTTTTTAGCCTAAAACCCATTTGAGCATTCTCTTTGTTGCACTCAAAATTAGCTCTGTGTTCTCTGGATGTGATCTTATGACCATGATTAAGCCACGTTTGGTTGTGTAGTTCCCCCAAGTGCTTGCTTGTTGAATGCCACCTCTGAGTTACTGCAAAACGTAAATGTCATGAAGCCAAGCTGCAATAATGCTGCTGATCTTGTTCTGCAACTCCTCATCAGCTCTGAGGTCCCGTTCTAATAAACATTTAGTAAAATCTTCCTGTTAGAAGGACTGCCAAAGTTGAGTGAGGGAAGGTTTACTCTAGTTCTTTATTGTACTGTTGCTCATGCTTCTTGTTCTGCCATGTAATCACTACCCCTGTTTTTTACAGCCTTGGCAAAACTGAGCCTCAGAGATGTCTGTCCCATAACAAGTATTAGCAAAGCACTCTAAAATTAGCATATCTTCTGGAGTAATCTTCGTCAGTGAAAACAAAGACGGTGAGACAGCCCTGTTCTGAGCATGAATTAGTGTGAGATGATTAGATGTAAAGTGACCTCCTTACTAGTATTAGGATGCAAAGTCAAGAATTATTGCTATACCAAACACTTTTAAGTTCAGCTGCCAAAATTCTATAAACTTGTACCAGCAGGACCAAGTCAGTATCTTTTGAATTTGATCCTTTTTCTGCTGCAATAACATATTAATATTATTGATAATCAAAATAATATTCCAGGGGTAGCACTTTTATCTTTTCCACAGTAACTGCTAACACAGGACTGGACTGAGAACTTGGAAATATGATACTTGCAACTATATATAGAGGGATTTTGGCTCCCTCTAGTGAAAAAAGGCGTTAACATTACAGTGGTGGATTGGCTTGCTCGTTCAGATATTGACGAGAAAATGGTTCCAGGATGTTTGACTATGCACTGCAGTGCCTCAATCCGCCACACAAGACAATCAATGCGGGACTTGGCTGACATAATCTTTGTTATCTACAGCTGGACGATCTTTGTTAAGCTAAAAGATGTCTCATTTTGCAATTTTTAGGAGGTTTTTATTTATTTATTAAATATATAGAAGGAAAAGCTGATGTAAGATTGACAGCTGTTGGTGGGGGAGTCTTGGTTTTGGTTTTTTGTTTGTGTTTATTTTGGTTTTTTAAAATTTCTAACAGCTATTCCTTTTGTATTAAAGTACTTGTGAATACTCACATTAATACAAATAATTAAAAGAGAAGGACAGTTAGGTGGAGTGTGAAAAAAAGGGCAGAATTAAAAAAAAAATCAGATCCACTTCTGCAGAGAAGTGGACTCTGAGTACCCCAATTCTGTTTCTAGCTGCCTTAGACCAACATTATTTTTCTTTTCCTCACTTTTTTTTTAAGGGCAGAATAGAAAAGCCAAGTGAGAGAAGAAAATGAAGGGATATAGCAAAAGAATATGTCTAAAAGAGAACAATAACATTGTCAAAGGAACAAAATTGTGACTATTGTTGCCAATGTTCAACTGAAGAACAGCTTGTCAGATCAATCTCAAGCTCTGTTGGTGTGGTTTAAACTATTTATTTCTCCTAGATGACACAGCCCTGCCTAAAGTGATTATAATAAATAGCAGAGGCACAAGAAGGTACCATTGATGGTGATTGAGCAGAAGTCTATCCTTTTTCATAATTTGTCAAGATTTTTAAAAATTTCTGTTTTCCTTTATTTTCTTTTTTCCTAAGCAAGGCATGAAAAGCAAAACTTCACTTCCAGTTTTCTGCAAAGATCAAGAAAAACCAAGCTGTTGTGTTTTGTTTTCTTTTTTATCCAACCTATTCAGAATTTAATAAATGAAGACTTTAGGCAAGCTTCATTTTTCACAAGAAGGCTTTATTTTCAAACACAATGATTAGGCATCTCTAATATATTTTTTGTTGTATTATTCAGAAACATAGAATTTAAAGTAAACAGCAGGAGGGTGAGAAGAAGGACTTAAAACATTGCTGGTCTGAATGTTCTTTTTAATTTCCTTCAAATGTATGTCAAGTAAATCCAGTTCCCTAATGTACTGTTAATTGTCCCAAATGCAGATATCAATTCCAACAGATGATTATTTGAATGCTAGGTAGGGCATGGTCATTTTCTTGGTAGGTGCTCTGTATTTTCTTTAATGGTTGAGGTTATGGGAATTTATGTGTATTATCCAGGTAAATTGCTGTTTAATTTGGACTCCTTTGTAGCATACATATATTAAAGTGTAATAAACTACCTTGAATTTGAACACATAAATGTTTAGAGAAGGGAAAAAGGAGGAGGAAGTAAATGCTGGCATAGAAGTCCACAAAAACATGTATCAAGGAGAAAAGCTCAGATCTTCCTAATGTGATACCTTATCTAGAGACCTTTGCAGAATTCATGGGACTGCTTCTAGGAAAGGTTTTTTTTTCACCTGCACTAAACAAGAGCAAGAGTGCATAAATATATATGTCTAGGCAGGAATTCTCTTTGTATGAGAGAAAAAAAATTAAGCCTGGGTTTATTAGAGAACTGGTTACCTTGTCCTGGGAAACTGCCTGTCCACAAGAGAAGGTGTCAATAAGAGATAGTCCATGTTACTGTTTAACTATAAGGTTTTTGATTTTTTTTTTTAAGGAGAAAATTTATTCCTCTATTAGGAACTTGAGAAGGGCTTATAAGAATATTGCAACTTGTGATAAAGCCTCAGATGATGAACTGTTCACAACAAGCTGGCCCATTTAAGTAAAGGTGTAAGAGCAGATTTGGGAACTTGACCATGTTTTCTTCAGAGACAGAATGACAAGGTTTTCCTGCTGTGTGTCTACAAAGGAATTCAATGCAAGTAAATTAATTTTATGGGAAATAAAATGGAAAACTTTGCCTGAGAAGAGTATTAATTTACACTTGCTTCTTAGCAGTGTTCAGAAGTTGTTGATTGTAGTATACAAAAGAAGAAGGTTGAAAACTAAAATCAAGTTGGAGTTTCATTTCTTTATAGACAGTGATTACAAACTTGCAACAGAAGAAGCCTATTCTGACAGGTGAGATTTTCACAATAAATAATAATCAGGGAAGATGATGAAATCATTGTGTAACATATTGAAGCTAAGTTGTAAATCATCTAGTAAAAATACATTCAATTTTAAAACTACTTAAGCCTGATGCGCTTAGTTTTGTAGTTTTTAAAGCCTTTGTAGTAATTTGTAATAATACTTAAAAATTTAATAAAGCCATTTGCCCAAAATGCCTAATTGTCTGCTAAACAGTACAGAAAAGTATTTTTTCTCTATTGTTTCTAAGCTTTAATGATGCAGTTGGATCACACTTTGTCCACAATTAAGGGGCTAAAACCTTCTTATGGAAGCTAAAAGTAGACTTTTTAAGAGAAAAAACAAAGGCAGCATAGCTCAGAATAACAAAAAAGACAAATATTGTCAATGCAGAACAACAAAAAATACAGTACTTGTGCACAGTGCAATAATTCAAGATCTCCCTTGAATATTGTTAATCACTGACCATACATATATGTTCTCCATTCATTCAGAAAATGAGCTGTAGATTCTATTAACATCTGCTGCTTAAGACACAGGGAACAACATTGCAAATATTATTGATGTATATATGATGGCCAAGTAATTAACTGGGCAGAGATAACAACTCTGAATTGTTGACTTGAGATGCATAGGTAATATCTTCCTAGTAACTAGGCACAGTAAAAGAAAATACAGATACTCCAATTATAAATTTATATCAACTAGGTTTTCTGAAATAGTCTCTTCTGCCTATCCTAAACAGAAACTTCTCCTTTTCTTGAGAAATATGAAACCATGAATTTTTAAAACTGTGAAAGGCTTTAACCTGATTTCTGTCTTTCTTTACGGTCTATGATGCTATTGTCCTATCATTTAGAGAGTGGAGCAATTGTCCTGAAAGGTAAGATTGAAAGAGCTCGTGGAGTAGCTATTGGAGAAGAGAGATGAGGAGCAATGTAATCAAATCTTACAAAGTCATAGCACTATTTTTGGCAAGTCCTAAAATCAGAGGCATTCCTTAAACTAGTAGGAAATAGCTAGTAAGAAGAGCACTTTAGAAAAGCTCCCCTCCCCCCCCCACCTTTTTTTCCTACAAAACTGGCAGTGTACTTTTGCTTCAGTAGAACTACAGAGACACAGCATCAAGAAGTTCAGAAGAGATTTTTAAAAAATCACAGATAATGATTTATAAATGGGGATATACCCTAAATAGCATCTGTTTTCTGGCAGTGAGAGCTGGCCAAGATGGACCCCTACCCACATTCTTATAACCCTGTCCTTTTCTCAGAAATCCTGTGGTTTTGCACGATTTCCAATGCTCTTGTTTTCCACTGGATTCCTCTCTATCTTCAGGCTGCCACTTTGCCAGTGATGCTGTTAGGTGATACTGGGTTTTTATCATACTTGTTGCACACACATATGCTATTTGGCCAGGTTCACCTACTCAGAAGCAACATGAGTGACTAAGAAACCTGGAGTAGATGCCTAACCTGTCTGTCACATTCTTCTGCTACAGCAGCAAACAGAATTGGCAGAGGATGGACCTGGGATATTTGCTAGGCAAAGTGTGTGAAAATGTAGATCTGCTTTCTACTGGTCCCTGTTCATTATTGTCTATCATCTGCAGTCCATTTCTTCTACTTGTAAGCAGGACATTCCCTGCTGCACCTTTTTCTTTTTTTTTTCCTCCCCTATAACATGAAGGTAGTTTGCATTTTTCTTGGTGCTCCTGGACATTGCAGAATAACTGACACAGAGATTTCAAGAAAAGCACAGTTAGAGCAGGGAATATGCTTGGGTAGAGTAGAATGTACTGATATAAAAACCTTCTTTGAGTAACTGTGACATCATTAACCTTTTATCAGCACACAGTCAAAGGAAACAGCTCTAGGCAACATAGGAACTTCAGTTTCTTCCTATAAAATGTTATATGTGAGCTCAATGCTATTTGAAATAAAAAGTATTCAGGCACTGTTTACATTTTGCGAACTACCTTATTAGACCTAGATTCATGAAATAATTTTTTTTCACTGAAATGAATTGTCAACCTGAAATAGGCTATGATTTATATTAGAAATAGGACATAGACATGCAACATTTGGATATCTGTATAACATAAATCATGGACTTTCAGGAGAGATTGATTGCATATTGCTATCAGTTTATTTTCTTCCAGCTATACAGAATAAAAATTATCTTTGACTTTACTATCTTAGCTTAGATAACTCCATTGTTCCATGGAGTTGCCATGTAGATTTTCCATGTAGATTTTAAAACATCAATATATCTGCACTATGGGAGCATTTCTAATAGAGTGCAAACATGAGTCTTGCAAAGTACATGTAATAGTATTTCTTTGATTTTTTCTGTATATCTTCGGATTAATATTTTAAAGACCTTAAAGATTGCATTTTGCGCATGAAATCCCACTTAGATATTAAAATGAGACTAATAGTTGTCATAGTTTTGTTCTATAGCTTCTCAGCTTGTAAGTTGAAATTCCCTTAAGAGGAAAATGTCTTTCTTAGACAGTTCTCATTTCAAAAAGGAAGACGGCTCACGGTTTGATCAGGAATTGCACTAGTGGTATGCATAGCAGAACAGTCAACAGCAGCTCTGTTAGGGTGAAGCAGCTACTTGCTCTTTCAAAGAAATTGTCTTTTCCATTGCTCAGAGCTAAAGTTGTAGTGTGGATCCCTCCTCCTGGAGTAGTTTAACCTACAGTGTACACAACAATTACTCAGGCACTGACTAATCATCTTGGGACTGAAATTTTGAAACAGTCTGCTGCCCACACAATTGATGTTATTGAAGGGGAGATTTTGGTTTTCTTCCTCTGTCACCAGCCTTTACTCTTTACCAGGTTGACCTAACTCACTGAATGGCAGGGTATTACCCACTGCTTTACTGAATTAATTCTCTAGCACCTTTTGCCAGTTAGAAGTTAAGTCGTGGTACCATGCAGCTGAGACGACAGGAGACAGAGAAATGAGAAAGAAGTGGAATGTCTTCCCAAAGGCTTCTTTTAATATTAGTCTTGCTCAGCTGAAGAGAAGGAGGTGCTTCCAAAGACTTAGAGGGAGTAATACCTCAAATCCAAATAGGTAAAGGCAGGGACCAGGTGTAGACAGGTATTAGTCTAAGTTGCTGATTACAGACAAGATGACTGAGAAGGTCTTGCTGCTTCATTTGAGTAATCCTCAGTCTTTCTGTAGTACACTTTCCCATCTGTAAATCATCTTGCAATGATATTGTGAAGATAAAATGAAAACAACTATCTGAAAGGGCTGGGAAGGACTCTAATGATAGTCATCCAGAGTTCCTGAGTTACAAGTTTTCAGGCTGCAAATAAATTACTATCAATTGCCCATGGCTGACAAAAATATATACACATCTGATCAATTGTGTTTTATTGTAAATAAAAAGCAAAATGATTTTACAGTGTTGCCAGTATTTTTGCAACTGCAGCCTAGAGAACTAGCAGTTAAAATAAAGCCTGATAATTTAATATTGAAGCAGTGTGCTACCTAAAGCCTGTGGAAATGCTGGTATTATGCTACTATTGTATGTTCTATTGAATTGATTTCTGCATGAAACATTTAGAATATGCATGATATCGCTACTGCGGTAAGATTTTGTCATCTTTAGAAAATTTGTTAAAAGTCCATTTTCATGTCAAGCACTTAAAACATCTTGAAAGAGAGGTACTATCTCAAATAAAACCAGGCTTCCAAGTGAGTTCTTCAAAGGAAAAAGAGGCGTTATTGTGTTTGACACGTGTTTCTGATGCTTTGATTTCATGTAGTTAAGCAGGCTTCTAGGGCCCTTGCTACTGTGGATATGAACTGCTGTTTTCCCTTATCTTTCAGGTAAGTTTATATATTTATGGTTTAGTTTTAGGCTGTCCTACAGGGAGCAAGGAGTTGGATCTAATGATCTTTATGGGTTTCTTCCACCTGGATATTCTATGACTGTGATTCCATGTGTGTAGCCAGGATGTCACTTCTCTGTCTATCATTTGTAATGAAAAAATAAAAAAACTACAATCCATAATAGCAATCAACCAACTAAACACAGTAAAGGAATACCACAGCTACTTTACAAATCCTCACACAGTAGCATAGGAGACCCTAAAACGTGCATTGTAGATCACGAAAGACATGAAAAGGGGAAACTAATCTTTTGCAATGAGCTAAAATTTGTTAATTAATTCAAGTTAGCATAACTTAAAACTTCCAAGTAGTAGGAAAAGTAAAGCTTTTTCTTCACGTATGATTAGTGAAAGCAATTTCTTTTTCCTAACAAATAAATTTGATTCCATCACCTTTAGCTAGACTATGACATAATTTGCGTGGGTGTGGGGTTTTGTTTGTTTGTTTGTTTTGTGTGGAAGGCTAGGTTAAGGCTCAGAAATAAAAGGTAGCTAGATGCCAAAAGCATGTTAAAACTAGGTGGGAATTTTTAATTGAACTCTTGGGGTTCCTTTACAGTTCTGAGTGTCACAAGTCATGAACATATTTCTGTCTATAGGAACGACAGACCCCTTGACTACGGGCAGCTGATTGTCATGACGGTACTCCCAGTGCCTCCCAGCATGTCTCTAGAGGGCAGCATCATCAGGTTTTAGCGGCACTACTGGTCCATGAATTGGGATGGTGGCAGGGTAGGCAGGCATTTGTGCTTTGTGTCTGGCAGAAAACTAACATAAAAGAGCGTGAGATATATTTTAAACCACTGCAGCAATATTCCCGTCTTTAAAATGCTAACAGAACCTGTAAAAAGACGTTTATGAAAACTGGTCTGTAGAAGTTACCTAAGGTGCATCTGTCATCTGAGTGGACAAACCTGAGAGAACATCTTTACAGAGCTTTCAATAGTAGACTTTCCACAGTTATTTACTTTCATGACTCTTAAAAATGAGAGCTCCGTGCAATTAGTTATTTTATCTTCACAATTATTTTTACAACAGTGAAATATGTTTCTTGCTTTCTTTCACACCTCATTCCCTGCACTTTCTGAGAGTGGCTACATTAAATATGGAGTTTGGTCGATGCTGGCAAGTGTAATCTACTACTTTCACTTAAAGAGTTATTGTCTGAAGAATTGGCGAATTTTCTTCTGAGATCTGTGTGTGATACAATAGGATGATTATGTCCCGCATAGACGCAAAAAGATGTAGCTTCCTCTCAGTTTGGTCAGTAGGTGGCATTAGAGTTCACTTACACACCTCAAAGCTTCAGGCAACTCGTTTCAAGTACTTCAATTCCAACTGCACCCCGCGAGTCTACTAATATAGTTTTTATAAGTGTGGTACTGTTGGTCTGACTTTATTATGTAGATTTAATAAGGTCATACGGAATATCAATTTATAATCTTCAAGAGTAGGTCATATTTCTGAAGAGTAATTATCTCTCTGGAAGCAGGTATTATAATCTACACAAATCAATCTTGTGATTTTAATGTTGGCTTTCTTAAAAATACAAAATACAAAATGCAAACATTTTATACGTCTGCCTTTTGTTTACAGATTATTATACATTTGATTAATAAGCAATCTTTATATAGTCTCATAAAACTGATATTTAAAATGAATTGCATATTGACTTGAATAGCCTGTAATAGTAGGCTGACATTTGCTCTTAAGCTCTAAAAATTAATAAACTTATGAATGAGGTGTCTCAGGATCCTTCCAGGTGGTTTGGAAATTGCATGTTAAATCACTGAAATGGTGATTCTGAATTAATCCTACTCTGTGCCCCAAAGAAATGCAATAACATAGGTGCCTGGTCCCTGTTGGATTATAGGTTGATTATTGGTATGCTAGATGCCATTTTAGTAAGCTAAGAAATAAATCCCTCTACAGTCTTCTACAGCCTTCTGCTTGATTTATTTCAATCTTCCTATACACCTGCTTATTTTGAATTTGAAACGGCAGATAAGGCTTTACAGGTAGCATCTACACAGACAAAAACCTAGGTGGTATTCTTGCTAAATAGCTGGAATGAAACATAGTCCTGTCCATTTCTGTACTCACCCCTTCCTTTTTTTGTCAGACCTAAAAGTGCTGTACTAAAATAATTTGATCTGCTTGTAAACCACTAGATCTTAAATCACATTAGTGTGTCACAGGAAAAACTGGCATTAAAATGTGTATAAATTGATGCTCAAAAGGAAGAATCAATGGCATTAACTTTAGAACTCCTCATTTTCTAAATATCACTCTTTTTTTTTTGTTTTGAACAATACTGATACCTTTCTTGCAATAAGATTTAAGGGTTAACCTCTTATCCATTACTGCACCTCTCCTTCCCTCAATGTCTAGCTGTGTCTCTACATGTGGAGTTATCTAAGTGCAAGGAAGACCACCATGTCTTATCTAAATAAAAAGGCATTTGGGTTTATAACTTATGTAATCTCTGCATTGACAAGATTCACTTCTTATTTGACTGCCTGAGCTGTGCTCTAAGCATCTTGTGCAGATACCTAGAATCCTTCTCTGTTCAGCTGGGATTTTTTTTCACTGAGTGTTTTGTTGCTGATTTGCTATGATTTTAACTGTGTGCTGCTAGTGGTCTGGTGCAGATTATAATGTTCCTGAGTTTTGGTAGTTCTGGACCATGACTGGGAATTTATTTTGTCTCACACTGAAACACATGAGACAAAACTATTGTTTTCAATGGCCAGCTTTTAAGTTGTGCTGCTCTGCTGATAACAGAATGTTGTATCTGATTCTAGGGATGGTTTTGGACTGACGGGGCATTTGAGCTGCCTTGTTTTCTGCTGGTCATTGAGCCATTCTTGCTGCCAGCTCTGTGTCTATGCCCACTCAAAACTTTGTATATGTTTGGCTCACATGAGCTTTATTATCATTGCTTTGTTTGTATTACCTACTGAAAATAACCTGTAGCACAGGTTTTAGTTGGACTGTTGTTTTTGAGAAGAGCAAACTTAGCATCTCCTGTGTTTTCTTCATCTAAAGCTGCTATTTTTCTTCCCACTGTTCATCAACATACAAACTGTGCTTAATTAGAGTACTTAAAATAAGTTAAGATGACAAGCTGTATCAATTTTGATGTAGAATTAAGTAAACTCGAAACCAACCACCTTTTATTTGATGCTGAAAAGCTTGAGATTTTGAGGTAGAATTCGTGGCTTACTCCTGCATAGTTCCTGCAACACACCATTATTACACAGCAGGTCAAAAGTCTGTGGGTAAGTATCAGAGACTGCTGTAACAAATGGAACCTCATGGCTGGTGTCTACTACAGGCTGCCTGATGAAGGGGAGCCTATTGAAAAAGCCTTCCTGCCCCAGGCTTTGTCTGGATGCATTGTGTTCACAGTCTCTTGTCCTGCTGGAGGACTTCAGCTACTCTGACATCTACTGGGAACATAGTACAGCCAGCTATAGAGAATCCAAGAGACTCCTGGAATGCATGAAGGGTAACTTTTTGTCCCAGATAACAGACAACCCTATCAGAGGGGATGCAGTGGATCTGTTGGTCAGCAACACAAGGAAGCTACTTGGAGACATCAAGCTTGGAGGCAGCCTGGGCTGCAATGACATGCAGTGGTCGAGTTTGCAGTCCTAAGAGATGCAGGAAGTTAAGGAGTAAAGTTAGACCTCTCAACTTCAGGAAAGTAAACTTCAAACTCTTCAAAGCAATTGTCAATAGGATGCCCTGGGAAACTGCCCTCAGGGACAAGAGGGTGGAACACAGCTGGCAGATCTTTAAGGAAGGTTTCAATAGAGTGCAAGAGATAACAAACCCCAAGAGCAAGACATTGGGCAAGAAAGACAACAGCCCAGCATAGCTGAGTTGGGACCTGCTGGTAAAACTAAAAAGAAGAGGAAATGCTCAGGCTGCTGAAGCAAGGACAGGTGACCTGGGAAGAGTATAGAGATGTATAGAGTATAGAGATGTTTAAGGATGGGAAGAAGAAGGCCAAGGTAAAGCTGGAACTGAAGCTGGCATAGAAGACAATAACAGAAAGGGCTTTCTACAGGTGTGTTAACTGGAAAAGGAATGTCAAAGGTGTATCTCCCCTGAAAACAATGCTGGAATACTAGTAACATCTGATGAGAAGAAGGCTGAGGTACTTAATAGCCCTTTTGCCTCAGTCTTCAATGATGATCTCTCTTCCCAAAACTCTCAAGTCAGTAAGTAGCAGGATGGGAACTGGAGAAGCAAAGTCCCTCCCACTGTAAAAGAAGATCAGGTTTGTGACCCTCTGAGGAAACTGAATGTACATAAGTTTGTGGGACCTGAGTATGATGCATCTGAGACACCTGAAGGAATTGGCATATGTAGTGCTATGCCATTCTCCATGGTACTTGAAAAGCCATGGCAGTCAGCTGAAGTTCCAAGTGGAAAAAGAGTAACATTTTACACACCTTTAAAAGAGTAGAAAGGAGCACCCTGGGAGTTACCAACCTGTCAACCTCACTTCTGTGCCTGGGAAGATCATAAAGATGCTATGTTTAGGCACATGGAGAACAGAAAGGTGATCTAAGACAGAATGGCTTCACCAAGGGCAAATCCTGCTGGGTCAACCTGGTCTTCTTTGATGGAGTGATTACATCAGAGGACAAGGGAGGAGTTACAAATGTCATCTATCTGAACTTCTTTAAAGCCTTGGGCACAGTCCCCCACAACTTTCTTCTCTCTAAATTGAAGAGAGATGGGTTTAATGGGTGGACAGTTTGATGGATGAAGAACTGGTTCCATTCAGAGGATAGTAGTCAGTGGCTCATCCAGGAGAGTCTGGCTGGACATTACAGAGGTCCATATTGGGACTAGCATTATTTAATATCCATATTAATGACAGAGATGAAGGGTTCAAATGCACCCTTAGCAAGTTTGCAGATGACAACCAAGCTGAGTGGTGCAGTTGACACACCTGAAGGATAGGATGCCATCCAGAGGGACCTAGACAAGCTTGATAAGTGGCCCATAGGAATCTTCAAGGGTTAACAAGGCCTAGTGCTGGTGCTGCAACTCTGGGGTCAGAGTAAGCCCAGTACCAAGTACAGGCTGGGGATGAACATATTGAGAGCAGCCCAGCCCAGAAGGACTTGGGGGTGCATCAAAGACTGGGGAAGGTAATCTGTTTTGAGACATCTTGGGGACTTGGAAGGTGTGGTAGAGAGTGGGTCTGATCGGGACCTTGCTCTGGTGAGGTGTTGCCCTGGCCCCCATATTCCCCAGCCTCACAGTGTCCATCAGTCATGGCACAATGGAGACAGCCCCCCAGTGTTGCCTAATCCAGCCACTGGGTGGCCAAGAAACCAAAAATCCCAGCTGGGAGGAAGGGTCTTTAAGAAGGCTGATCACGAGGCAAGCATGCTATTCTTTAACCCTACCTTCATGTTGGAGCTTTACATGCCTGGAACCCAGGAGCTAATAGCTACATCTGTTTTTCTACATCTTTCCTATCTTTCTATTTTCCACCCTTTTTTATTCTTCTAATTCTTCTCACAGAACATAACATCAAATGGGTTTAAAGGTTTTCTATGTTCAATGGAATAAGTCTATGCTGTGATAAAGTGATGTATTGTATTTACTCTTTTGGGTTAATATTCCTTAATTTTCTATGCTTTACTAGTAACCGTTTGTGTGGCTTTTACCTCTTGAGAAAATCTGGTTGGCATTTTTTCCTTTCTGTCTATCCAGAGCAAAAGAACCTTAGTTTGGCCCTGGATTTAAGTGACCCAGATGTAACAGGATGCAGGTGAGAGCTGGACATGAGCCAGCCATGGGCACTGCCAGCCCAGAAAGCCAAGTGTGTCCTGGGCTGCATCCAGAGCCCCGTGGGCAGCAGGGGAGGGAGGGGATTCTGCCCCTCTGCCCTGCTCTGGTGAGACTCCACCTGCAGAGCTGCCCCCAGCCCTGGGGTCCCAGCACAAGAAGGACACAGAGCTGTTGGAGAGTGTCCAGACAAGGCACCAAGGTGTTCAGAGGGATGGAGCACTTCTGCTATGGGAAAAGACTGAGAGATTTGGGATTGTTCAGCCTGGAAAATAGAAGGTTGACCTAATTACAGCATTCCAGTACCTGAAGCCAACCTACAAGAAAAATGGAGAGAGACTGTTTACAAGGGAATGTAGTGATAGGACAAGGGGGAATGGCTTAAAACTGAGAGAAAGTAGGTTTAGATTAGATATTAAAAATATATATGTTTTGTGAGGGTGGTGAGGCACTGGGACAAGCTTTCCAGAGGAGTTGTGAATGTCCCATCCACAGCAGTGTTCAAGACCAGGTTGGATGGGGCTTGGAACAACCTGGTCTGATGCAAGATGGCCCTGCCCATGGCAGAGAGGTTGGAACACAATGATCTTTAAGGTTCCTTCCAACCGAGACCATTTATGATTTTATGATTCTATGAATTCCAAACTATCAAAGCATGTACATTTCTGTGAGATACTTTACTAATGTAAATTCTATGAGACATGGAATGGATGGAAGATAGCAAGAAGAGAATTTTTCTTTTTTCTTTTTTTTTTTCTTTTATATGTTTTATAGTTCCAAAGTTAATGTTCATCATAGGCCAGGCACAAGAGAAAAGAAAAAATTACTTAGATGAACATTGACAGCTAAAGAAGTTATGCATGTTCAGTTGGTTATACTTACTATGTAATAATGATGTGCTATGGTTATCAAGATAGGTGCATCCCCTGTGCAACTTAAAATAATGTGGAGCTCTTTCTGAAGAGAGAGCATCAACCAGAAAGAAGGTTTAGCTCCTTCTAAGAGCAAGTATTTCTCATCAGAAATTCATTATTTCACCCTTTATTATCTTAGTTAAAGAGACATTTTTTTTCTTTTATATGTTTATATGTTGAATCCTGAAAAATAATTGTAAATGGCATCCTATTTCTCTTCTTGTTGCATTGGGTTAATGCTGAAGACCTTGAAAAAATCCAAATGTAGTAACTCAAACTGTAAATAATTTAAAAGTAAATTTAAAAGTAAATAATTGTAGTTGGAAGGCAATAGAGAGAAGCTGAGATTGATGGATTCAAGTTTTGACAGATTCATACCAAATCAGGTCTTGCTCAAGACTCCCTCAGAATTTATGAGTGTCTTGAATCTGAGCATTATTTGTAGCTGATAAACAGAACACAGCAATGGTGGTTGAATGAATTTGTGGCTAGCTAAGATGAAGAGGCGAAAACTTCACAAGAATTTTGGTCACAGTATTCAAGTTCTTGCTTTACAGAAGCATTTTGCCATTCCTTATCTGAGCTGAGGCTTCTCTAACCATTATTTGAAGAGAACATCAAATGTGTTAATGAGTAGTTAGGGTTATTTAATAGATTACAGAAATACTCATGCACACTAGTTGCATTTATAATCTAGACTCAGTCTCGGTAAAGAATAACACTTAAGTTATGGTTAAAGACAAACAGAGCAAAGAAAAACTCTCCTCTGGAAGAAGAGGTAGAATGAAAGCAACAGAGGTTTGTGTGTCACATGCATGTCAACTGCCCAAGGTTATTTTGTGTGTTTGCTTAAAGATACATTTTTTTTTTGTCCAGAGCTATTTTTTCCTCTGTGATACGTTGCACAATGATGGCTTGTGGAGGTGCTTAGGGAAGGACGTGCTTTTTACAATCCTTTGAGATTACTCTTGGTCCAATATAAATTAAGCTTGTAAATGGCTGCACAGAGACAGATTTATTTCACAATGGAGATAAGCTCTGAGGTATTGGTTCATTTGATTGTATGGAGTTCTTAAGTGGCACAGAGAACAAAATGCTTGCACCCTGTGTCTCAAAATAGTTACTGTGACCCTCATTTGCTAGGGCATCCATGATTTCTTTTGGGTAAATATTGATTATTCAGCTGCTGTGGAGGTCAGTAGGAGATATGCTCTGATACTTGCAATGTTCATGACTCTGACACAAAAGCTTCTTAAACATCTTAAATCTAGGCACTTCAATTTGAACATTTTGAAGATAATTTTTTCTTTGCTTTGGTTTATCTTCATAAAATGGAGATTTTAACTCTGAGTGAGGTACTGAAGTTTCATTTCTATTATGTTTGTATATAGGAGCAACAGAAGCAACAGTTCCAAAGTTTTCCTTGAGAGTCTTTCTTACTCTAAACTTCTGTAAAACTGGCCCATAGCTGAAGAAGTAATTCATAAAAGAGAAACACATAAACGGAAATTATTAAGAGAAATATTAGGCTGGAAATGATAACCCAGAAGAGTAGAGGCTACCTCAGCTCTCTGCCCACTGGCCCAACCAGCTGCAACACTGAAAATCAATTACCAGTATACACATACATGAAAAAGCATGCATGCACAGCTACATTGGGTTTACTCATCAAGGTTTTGGTAGAAAAGGGCTTATTAGTGTTGTTGGTGTGTGAAGATGCCGAAAGCTTCTCCCTTGCCTGACAGAGTCAGTACCAGCTGGCACCAAGATGGACTCACTGCTGAGCCCATCAGCAATGGGGGAAGCACTTCTGGGGTGACAAGACTTAAGAAGAAGCATAAACTGCTGCACAACAGCAGCTGCAAGAGTGAGAATATGTGTGAGAAGAAATTCTGCATACACCAAGGTCAGTGGAGAAGGTACTGAAAATGCTGGATTCCCTTGCAGCTGATGATGCAAACTATGATAAGACAGCTATGCTCCTGCAGCCCAGGGAGGTCCATGGTGAAGCAGAGATCCACTTGCAGCTTATGCAGGACTCAATGCTGGAGCACGTGCATGTTTGAAGGAGGCTGTGGCCTTGTGGAAAACTGCACTTGAGCAAGCACCTGACAGGACTTGTGACACCGCGGAGTGAGGAGTCTGTGCTGGAAACAGGTTTACTGTCAGAAGCTGTTGTTGTACAGAAGACTTGGCCTGAATCAGCCTGCACTCCATGACTCTGAACTGCACCCCAGGGATTGGACTCATGCTGAAGCAATCTGTGGAGAACTCCAGCCTGTGAGATAGACCCATGTTGGAGAAATTTGTGAAGGAGTGTCTCCCATGGGAGGGACTGCACATTGGGGCAGGAGAAAGAAGTGAGGAGAAAGGAGTTGCAGAAACAATGTGTGATGAACTGACCACAACTCCCATTCTCTTTCTTCCTGCATCATTCAGAGAGAGGAGGTAGAGAAATCAGGAATGAATTGAAAGAAGGGAGAGGTGGGAACAAGGTATTTTAAGATTTATTTCTCATTATCTTGCTCTGACTTTTGATTGGCAATAAATTAAATTAATTAAACCAAGTTTGTTTTGCCCATGATGAGAATTGGTGAGGGATCTCTCTCTCTCCTTTTCTCAAACAATAAGCCTTTAGTTATATTTTCTCTCTGCTGTAGATGAGTGACTGTGTGGCTGGGTAAACACGTGTCATGCAGCCAAGGTCAACATACGAAAAGAGTGCATATGCACAAACCCAAACTGTGAACACACAAACACAGACTGCATCAGAGGACTTTTTCTGTTCTCTCTACTTGAACAGGATAGAGACCCACCAGTGAGATCTGTATCATCTATATCTATCCCTGTGCACATATGTACCGATGATGTGTATTACCCCAGCAGCTGGGCTATGACAGTCTTTCCTGATGGGCCCGGTGCCCCAGCATCTACAGTAGTCTTTAGGGCATGCATGTAGCTCCATTGGCACATGCAGTCACACACAGAGAACACTGGCTGAGTGTTCTCTGATCCTATAATAGCCAATTCACCCATGCTCTCACCCTTAGAGACACACATCCACCAGGTCTCACCCTTGGGGACCTTCAGATGTTGCAGTCTCTCCAGCAGCTGTCTGGGACTTCCTGGTGTCCCCAGTAATCAGCTCTTCCCATGATCTCATCCTTGACGACAGGAATACCACCCCGCTTCTGAGCCACTCAACCTACCTGCTGGCCCATTTTTGCTGTCATTCAGATACTGGCTGCCCACCCACATTCTGTGCATGTCATGGACACATTCTGACCCTTGACCCCACTCAGTGAGCAGTGCTTGGTTTCATTTGCTCCACTCTCACCCTAGTTGATGATGCTGAAGTTCAGTAGTTAATCTCACACCACAGGTCAAAGATGAGCTGCCTGACCCAGGGCCTGCCCTGAGCCACTGGCACTTGCACCCTCTACACACACACACACACACACACACACATACAAACACACACATGTGCTCTGTCTGCAAAAGCTGCTTGGAAATGGAGACTAATGAGCAGACAGGGCAGACTGCGGTGATCACAGCAAGGCCTGGCAAGCATAACAACCAGTCCAGTGCTTACAAACAAATGGCACTGTTGGTCATCCCTGGTTTTCCACTGCACATGTCTAACTTGCCTAGATCCACCCCTTTTCCTGCCTTTGTTTCATCCTCTAAACATCCCATTAAATCTCTTGTGCAGCCACAGAACGCTCTTCCCTTCCATCACATAGTATTTCTGATATGCCTAGGCAGTGATTCAACACCAGTCAGAAAGCTGCTACAGAGACCTTCTCCATCCATGACGTATTTCACACCTGGATACTAGAGCTGAGCTCCACCTGAGGAAACCCTAGGGTGAGCCTTAACACAGTGTGCCTTCTCCCAAGTCCTAAATTTGATTCCTGTATGCTTGTCTTTGTGCCTTTGGATTGTGTGCCTTTGGATTGTGGTAGACCTGTGGTTGTAGGTCTCTGTTGATGGGCCTAGGACCATCTGTGACAGGGTATTTAGGGTTCCTCACCTATAGTCAGCACTCTGTGCTCCTTCAGGGAAGTTTTGAGCAAATAATCAGACATCATACATCATTTAATAATAACTTGACTTACTATCTGTATGAACTTGGTTAGCTGAAAATTTTCAGTGACTGGAAACTGGAAATTTTTGACAGTTGTGCTAAATAATTAGAGCCTATTCCTCATATGATATTTAAGGTTTTATGATAAAATACTTTTCGTTCCCATCCTTAGAATGCAGCAGCTTGGAAAAAAATGGAGACCACTGCTTCTTCCAGCAAGATCCATCTTTATTACACACACTCCAGTATTTTTATGTTTCTAATATAAAAAAGTTTAAAGAAAGCCTTGGGAACGTGCATGAGGAAAGAGAAAACAGCTGCACCACCAAGCACTCATTAGAGCAGGCATTTCTGCCCTTATCAATCATCCACTCAAACACGAAGTCTCCCAGCATCCTGGGAGACAAAAGAGTCACATTCACACCTGGTGTTTATGGCCGTAGTCATTCCTCTGGTTCACACCTTTCCCAAGAGAACAGAGAGTGTTTATCAAAGTTAAGATGGGTGTAACAAGTTGCTCTTCTACACAAGACTCTTACACAGGATGGCTGCCGCAGGCTACTGCTTTCCACAGAGGAGTCCTTTAATGTGTTAAGCTGACCAAGCTCATTGGATGTCTTACATCTTCCTGCCATTCAATTAGCCTACTTTTTTTTTTTTAATCCTGCTATAATGCACCAGCTTCCCTTTTAAAAATTAAATTTCCACATTAATATTTTGAAACATACATTCTATTCTATTTTTATTTTATTTTTATATAAGCACTGTTCACTTTAATCTCTTTGAACAGTGTTACACTAAGAGATGCCATTTATCTAATTAACTACTTTGACCCTTAGTGTTTTACACATTTATTGCTTCTCATTTTAGCCTGTGCTCTCTCTGTAAAAAGACTTTTCATAATTTATAATAGAAAGAAATCTGGATTATTCTGGGTCAGTATTTTGTGTTATTTGATTCATATTAAGTATCTTTAAATCAATTGAAAGTATGGCCAACTTTATGAGTTCCAGCTCACTGATAGACGTTTTATTGAACTCAGGTTCAAGAACAAGATCATGTGGGACTTTTCTAGCACCACTTATTGATTTCTTCATTACAGTTACACCTACAGACTTGGCAACAAATTTTTCAGCAACTTAGTGGGAACCACACTAAATTGGTATTCTTTCTGCTTCTTATACAGATTGGCATAAGAGTGCCTTTTGGATGGAAATGTCAGTGTACCAAGGGGCTCTCACAGTATTGCACTCATCAAGCAAGTTTTTATATATATGCTTACAATGCTCATAGAAATAATCTGCTTTCTACAGATATTGATTGAAAAATATTCTTAGGTTCACGATAGTTAAAGTTTTGTTTTATCAAATGGCCATACCTTTTAATAATCAAAACCTGCAAAACTGCTGTGATTATATTGTTTTGTATCAGGCTGAAAAAGATCAATTGTACTATTCCATTTATCACTGTTAAATACCAGAAAACTACTATCAATCTTCTGAAATATCCAATCTGGTATATTTCTTGAAGATAAATATTAGTATTGCCGAGTGCCTCTCACCCAGGAATTTCAATACATGTGGACTTGCTAGTGCAAAAAACCCAAATTCTAATAAAGGCTGTTAAATATTCTCAAGAGCTGGTAGTGCATGAAACTGTTTCATCACCATCCTGAGAAATAGATGTATCACTTGAATTTCTGGATCCTCTAGGCTTATTAGGTATGCATCGCTGACAGAGCAACATTTGGTGTTTGTCTTTGCGATAAGGTAAAAGGACTTATTTTATATTTGTGGAAAGAGTCTCTTTCTGCTCAACAATATAATATAATAAATAAATAAATTAGCATTGCTCACTTAGGGTCTTAAGGTCTGACCCTACCATTCTCACTCATATTGAACTTCTTGTTGAAATTGAGTTCCCTGATGCTACTCACAAAATAATGACTAAAAAGAATAATCTTGGCCTTGAAGAACATACAAGTTTAAGAATTGTACTGTTACCAATATAGTGAAATAATGTGAATCTACAATGAATATGTAGGAAACTTATACAGTAGCAGTAGTTATGCTAAGGCTTGAGAACTTTAGTAGGCCCATGGAAACAAGTTGAGACATGTTAGGTGTTAATGTTTAAAAGGGGGTTAGTCAAGCTTGCAGAGCATGTAGAGTTTGTAAATTGTTGCTTAGATGTCAAAGTTGTTTGGTGGTGGGGGATTGGGTGAGAAAGCTAATCTATAGTTCGGGGTTAGACAACCTCATAAGATTTATAGGGTAGGGGGATTGTTTTTCTGAACAACAAATGTAACAGTTTATGATTCCTTGGAAATAACATATGATAAGGTTGGCATGGAGCTGTATGAGGTAATCTTTGTAAAAAGGTATAAAAACTGGAAGACTGATGGAGATTCTTGGGATTCTGATTTGGGACATTAGTCCCCAGGTCCCCGGGGCCTCCGAATAAAGCACCGCATAAACTGACTTTGTTGGTTTGTGTTTACTCTTCTATCGGGCAACAGTTTTGGCGACCGCGGCAGGACTCCGAAGGTGACAGGGGCGGTTCGCGGGCCGATCCACTCCACGCCGGCACCAGGTGATTTCTGGGGGAGACATCCACCCGTGCCCGACCCCCGCGCCTGACGGATGACTGTGATAGGTAAGCCTGAAGGTACTTTATTCTCTTGGTATTGGGGAAACCTGCCTGATAAGACGAAGAAGTAATCTTCGCAAGGTTGGGTAAAAGGAATATTGGTGGTAAAAGCCTAGGCGCTGGCCGTTAGACGTGGTGAAAGCTGCGCTGGTCCAGCAATTGTCCAGGGAAGGACAAATATTGGAGTATTGTGTATTGTGTATTGGAGTATTATTGTATCAGAGTTGTGAGTGCGTGAGTGAGTGTGTGTGATGATGCCATTTAAAACCTTTAAAGCACTTGCTTCTATGGGTACGATTCCAGATGATTCACCTTTAGGATGTTTACTGAAAAATTGGAAGAAAGGGAATTTTGGGGAGGAATTACATAAAAAAAGGTTAATTGATTATTGTAATCATGTTTGGCCCCAATATGATACTGATGGAATGCAATGGCCCAGGAATGGTACTTTAAACCCTGATATAATCACTCCTTTAATGCATTTCTTAAAGAATAATGAGAAGTGGGATGAAATACCGTATTTGGATTTGTTTTATTATTTAAGAAGTAAACCAGAGTGGCAGAAGGAATGTGGTATAATGGTATTACAAACAGGGGGAAATGGGTGTCCAGGATGTAAGGGGCGGGAAGGATGTAAAAAGTGCTTGGTAAAATTTAAGGAACCTGAGGAAGATATGTCACTATTAGTATCCCCAAGTGCCCCATCACCGGGTTCTTCTTCTACTGATTCCTCTTCGGAGGAGGGGGAGGAGGAATCAGGGGAGGGGTCAGGGGAGAATTCAGGGGAAAAGGTTGGGGATGTTATGAGTAAAGGCGGGCAGCGAACCCCATTATCGGAAAGAACCCGAAGAGGGCGAGGAAAAGGCAAAGAGCGACCACATGTAATGGCACCATTAAGGGAAGCTATGGGCCCCGGGGGAAAAACGGTTATAATAAAGGTTCCTTTTTCACCAAATGATCTAATGATTTGGAAGCAGTCGGCTGGGTCATATCGAGAAGACCCGGACCGAGTGGCTCGAGTAGTTAAAATGGTAATTAAAAGTCAGAATCCAGATTGGAATGATTTGCAGGTTTTATTAGATACAATTATGGATTCTACTGAAAAGGAAATGGTGTTAAGAGTTATGACTGAAAAGGCTCGGGAAATGTTGCGATTACATGTGGTAGATGGGACCCTAAATGAGTTGGTGCCGAGGGAGGATCCTGGATGGAACCCTAATACAGCTGAAGGAAATGATAGGTTAAAATGGTATCACGAATTGTTACTTGAAGGAATAAGGGCTGGAATACCCAAAACATTGAATTGGTCTAAGTTGTATTCAGTAAGGCAGGAAAAGAATGAGTCTCCGTCTACCTTTTTAGAAAGATTAAAGGAGACTGCACGTCGCTATACAAATTTGGATGTTGAAGCAGAGTCAGGAAAGTTACAGTTGGCACTGATATTTATGGGACAATCACAAGAGGACATCAGGAAAAAGTTACAAAAATTGGAAGGAGAAGATACTAGAAATTTAGAGAAATTATTAGAAGTGGCATGGAAGGTGTACAATAACCGAGATAAAGAAACAGCAAAGCGACAGCAAGCTAGTATGTTGGCAGTGTTACAACAAGCAACTGGGGTGGGTGTCCGGGGAAGAGGAAGAGGTCGGGGAAGGGGGAGAGGTGGATTTGGAGCAGGGCAGAATATAGGAAGAGGGGAATTTGGGAACCAAGGGATAATGGGACAAGGTGTGGCTAGGGGGCAGGGACGGTTAGGAATTGATCAGTGTGCTTTATGCAGGAACAGGGGACATTGGAAGAACGAATGTCCGTTAAATGGAGGATTGGGAAATAATTATAATCTGGAGGTAAGAGGTGGGTCAATGGGTGCAATGAATCCTTTTGCAGGGAAACCACAAGATGTCGCTCAGGCTTTTGTGCTGGGGAATTACCAGAATCAGAGCTGACTAGATTCGGATCTGAAAGTAATATTAGAAGTCGAGGGCCAGCTGGTGGAATTTAGAGTAGATACAGGTGCCACATATTCAGCAGTAAATAAACAAAGGGGACCATTGAGTGAAACAAAAATTCAGGTAGTAGGAGTAACTGGGAAGGTGGAAGAGAGAACATTTTTGCGGCCTTTAGACATAAAGTTTGGGGGGAAAGAATTTGATCATCAGTTCCTGTATATGCCAAATAGTCCAGAATCATTGTTGGGAAGAGATTTGTTGTCTTTATTACAAGCAAGGATAATTTTTGAAAAAGGTAGAGTAAAGTTAGAAATCCCCGAGGAAAATTTGGCAAAGATTTTTATAGTAAAAGAGGTAGAAGAAGCAGGTTTACCTCCTGAGATAGAACAAGCTGTAGTACCTTGGGTATGGGAAACTGGGACTCCAGGGAAAGCAAAAGCAGCACAACCTGTAGTAGTGGAGTTAAAAGAAGGGGCGCACCCAGTGAGGGTAAAGCAATATCCCATAAAGCTGGAAGCTCGGAGGGGAGTTGCTCCACTAATAACTCAATTTCTAGAGCTAGGAATTCTGCAAGAGTGTGAATCAGAATTTAACACACCTATTTTTCCAGTAAGGAAACCAAACGGGAAGTACCGATTGGTTCAAGATTTAAGGGCAATAAATAATATAACTAAAGATATACATCCGGTGGTAGCAAACCCATATACATTGTTAACATCTGTGTCTGAGAAATATTGTTGGTTTACAGTGGTGGACCTTAAAGACGCATTCTTTTGCATCCCATTGGCATTTGAGAGCAGGAAATACTTTGCTTTTGAGTGGGAAAATCCAGAGAGCGGACAAAAGAGGCAACTTACATGGACCCGTCTTCCTCAGGGATTTAAGAATTCACCTACTATATTTGGAAATCAATTGGCACGGGAATTAGAAGAATGGAAATTAAACCAGGTAAAAGAATCTCCTTTTTCATATGCTGTTTTACAGTATGTTGACGATATCTTCTAGCAGCAACCGAACAGGAAGTATGCACCAGACTAACTATTGGACTGTTGAATATGCTGGGACAAGCAGGATACCGAGTTTCCAAGGAAAAAGCCCAATTGGTAAGAACTAAAGTAATCTACTTAGGTTGTGAAATTTCCCAGGGAGAGAGAAGATTGGGGACAAATCGAGTGCAGGCTATCTGTGCCATACCTGTACCCCGAAATCATCAGGAGTTAAGATCGTTTCTGGGAATGGTCGGTTGGTGTCGCCTGTGGATTCCTGATTTTGGACTAAAGGCGAAACCTCTCTATGAGGCAATCAAAGAGCCGGAATTAAGGTGGGGAAAGGTGCAAGATAATGCCTTTCAAAGCCTTAAACAAGCACTGAGGGAGGCACCAGCCTTGGGACTACCGGATCTCACAAAAGACTTTCAGCTATTTGTTAATGAACGCCAAAGGCTGGCCTTGGGGGTGTTGACCCAGAAGTTGGGATCCTGGAAGCGTCCCGTGGGATACTTTTCCAAGCAGCTGGATGCTGTAAGTATTGGGTGGCCGGCCTGTTTGCGGGCAGTTGCTGCAACTGTTCTTCTAATTCAGGAGGCCAGGAAATTGACCATGGGACGAAGAATGGAGGTGTATGTTCCCCACATGGTGGTAGCAGTGCTGGAACAAAAAGGGGGGCACTGGTTATCATCCAGTAGGATGTTACAATATCAAGCTCAACTCAGAGAACAGGATGATGTCGAGTTAAAAATGACTAACCATCTTAATCCGGCAGAATTCCTTAGGTCAAGTCAGGAAGAGGGAGAGCTAGCACACGACTGTGTAGAAGTGATCGAGCATGTGTATGCCAGCAGACCGGACCTAAAGGATGAACCACTGGAAGACCCCGAGTGGGAACTATATACCGATGGATCCAGTTTTGTGGAGAACGGTACCAGGTATGCGGGATATGCCGTAGTGACCACGCAACAAGTGGTAGAGGCCAAAGCCCTACCCCCGGGCACTTCGGCTCAGAAGGCCGAAATCAGGGCTTTATCAAGGGCCCTAGAGCTGAGCCAAGACAAGAGGGTGAATATTTGGACAGATTCAAAGTATGCATTTGGAGTAATACATGTGCATGGAGCTATTTGGAAAGAAAGGGGACTTTTAAATTCACAAGGGTCTGTGATCAAGCACTGAGAGGAAGTAATGTGTCTGTTAGAAGCAGTCCATAAACCACGAGCTGTAGCTGTCATGCATGTGCCAGGGCACCGAAATGAAGAAGGAAAGGTGTATCAAGGAAACCGACTGGCAGATCAAGCTGCAAAACGGGTGGCAAGAGAGGTATGGACTCAATTGGCCTTATTGCCCACTCGCATCAACCCGGCAGAGACTTTTATGGAGCAGAAACCGCATTATTCTCCCGAAGACGAAAAATTGGCTGAATTTGTGCAGGCCAGGAAGAATATAAAAGGATGGTATGTAACAGCAACTGGGCAAGTGGTTTTACCAGTGAAGGTCATGAAGATTGTTTTGGAAGTGGAACATAACAAATGCCATTGGGGAGCGGAGGCATTGGTAAAATTTCTTAAAAATGAGATCATTTCAAACCAGATGTTAACAATGGCAAAAAGGATTAATGCAGGCTGTCCCCTTTGCATAAAAAACAATCCAGTAGTAAGGAGACAAATAGTTATGGGAAAATTACAGGTCGGCCCACAACCAGGAGATTATTGGCAGATAGATTTCTCTGAGTTACCCAAGGCACAGGGGTATAAGTATTTATTAGTATATGTGTGCACTTTTTCAGGGTGGCCCGAGGCTTTTCCATGTAGAACAAATCAGGCAAAGGAGGTAATTAGGACCCTATTAAAGGAGATAATTCCTAGGTTTGGGGTACCGTTGGGAATGTCATCTGATAGGGGCCCACATTTTGTGGCTGGGATAGTGCAGGAAATAGCCAGGATGCTGGGCATATCCTGGAATTTGCACACACCTTGGAGGCCGCACTCGAGTGGACAGGTAGAAAGGATGAATCAAACATTGAAAAATCAGGCCAAGAAAATTTGTCAGGAGGCAAAAATACAATGGCCACAAGCATTGCCCCTAGCATTATTGAGAATCAGGATTAAACCTAGAGAAAGAATAGGAGTAAGCCCATATGAGATTCTGTATGGTAAACCATATCATGCTACCACGTATAAAGGGGACCCACATCTGGTCGGGGATCAAATGTTGTTGAATTATGTACTATCTCTAAACAAGACTCTTACAGCTGTCAGAGAAGCCCTGCAGTGGAACCGTCCTCTTCCCCTTGAGAATCCAGCTCATGACATCCTACCTGGAGACCAGGTGTATGTAAAGAACTGGAACACAGAACCTCTGAGGGAAACATGGGATGGACCTCATCAGGTGATCATGACCACATATACGGCTGTGAAGGTGGAAGGAATAGACAATTGGATTCATTACACCCGAATCAAGAAGGTCCCTTCAAAATGGGAAGTTCAACCCTTGTCTGCAACCCGAATGGTGTTTCGAGCAAAACCTTAAAAGGAATAATTTTGTTAAGTGTTATTTCTCTGAGTAACCCATTTGTCATAATTACTGTTTCAGAACCTACGATGGTAGTGGTGGAAAATGCAAGTTTATCATTGACATGTTTCTTTTCTGACAACCAGGGAGCTGGATCTGAGGAAGTGAAAAGTGGATGGAGGCATGGACCAAAAGTGGTGAGGGAAGGATTTGTGACATACTGGGATGAGCACCAACAGAAAGGAAATACAACCTTGCAGATATCCCGAGTACAAGGTCAATCTACTAATCAATATGCTTGTGTGGTATGGATTAGGGACAGTTTTGATTATGGGGATTTTGAAGTTCAGATATTAACTTTGCAAGAGGTACCCGGGAGTGAACATCCTATTGGCATAAGACCAGTTCGAGTGGCAGTGGATATGTGGGATGGGCCTCCGTTGAGAATTAGTTGTGCATTTAGTTTAGAAAAGAGTTGTGAACAAGGAATTCAGGTTAAATGGTGGAAAAAGGATAGAGAGTGGTCATGGGAAAAGCAAGAGCTGGGAGTAAGTTGGTGGTCAAAAGGGCTTATGGGAAAAGGTTGGCTGAATATCACTAACCCACGGATTGGGGAATCAGAAGGGGAATATCTTTGCATAGTTTCATGTGGAATCCAAGGGAATTTTGGGTTAAGAAAGGTAGGTGCTAAGTCACATCAAAATATGGGATTGAAGCTGCAACATGGGACATATTTAGTAGTGGAGGATAGAAATACCACAATAAGTTGTGAGGTTAAAATGGGAATAGAGTATGAAGAATTTGGATGGTGGTTTGGGAATAATTTGAAATCAGGAGGAAAATACCAGATTCAGAAGAGGCCAGAGGGTATCACCTTGGTAATTAAGGATATGGAAAAGAGCAAGGATGAAGGGAATTATTGGTGTTGGATAGCAAAGGACGATTGGTGGATACATGGAGTAATGGCAGTGTACTTAAAGGAAACACGAGTAACTAGACAAGTCCCAGAAATAGGGAACTCTATAAGAAGTTCTGACCAAAAGAATTTAGTGGTAGGATTAATTCGGGATTTTGGAAAAGTTCAAAATGTAACTTCAATAACGGCATGTCTACCAATGCCGCATGCAGCGGGGGACCCTATACCTTGGGGCATAATCCCGGTAGGAAATATGCCAAAAGCAAATCAAAGTAATACTCAGGAATGTATTAAACAACTCAGTAATCACACAAAATGGGTAAATCGTACTAGCACAATTAGGAAACGGTGGTCTACTCCTGGTCAATTGTTAAGCATTACCCAACCCAAGATACACCACGATAGGTAGATTCAAAAATGTGGGGTGGTGTGAATATGATGAAGTTCAGTGGTCAAGGACACCTGTTGTGGAACATTATTACGAAGAAGTTTGCCAGCAAAAACAGATTGAATGGAAAGAGTGGTATGCCATATGGGGACCAAGTTTACTAGAAATCTATAGTTATTTGGGGAAGGTAACCTGGTGTTTAGAATGGGAAGGGAAATATTGATATAACCCTTCGAAAGTAAAAATACAGAAAGAGAAACAAGTAGAAACATGGAATTGCACGCAAATATTTACCTGTGATTCTCCTATGGTCGATATTGGGTTAGTGCCCGTGAGAATTTTATTAAAATGGGGATGTGAGTGTCGTGGGTACAACCATACCGTTAAAGGAAAAATGAAAGGAGAGGAGAAGATAGATTGTGGGAAAACAACGGTAAGGAGTCCAGGAAATTTGGTTTGGGTTATGGGGCACGGACAGTGGACCACTCATATGTCTATTGATGGACCAGTTACTCAAGTTACCTTAGGAGTTCCGACGCTTTGCCCATTTTGGAAACAAGGCAAGTTGACACAGGAAGAGATACGGGATCGAGCTAAGAGGGAGGTAACTGATGAATTGGCTGTGGAAGATGATTGGCATGAACCGTCCTCAGGGCTAAAATTTGGCTGGATTCTTGAATCATTATTTCCACCTATCTCTACATATCGGAATAGAGAAATGCTCTATTGACTATTGGGACAAACAGAAAGGTTGGCAGCAGTTACTAAAAAGGGATTTAAAGATTTGAATCTACAGTTGCAAGCTACAACGAGGATGACAGTGCAGAATAGGATGGCGTTAGATATGATATTGTTGAAGGAACATGGAGTTTGTGGATATCTGCAGGGGAGACAAGATCACTGTTGTGTGCACATCCCTAATGTTACTAAGGACATAGAGAAGGACATAACTCAATTGGATAAAATTGAATCAAAAATTCATGAGACTCAAAAAGATGCAGAACATAATTGGATAGGAGCAATATTTAATTCTTTAGGGATCCAGGTCTCTGGTTGGATATCATCAGCTATTCAATATGTAATCATGATAATTATTTTAATCGTGGTTGTCTTTGGAGCTTACAGATGTCTTTTAGGAACTATTATGAAAGAAGGAGCTCATACCAAGAAGGTACTGAAGGCTATGACTCGTAAAGAAGTGATCTCACCCTTCGCAGTCACAAAGTCATCTGCCTCATCGCATTCCGAGACACCTACATAGAAGAATTGAGCATCCTTGCGAAGGATCGAAGAATGCTCAAAAGGGGGGAATTGTTACCAATATAGTGAAATAGTGTGAATCTACAATGAATATGTAGGAAACTTATACAGTAGCAGTAGTTATGCTAAGGCTTGAGAACTTTAGTAGGCCCATGGAAACAAGTTGAGACATATTAGGTGTTAATGTTTAAAAGGGGGTTAGTCAAGCTTGCAGAGCATGTAGAGTTTGTAAATTGTTGCTTAGATGTCAAAGTTGTTTGGTGATGGGGGATTGGGTGAGAAAGCTAATCTATAGTTCGGGGTTAGACAACCTCATAAGATTTATAGGGTAGGGGGATTGTTTTTCTGAACAACAAATGTAACAGTTTATGATTCCTTGGAAATAACATACGATAAGGTTGGCATGGAGCTGTATGAGGTAATCTTTGTAAAAAGGTATAAAAACTGGAAGACTGATGGAGATTCTTGGGATTCTGATTTGGGACATTAGTCCCCAGGTCCCCGGGGCCTCCGAATAAAGCACCGCATAAACTGACTTTGTTGGTTTGTGTTTACTCTTCTATCGGGCAACAGTACCATGGCACACAGTGATTTTTATGGGATTTTTTTATGGTTAATGTGTTACTAAACAGCTGATGAAATTTCCCTTGACTTGTGTTGTTTTCTGCTATAGTGGCACCTTGGATATTTAAAGAAATATTCCATTACCATGGATATACCATTCCATTCCATTCCAACTATTACTTGCTTCCAGGCTACTACCTGTGAATTTGACTCTAGAGAGTGTTTTAAGTGTAAATATTATTGCACTCATTTCAGTATCTGTATTTTATATCTATATTACAGTAGATATAATAGCATTTCAAGTCTAATTTTTGGTGAAATAATTGAAAGCTATAACAGTAGGATTCTGTAGGGTTTTCAGTGTAAAGTTGGACGAAGAATTTGTAATTAAAACTTAAAATATTACTTACACTTTATGGTGTAGTAATTCTGTGTACTTCAAAAGAAAATGACTCATGCATCCTAGTATTCCTTGAAAGAGAAGTGTGTAATAGTTGAAAATACGTTTTTTTAGACTACCAAATTGTTTCTGAGGAAAATTTCCAACCACAAAAACATACCTCAAATGTTTTTACATGCTTTTGGCCCATGACTTTTACTTCCAATGACCAACAATCTTTAACTACCTGTCCAAAGAGTTAAATCCTGATCTTTAATTGATTTCAGATTGTCACTGTTGGAGGTTATCTTTTTTCCTTTTTTTCTTTCTCTCAGAGACTTTTTCTCCCATTTGTTGCCTAAAAGATTGGAATGACGGTACTTAAGGAACAAAAGATGTGGCCAGGATAGGGAGGAAGGGGGAAGGGGTGCCGCTTGTGGCAGTCGCTTAGCTGGGGAGTGAGCTGCTGACTGGGAGGTTTCTCTTGGGAAGCGCAGAGATACTGCAAGAGATGGCAGGGGGTGGAGAGAGACTTGGCTGGGGTACAGTGGCTGGACTCAGTCCTCTCTCTCTGTCTCGGGGGTCGGAGGTGTTATGAAATCTCAGATCCCGGGCTGATAGCCTTCCAAGATTGTGGATAAAGTCCTTTCTTCCCAAGCCCGGTGCCAGAAGAAGGAGTCAGGATACGTCGGTTTCTTTATCAGAGCTGTTTATTCTTTCTTGTTCCTAAACATTCTTTCTCAGCTAGCTACCTACACTGTTGTCCAAGGCTAACTGCCTGCCTCCTGGGTGGTCGCTATCTCTTATACTATGTACTATGTGTTCTATGTTTACAGATAAATACCAATACCTATCACCTATGTTAGACAGTGTATTTCTACTCTAATCCAATCCAAAAGTGCCACCACCACAGCAGAAGATGGAGGGCAAGAAGAAGAAGCAGAAGGACAGGGACACGCCCAGATTCCTCCATCTTGCCTTCTTGAACCTCCATTAAACCCCAAAATTCTACAGCTACACCCGGTGATAAATTAATACTATCCTAATTAAACTCTCATGGCTTGTCTCTGGACCCCTTGCCAGGGTCTCAGATCAACCAGGGCACCCAGAGGGAAGTCCTGGGTTCCAACATAAATGTATGGTTTTATTCAAGTTTTTTATTAAGAAACATGCTATTTTTGTATGAAATAAAGTGTATCCAGAGATACCTCCTTGTACAGAAATCAATGCATGGGCGGGTAGGCAGCTGGCATGCCAACCTTCCCCCTTGATAGAACAACAGGACTACATCTCCACATCAGTGTGGGGTGGACCAGGGAGAAGCTGATAACATTAAATGACAGGAACCAGCACCCAGATAACAATCACGAGGGCCCAGCAGAATCAATTCATCCCACTCAACCGGAATCCAATCACTCCACCTTCCCGTAATTCTGAGAAACCAGAAACCAAGACATATTTGCCTGGTGTGAACTTCAGGAATAATTCATGGGCAGATTTAGAGATGAGACCAGATTTACCAGAATTATATTCTACATACACACCAGGTGGAAGGAAAGCCCATCTGCATATTCAAAGAATGAACTGGACAATAACCTAGCCTCAAGGCACAAAATCCCTATAAAACTGGCCCTCAAGAGATGGCTGGCGTGAACCAGGGCAGGGGGTACAGTCCAGTGAGACTGTGTCCAAATTTTTGGTTCACCCTGATCTGATTCCTGGAGTCATCAGAGCTGTTGAATTGATTGTGGCTGTTTCTTGATTTCTCACTTTGTCGTTTTTTCCAATAAATTCTTAATTGAAAATATTGGAGAAATTATCATTTATAACAGAGGGAAGACAGTTGTGGTGTTGGTGCTGGACCGCTGCTGCAGAGACAATTCGCTGCTACTGCAGAGTTTTGTCCTTCACTGCTTCTCCCTGCCGTGGGTGAACCTAGGCTGGCAAGAGCAGCCATTGAACTGTGACAACAGGTTTTTTTAATACCTGACCTCACTGTGAGGGATTCTCACCATCTGCTTGGGTGCCTCAGGAGAAGCCCAGGACCCTTGACCTCCTCCCTTCCTCCGGAGGGACTACCTCCTAGCTGCTTCCACCTCCAGGACATCACACAGGACATGTGAGAGCCAGGGGAAAACCTGAAAAAAACCTCTGCCCTTCTCTCCTCCTGGGGCCACTCAGTCCCTGCTGTTTTCTGTCACTGCTTTGGGGGCAGGGATCGCTGCACTTTAGCTGGGTACCCAGCATCTGCCCCGACTACTGCTGTTCCCACTGCCGTTTCACGGTTTTTGCTACACTTTTTTTGCCCCCGCTGGTGTGCTCACCTCTGCTGTTCCAGCTCACTGCTCCAAGGCTACAACTACAGTCCAGTTTGCCCCCTGGAGTGGCATTGAGACCAGCTGCTCCCCACAGGCTGGCACGGGCCATGTCCCCTCCATCTCGGCACCTGAGCCACCACGGCCAGGTGGAGAGGCGGTGGAGCCCGTGCTGCAGCGCCCCCTGCAGCTGCGGGGGAATCACCGCACCCGCCCTGCCCGCCGGGAGCCACCAGCGCCCCTGCTGGCCGTGACTGCTGCAAAGGAAAAGGTGCCTGGCAGCCAAGAGAACGTTACTGGGTTTCAGTTTTTGTTTGTTGTTGCTGATGTTGTTGTTGTTCGTTTATCTCATTATATAGATATTGTAGTTAAGAACTGTTACTCATTTTCCCATATCTTTGCCTGAAAGCCTAGTAATTTCAACGTTATAATAATTCAGGGAGGAGGGAGTCATATTTTCCATTCAAGGAAGGTTACCAGCTCTCTTGGCAGGCGCTTAAATTTCAAACCAAGACAGTCACAAAGAAATGTATTTATTTTTTTATTTTAAAATGTATTTACTTAGAGAAGAGGCATTACAGAGATGTTATTTATTTGAACTTCTGTAATATGCTTGATATGACAACGCATGGTATATTATTATTTAAATGGGAGAGAATGACAATTATTAAAGCATCTTGAAAAGCATATAGGAAAACGAGTAAGTCAGAAACAATTTCAATGTGGTTTTTGAGTGATTACTAATTAATGACCAACTGCTGGTGGAGTTCCTCAGGAGCTCATATTAGGACCACGCTTATTAAATGTTGCTATTTATATGGCTTATAGATAGGAGGAAAAAAGTATGCTAAGCCACCTGAAAAATGTGAAATATCTGCATGAATTTTAACAGATGATAATTTCAGCATCCTACTTTGAAGATTCTTTTCATGAAATTATCAGTCTGTTTCCAAGGTACAAACACTGTATGAACAAGCCAAACAAAAGTTATTCTTGGCTTCCAGCTTTTCTATTGCTGAAAGGATTTACCTGTTTATAAAAAGAAAATTGAGAAAGAAACAAGAAGAGGGGGGAAAATCTAACCTCATGAATCTAAAATGAAATAGAAACAAAATTAATAATTCAGTTTGCACTAATTCACCATTTCAAACCACTTGTTGATATTAAACAGATTTTCTTTGCCTATACTCTACCTGTTTTCCATAAAGCAAGTGGGATTAAAATTGAATGCAGAATCAGCTCTTCTGCCTTTATACTCTATTTTGGATGACATACATTCCATCTAATAAAAGGAATTTGATCCCATAGATCTGCATCTCCTTAGCCACCACCAACTCCGAAAAATTCCACTTTTTTTTTGCTAACAGGATGGTAGTAGGTTAGGATTTCCATAAAAAGTAAGCACCTTCCATCTTTCTCCATCACCCCTATCTTGAGGAGGGAAAGTAAGAAGTGTTCAAAATGTTCAGTCTGACACTGTGCTTTATTAACAAATATTTTGATAGTCAGGGTAATTATGCCATGACCAAATAATATTCTGTTGATCTAATCTCTCACATGGTCTTCTTGAATTTTTTTTTTATTTCTCCATATATCTTAAGGTCCCTTGAAGGTAAGGGGACATCCTTTCATCCATGCTTCTATACCATACAGTGTAGTGAAGCCTTCAGGGTGTTTTAGTAGCAATTTTGACACCAGTGGAGCCTTCAGGGGGTTTTAGTAACAATTTAAACACCCTTAACAGTTATTTAAATTTAACAAACAGACAGTTTTTAACACCAAGTAGTAAATTCCACAAGAAACAACCAGTAAGATGTTCCACATTTCTTGTCACAACTGAAGCCCATAATATTCACAGAATGACAGAATGGCTGAGGTTAGAAGGGACCTGTGGAGACCACATTTTCCAAACACTCTGCTCAAGCAGGGCCATGTACACACACTTGCCAAGAACTGTGAATACCTTTAGGGGAGACTCCACAACTTCTCAGGACAACTTGTGCCAGTATTCAACCACCAGCATCTCTCTGACAGCAGTATGACCCTCTGGTGTATCAGTCTCACCTCCATTTTTTGTGTCATCATCAAACATAAAAAACAAAAATTCAGATCATTAATGAAGAAACTAAACAGGACAGGACCTTGGGGTACACTTCTATTCATTGGCTTTCATCTGGATTTTGCATTATGAATTTTCTCATCCTATATACACCATCATATAATTATTCATAATTACAAATTAATTTACTATATAAATGATCAATTACATAAATTAAATTTCAATTAAGTATTATTAAATACCAATTAGAATAAGCATATTATATTTTACAAACACTATATATCATAAAATTTGAAATATCTATCTTAAATAACAGGAAAAATAACTTACTTTAAAATTGCACATCTAGATGCCCTAATAACAATAGAATCCTTTCCATTTCCTCATGTATGAGATAAGTTCAGAAAATTCAGCAAATATATAGCTGAAAAGAATAAGACTTCTGTAATTTTATTCAACAAAGGGAAAGATCTTAAAAATCTAATCTCTCTGGATGAACTACTAATCATCATAAGAACTAATTCAAGACATTTCTGAGCTAAATATCTGCATACTAATAAAACCAGGATTTTTTTTATTGACTATAACTATTGCTGAAATGGTAGGCTAGTGAAAGATTACATAAAGTTGAGTTAGCAGTGGTTCTATCCTAAACTAACTTCATGTTGCAGTAGTACAATACATCAGAAATCTTCTCTGAGTACTGTCCTGAAATTACTGTAAACAAAAATTTCTGGAGATTTTTCAGTTGCTTCACACACTATTTTCTATTCAGAGCTATGACAGCCTTTAAAGAGTTCTGCATATTCCCTTCAGGCCATTTTCCCTCCTTGGTCTGCGAAAACTACCTTCTGCAGGCATTTACTTTTATCCCCTCGGACTCTACTCATGTAACTGTCACTACAGTACTGGGCACTAGGGAATGAACATCCTTTGCCTTTTTTTTTTGCTCCATTTGCTTCCCTCTGTTTCAACTTCCAAACCATATGACCTTTTTTAATAGGCTGGCATTACCAATTACACAAAAACAAAACAAAACAACTCTCCCACCTCACAATTTTCTTCTCATAGGCATTAGACAGATAGTCTTTTACATTAATCAATAGCAATAAAAACCATGTTCTTCCACAGGAAACAAAGGGCGAGACCACTGCGGAAATAAAACTGAGTAACCAGTCTATTTTTTACCAAGTAAAGGAACCGGAGAGAGCAACTATAATGTAAAGAAGAATCACTATTACTTCAATTGGAAAGGAAAATAAATGCAATGACTTTTTTGACAGCATGGGTAGGACGGTGCTTATTAAGTTCAGTCACTTAAAAACTCTGGTCAGTCACAGTAGGAAGGATGCTTTTTGGTTGTGGAGCTCTGTTTTTTCTGATCTCTGTGATGTCAAAAGATATGAGTTGGTGATGTGTTTGGGATGCAGATCTTGAGAAATAAAATAGCTGTGGTTTCTTGTGAATTAAAATCATTTGGGTTTCAGAGATAAAAGAATGTAATAGAAAATGCTACAAACACACAATTTGTCTAAAATTAGGCATGGTAAAATGTGTTGCCAAATCAGAATGAAATATAGTTTCTGCAAAGTAAGTTTATATTTGAGTCTATGGCACTTACATGGATTGATGCTGTTTCCTATTCTCATCAAAGATCCATTTGATTGCTTAGAAAATTCAAATGATTGCAATGCAGCCTTCAGAATGTTATTTATATAATCAATACAAAAGTCAAGAGTAAATGAGAAGGTGATATGAAAGACTTTTAAGTAATGAAAACACCTCATACTATCTGTTTGTCTAACTAGAAGTCTCATGAATTCAGAGTAGTAATGGGACACTAAATAATCATGAAATTACCAACTTCCAATCTGATCATCACATGATTTTTTGCTTTGCCAGTCAGGTATTTGATTAGCTAGATGGTTTGCCTTCTCTTTTCTTTTTTCCCTTCTCCCTTTCCTAAGTTTTTCTCACTCCTTTTACTAAAACATATGCACACACAACAATAGACATAGAAAAATAATTAATATAACTTCTGTCTTTCAGTTTCTTCACTGTTAGGAATTTCTCCTTGGTTAAACAGTTGTCCAGGTTCCCTTTCATGCATGTTCTCTGTGTTTCATTCCATGTGTGTTTCACAGTGTGCTCTCTGACTCTGCCTTTTTCTCTCACTTTGGATAATGGTCCTACAAATGTGACTCCTTTGGCTCCTTTGACACCTCCCAGTTGCTGGCTCAGTTGCTGTACACAGCTCAGTAAGGTAAGCCCATATCACCATCTCTCACCTGGAGCCAATTTTCTTAGGGAATTTTTTTTCCTAGAGAAACTATTTTTTAAATCCTAGAAGAGGTTTAAAAAATACCTATTACTAAGACTCTATTACCTCTCTGCTTGTGGTAACAGCATACTCAGCAGGCCTCTTTCTACTGATGACGTAGCTGCTCCCATCAGTAAACCAGGTCTCAGCATCCTTAAGTGGGGTGTCCTTCAGATCCAGGTGACTGGAGCACGTGGCTTTGATGGTCTCCAGGCAATCATGGAACACAGGTTCTCCCATACTTTCGCTGAGGAAGGAAGCTGGGTTCACAATATTAGTTACCACAATCTCAACATCGTCTTGTTCTAGGTTTTAAACCCTAGAAGAGGATCAGTGCCTCTTCAGGTTCTCATTGAATTTTTTACCATATCAGTCAAAGTACAGTAGCTACACTAGAATCAATCTGCTGATTCATCCTGTAGTCTTTATCAATGGAAGGAGACCATTTCATAATGTAATTCCATGATTTAAATATTTTAAAAAAGCACTCCAGTATGGTCATCCACAATTCTGAACATATATAGCTATCCCATCAGGTATTACAAAGTAGTGTATTTGTTATGCTTCTTATACACACATCTTTATGACAACATTGAATTTCATTGCAAATAGAATTCTGTTTCAATTACAAAAATCCAACAATTTATAAATAATTTTCATTAACTTTGGGGTTTTTTGGACTTTCACATTTTCTTGTAACTCACTGCTTTAAATGCCCTTTTTTGAAAAAAAAAAATTCAAAGGATTGTCTTTTTTTGTATATGTGTAGACACTCCAAAGGATATAGTATTGGGTAAATTGAATTTTTCTAGTCTTCCAGTTAAGTAAAACTCAGAAAACAGGAAATATGCTTCTAAACAAATGCTACACAAACACTTGCAAGAATTCCCAATAAGAAAAACAAAGAAAGCAATTGCATGGTGGAGAGTTATCCACCACATTAGTGGCAGAGGTATCAAGATAATGAGGTTTTGTTCTATCCTTCTGGTAAGAACAAGGATTTGTTGTTCCTATTTTTTTTCCTACTAACCCTACCACTAGGAAATTCAACACAGGATGGTTTTTTATCTTCAGGTTCTTGACAGTGATAGAATCTGAAGTGACCACTCTGTACTTCTACCTCATAGTTCCAAAGTTATTCTAAGAAATACACATTTTGATGCTTTTAGATCCTTTGTACATGGCTTGAGGAATTTGCTTTTCTCACCTTACATGCTGCTGTTAACAAGTGTGAATGATTAATTCAACCTCATTAAAAACATGCTGGAAAGGCTGCTGGGAATTTTTTCCACCTTTGTTTTTGTTTACTTGAGACTGACAGGTAGAGGAGCCTTTTAAATTACACCCTAGACTATATTTAGTTCTTTGGAAACTTCTCAACAATCAATTATTTTTCTATCTTTAAAGAAAATAAAAGTTACTTCAGAGCAAAATATTTGCATCTGTAGAAAATGTACAATTATGATCCAATTTTATCCCAAATGACTTGGCAATAACATAAAGATGACATTGAGAGATTTTTCCCTGAAAATAAAAATGATAAAAATACTTTTTAGCAAAAAATTGCAAAGATTAGGAGAACAAATAGGAAAAAATATTGCACAAATATTGTAAACATATCACTCTCCTAATGGTTCATCTTTAAATACAACTGAACTTGGTGACCATTTGAGGAGTCTGAATTACAATGGTCTTTTTACTACTTCACAGATTTATCTTCCAACTATATTATCATTGCATGTTCATCTAATAAAGCTAGGAAAAAAGCCTGCCACAAACAAAAGTTAAAAACCTGAAGGCAAGAAATATGTTTCCTTTGTGTTGAAAGAAGTTGAAATCGCATAACTGGAAAAGAGAATGTTACCAAAAATTAGGTAAAATAAAAAACCTCCTTAACACCAATGCAGCATTAAGAAGCATGCATTCTTTATTCAGCTGGATGCACAGGGGGATAGCTCCTCCCAAAAGTGGTGCATACTGGGTACAGGAAACTTTCTGTTCATATACTGTATTTTATATACATATTAATGGATGATCCCAGACTGCACATACGTATGATAATCATTTCTCCAAAATCATTAATATATTTCCTCTCCTCTTTATGCATGCATTCATCTCTCCTGGGCGTCTCTCTGCTTGTCCCTGGTGGTCATAGATCCCAATATTTCAGGTGACCTGACTGAGTCGGCAGGATGCTGAGGCTGGTGAACTTCCTTTTCCACAACAGGTATTGTGCTGTTCCACAGGCCAGTAGTTTTGGAGAAAGGAGCACTGTGTTAGCTCACTAGGTGTAGGCAATTTTATCATCTGGTAACAAGAATATCTTATGGTATCTCAACAATAAAGTGAGAAGGCTTGTTTGGGAACAGATAAACCATTTTTCCACTAAAGAAAAAGGATTGTCATTAACTTCATTATAAGATGAAAGTACTCTCCCATTCATCTCTTATGCTTTTACAGCAGGAAGCCAATGTTACCAAAATACAGGAAATCAAGTGAGTTATCAGTACAAACTCACCTGCAGAATTATTTTAAAACTTAAAAAACCCTTTTAATCTGATTTTTTGTGAATTTGTTGAAGAAAAATATGTAATATAGGCTACATTCACATCAGGTACCCACTAAAGAAAATTAAACTGATTGACAAGTAAATTGAAGCAGTTACAAATCTGACTATGGGAAAGGATGAGAAAGCAATTTTTTTTTGAAAGCTGAACAATTCAGTTAAAAATAATAGCTTTGTATGTTGTCTCAATTCATATAGTTCACAGATCAAAATTAGGCTGTAGATGTGCTCCAAATGACTGAAATCTGCCTACTTAACTGTAGGGACTATGTATACTGTGGGCCAAGGAGGCGTCCAGCTCCTCCATCTGAATGCTTGTCCCATCTACCTGTTGGAATATTTGCAAAGCCAAGCAGAGTGACCAGGATGGAGCCATGGCAAAATCCTAAAGATCTTAACAGGACTACTGGAGCGCAGGAAGTACAAGCCATTCAGCACAGAGAAGCCTATGGTATTTGTCTAATTATTTGAGCACCTAGAGAACATATCACTGAATTATACTATTTATGTAATGATAATAGCTGCAGTTTGTTTACACAAGCCAATGTTATTTAAAGGTCTAGTTTGACTGCCAGAGGAGAAGGGCACCTCAAGTTTAATGGTCTATAAGCATAGGAGAAACAATTCCAAAATTCTGGAAAAATAAAGAATGCAAATTTTGGGCAGATTCCTGCTAGCAAGCAAGCATTATATACCGTGAAAAAAAAATCACATCTGGATACAAAATAGTCAGGGAGTGTTAATAAACTCATCAGCAATATTCAGAATTTTAGCTAAAGAACTGGTGATATTTACAGTTTTCAGGAAAATAAAGGTAGGAAAATTGGTTCTAAATGGTTTCTACAGCTTCCCATCACAGTCAACATTGAAATCCAGGTTTCAGTAGGGTTTTTTGTGGCAGCTTTATCCACACATGTTAATAGTATATGTTGCAATCCTATTCCTTTGCAAGTAATTTAACATTAAGAAACCTCTAGCACACTCTGCAAATACATCCATTTTCTAGTTACTTTGACACGGACCTTGCCAAGCATCTGATCTCTTATCAAAAGAAGTGCAGATTTGACAAATATACTAACAAAATAAAGTTACTTATGAAAAGGAAAACAAGTATCCTTTAAAGGAGTTTGAAACCTGCTGATGCATAAATCACAGTTGGGAGTACACAGATCTTTTGAGATGCAGGACAGTAATTGATGCTCATTAACTCACAAAAGCTCATTAATGATTTATAAAGATCAGTTTTGCATTACATAGGCAAAATCATCACATTCTCACAGAAGGAAATCCCCTGCAACAAAAACATTAATGAGGAGTGGAAAATCAAAATATTTGCTTGCTAAGGCAAAGCAAGTTTACCTAAATGTTGCACTGCTGATTTTGAAACTCAGGCTGCATAATTTAGCTCATATTATGAAGTCTCTGGCACGTGCCAAATCAAAAATACAGCAACCACAACAGCTTCCTTCTTTTTTTTCCTTTCTGATTTTGATTAACTTACATGAACTAGAAAAGGATAAAAGAGATTATATAGAAAGTTGTAATGAAACAACACTGAATATGGGGTGAAGGAGATGCAGGAATAAGTACCACAACACTTTGACAACTGCACAGTTCATTCCATTATTTATTCCACTCAGTAATTAATTAAATGAAAGTGCGAACACATAAAAGCCATAATAATTTTGTTGGCACCCACTTCCAGCCCAAGTACAAATTTGCAGCCACCAGTGCCCACAAATTCTTTTTTGCAGGGCTGCTCTCAAATGCAGGAATTTGCAGTTGGACTTACTGAACTCCATGATGCTCATTATGACCACTCCATTATTAGTGCCTTGAGTAACCCAAATGAAGGGTATTTTTCAAAATTAAAGCACAATTTTTACTGCTGCACAGACACATACATTGGATCTTCTTACCATTGGGTCCTTTAAGCCATAAAAGCAATCTTTTCTAATTCTTCCCATAATGCTACTTCCATCCTTATGATGGATAATACCTCTAAATATCATTTGTATTCTTGCCTTAGGCCACAACTTTGGATAAATAACACAGACACAGTATTTCAAATCAATGCCAGTCAGTTTCTAGGACTGTAAAAATGTGACTAATTATCCATATTCCCACCTTGGGTTGAAGAGGGAGGGGGCAAAGCAAGAACCTCCTTCATGCTAGACAGTCCATTTTATTAAACTAGAACTTCTTCTCTTTGTGCGACCAGAAACAAAGGAACAGGATTAAGAAGGAAGTATAGTCATGTAACAGAAATCTACGGCAGAAAGAATAATAAACACCAGATGTTAGGATATTTCTTCTAAACGAGCACATGGAAGTATTTTTGATGAATAAAGGGAAAATAGAGATGTTTAGCCGTACTTGAAAATGTGTGGGTTTTGATGAGTGATGCATGTGTCTAGCTTTAAACTTGAATTACTTTCCATGTTTAATGAGAGTTGATACTGCATTTTTCTTACTGTAGAACTACTGTCAAATGGTGGATTTAACCTTCACTTTAGTAACATACTTAAAAGATGGAACTGACTTTCTAAATAAATGTTTTATAAGCAATATTAAGTTTTTGAATAAATATATATATAGAATTTATGATTATATTAAAATACCGATGTGTGAATCTTAGAAATAACATAATACTAGTAACAGTCACAGTGACCCCATCCTCCTGAGTCTTTTGCCTGCCAATGCAATAAAAGCTTAAATAACATAAACTCATCAAATGCCAATTGGGAAAACCAAGTTTTATTCTGGACTCCAAAGGTAGGTTGTCTTGTGAGATACCTGCAACTTGGAAGTTGCTATTGTGCTATAGATACTACAATAACAACATCTCATACCTCAGCATAATCTACCGTCATCAGGCGACATGACTTTAAAAGACAGGTTAACAAACAGGAATTTTTTGAATATTCCTCTTCTGCTCAGCTCTCTCAGTTATCTGACAAACATAGCTACCACATGGAGAGCCTTCAGCTGAAGTCCAATTGGAGACATTCTTTGTAAAAAATTAGGTCACTTTTTTTCACAAGTTGCAGTGAAGTGTATCATCTGCCTCTCAGGCAGTATCATAACCTACAGACTACGGTGAAAAAAAAAGAAGAACGTCCTTAATAAAAAAGAAGATAACTCCAGCTACACTGTGTAAAATATAAATATTACAGAACTAGAAGGGAATAAAATGTCATCAGAGATGTGTCTTGTAGTTGCTTCACACATTATCTATGGAAAATGTGTTTTTTCTTTTTTTTTTTTTTTTTAAATTTAAGTGCAAATGATCTTATCTCTCACAATAAGAATTTTAACTGGAGGAAAAAAGTATGTATGCATACTTTATCAGAGAATTAGTTTAGTGGAGGACTCATTTTTGCTGCTGTTTTTGGTTGGGGAAGTTCCCACTGACAGCACAACAAAAAAGTTTGTTGCATGAGAAATTTTTGTTGGACTGTTTGATAGACGCAGGGCCATACAAGTGGTGCTATCATTGGTAGCTGGTGGGAACTGCTTGCAGACAACTCTGCCACAATTAGATGGTTAAATTTGCTGTGGTACCGGCAGATTTGTGCAATGCTGTTGAAGGCTAACCTGTAAATGCAGTTTAGTGCAGTGCAGTGCAGCACAGCACAGGTTAATTGAGTGCAAATAATTCCTCCATGTCTTCCTGTCAGGATCACAACAGCAAATAAAGATTGTCCTCTTATTGTCCTTTAGTCTATAAAAATCACCAACTTCTCACCCATATTTTAGCAGTTATTTGGTAATTATCTGAATATCACAATTGTTAAATTATAGAAGTACTATTGACTATTTCTCTTGACACAAAGGAGAAGCACTTGGATCATTGTCAAGACAGCCACAAATACACACACAAATTAAAAACGTTCTATTACAATTAGTCAGTCTAAAGACTAAAAAGTTAGACATCATGGCATGTCAACAGTTTTTACAGTGACAAACACCTGAGTTGCAAATTATTTTCAGTGTTGAAAGGGAAAGCATACTAGAAATCAAAACACTGAGGAAATGGTGAATGTATGTTTTCTTCAGCATGTGTTAAAAACCCTCTTTTGCTAGTACTGCATTCTTGATAGCTTGCATCTTCTGGTTTTTCTCATTTTGAGAACTGAAGTTCTCTTCTGATCATAGACGATCTGTTCTCTAGTGGTCTGCACTGTAGAAAAGAAACAACCATCTAGCCTAACTCCAAGTATATCGGCAGTACAGTTCGCATGCTCATTTAATAATCATTCAATTGTACTAGCAAACTCTGGTTTCATTTCACCTAAGTTTTAAAACCAGGCATTTGGTCCACTTTCAAACTGATGCATCCAAAGCTCAACTGAAGACAATTAAATCCAAGGTATTCTGATGGATGTTAACAGAGAAAACACTTGCCTTGTGACACTAAGTTCAAAGTTACCCTCTTTGTTTACACATCTCTCTAAGCATAGAGGAGAAAACCACAGTGTTTTTAGGAGATGCAAAGGCTGAGAAGCACACAAGTAAAAATAAAAATCTATCTAGGGGAGACAAAGAAAGTATTGAACAAATATTTCTTCCTCTTCATGCATTAACTGAAATAACCTTACAGTAACTGTAATTTAATATGTTTTTCTTCATTACATTTTCTTAGAGAGACAAATAAAGTAAAACCCAAACATTTGATTGGAGTGTTCTCCTATGCATATATTCAAAAAATATTGATAATTACTATTTAAACTGGTAGTATTGACATTTGTGGATAATCTTTTTCTGAATTCTTTGGATTCTCTGCTTGTCTGCTCAAATGGTTATACAAAATGAGTCCTGAAGAGGTTCCTAGTTCAAGTTCACCAGTCCCATGACAGGGTGAATTACAATTTAACCAAGCCAACAGAGAAGTGTCTAGTCTATTCTTGAAAGTCTCCAGGAGTGGAAATTCCCTAGAACTCCTTAACTACTTCCACCTTCCATTTCAGTTTTTAATTAGTGTGCCATTAGAAATTTCTTTCCTAATATTGCAGGAATTTCCCTTGCTGCAGTTCAAGCCCATTGTAAGCATATTAACATGCCCTCTTCGTTCTGGATCAAAGCTGTAGCTTGGGTCCTGGACCTTCATCTGCCCATACCTTTAGAATACGTGTCCCGAAACTGAGTATACTGTAGAACCTGGGACCAGTTGGCACCCGTGCTGACTGCAGCATGGCATATTTGACACCTTCTTTCAGAATAATTTAGGTCATTATAAACTCCCTTGAACTTTTCCCAGGTTAATGCTTGTTATCTGTGTTTACTCTTGAAAACCACTGATCACCCTTACCAGGTGTTGGAGGTTAGGATTGTTCTTTTTTTTTTTAAATTTATCTTTTGGAGAATTTTCTCCTATCTGTTGATAAGAGACAAAAATGACTGGAACTTGGGAGACAAAAGTGGCCAAGGAGGGGGGAAGGGTGCAGCTGCACTCTGGTAGCTTAGGGGGCTTTCTTTTGGAAGGGCAGAGGTAACGTTAAAATTTGATTAAGGGGTGATGGCCTGGGGTCAGCTCCTCACTCTCTCTCGCTCTCGGGATCCAAGGGAATGGCTGAGCTGCTGCTATCGCTGCCACTGTGGTGTCTAGCCCCTTACTATTTTCTCCTACCGTAAGAGAGTCTTTCGCTCATGCGAGCGGCCATTGCACTGGGACATTATTAACACCCTACCTCACTGCAAAGGATCCTCACCTACTCGGGTGCCTCAGGAGAAAACCTGGGACCCTGAGCCCCTGCAAGGGAGCCTCTCCAGGCTGTGTTTGGGAGGCGGGCTGCTGCTGCCCACTCCTGTCATTTTTCTGCCATTGCTCTGGGTTTTTCTCTATGCTTAACCCAGCACCCTGTGCCCACCAGGACTCCGTGTGGCTCCTGCTACAGCTGTGGAGTTTCTGATACATAATGTTTACTACCCTGGCTTTTCCAGCTTGCTGCTTTCGAGGTTCCTGCTACAGCTAATTTCGCAATCCTGAGGGGCACCAGAACCGACTGCCTCCTCTGGGTTTGTAAGGAAACCCTTTCCCACCTCTTCCGACGGCTGTGCTGCCATTACCCATATGGCGAGGTGCCACAGCGCCCCCTGCAGCCGCGGGGGAATCACCGCACCCGCCCTGCCCGCCGGGAGCCACCAGCGTCCCTGCTGGCCATGACCGGAACTGCATGAAGGGGAAAGTGCCCGACAGGCAGAGAAGGCTCCTACTGCTTTTCTGGTTTTGTTTGTTGTTGTCATCGTTGTTGATGTTTGTTTGCCTATATATATCCATATATATACTAGTAAAGAACTGTTATTCCTTTTCCCATATCTTTGCCTTAAAGCCCCTTGACTTCAAAGTTATAATTCAGAGGGAAGGGGGTTGTATTTTCCTTTGCAAGGGGGGTTCCCACAGACAGACACCTGTTCCATGGCAAACACCTGTCTTTCAAAATAAGACAGCAGGATTCACAACAATCACTTTACAAATAAGAATTGTAACATTTCTATTACATCTAAATTATTTATATAGCCATGTTTAAGTTGCCTGCTAAGAGTCAGAGTAAGGGATAACAATTTGCACTTTATTGATTTATAAAATCCCTAAAATGTAGAGGTTATATTAAAGATACTGAGAAAAAAACCATTAAATTCCTTAATTTCTTCTCCTACCCTATTTTCATCACTGTAAAAATGAGACTGATGAACAATGTACATTAGTTTCTCTCAGATTTTTCACAAGGTTTAGGGTAACACAACAGGCATTTAAAGAGCTGCTCTGCAGGATTGTGAGACAGGAAGCCTCTCTATCCTTAGCAGTCTTTTAGAGCACACACTTATAGTATAAAACTGGAAATAGTGAAAATGCAGGCAACTGAGATCACACTGAACAAGTGCAACTGAACAAGGCATATGTTTTCCTTAGAATGCAAAACAATATGATCAGGAATAAAGCATTCCTTCATACTTTTAAAAAATATATTGTTTGGTTGTTGTTGTTGTTGGTTTGGTTTGGGTTTTGTTTGTTTGTTTTTGGGGGCTTTTCTTTTGCAATAATGGTAGTGCTATACAAAATAAAATGGGAGAGCAAGTAGAAATATATTTCTTTTGCCTAATTTAGAAGTGAGAAAAAGAAACTTGAAAGTAATGATGACAAAAGGAACAGCTCATATGTAAGCTGCACTAGGAAGCTTCATTTTCAGTTACATCAGTTGTGATTCATTACTACAGCTTAAGGCAAAGGAAAATGTCAGGTTGTAACATATGCAGGCATTTAGGTAATTTTGCACAAGCTGATGGAGTCATGACTATTGGAGGGAGCAGGGAAATCTTTATCCGAATTTCAATTATGTGTCCACAAGAAAGGCACAGAGTGCTCTCAGGGCACTCTGACCAAGGACTGAGGAGGCACTGGGCCCCTTTTCCCCAAGCTCTGGAGGGAAGGTCAGACGTCTGCTAAGTTATTTTAGAAGGGAGGCTTGGTACTGCAGAGCAAACATACAGTACAAGTGTTCTACAGTAAACCCTACCCTACTCTTTATTTCCTACAGAACATCCTGCACAGGTGGATGTCACCATATTTCTCCAACATGTGTAAGCTTAAGGTTTTTGTGGAATCAGACCCTATATCACGTTACCAACAGTCAGCAAGCAGGACTATTCTTTCCTTTCTAGATGTGCTTACCTGTCTGAAAAAAGAGGATATGTGTTTCCTTCCACCAACAAAAAGTAACTGAAACAGAAAGAAAAAAAGAAATTAGAAATTAAACATTGGTTTAGTAAGAAAACCCCTAAACCTTCAACCCCTAATTTTCATACTATTTACCCATTTATCAAAGATGTTGTTTATTATTTAACAACATTATTCTTATCTTATTTTGTATTTTCTGAATAAAACTGAAGTAATATAAAGGAAAGAAGTTTCAAAAATAGGAGGAAGAAAAATGTTTTTGTTTTCCAACAAGGTAGTTAAATGAAAATTTTCATGAATCAGTGTATTAGGTCCCTTTCTTCCTCAAGCAAGGTTTTTTTTTTTTCTCCTTGATTTGTAGAGAAAAGTTCAAGTTTTTGAACATTTTTTTCATTGGTTGTTTTGTTTGAACTCTGTTTTTATTAATATGCTAATATAAGGTGAAGAACTTCAGCCTTTCCAATATGTGTCAGAGATGGAAATGGTTCATGACTGAAGGAGTTTTGCCCATTATAGAAAAAACTGTATAAAGAGGCTAAAACCACAGAAGCCCACCCCTTCTTGAAGATGCCTGACTAAAACTTTGGACTGTGAGTGAAGCTGCTTAAATAAGATGAAGGGGACACTATTGTTCAATCGTCTCAGGTCTAGGGAGAAACAAACAAGGCTGAGGGAAAGGAATGCATCCACAGTAAAGTTATATGCAGCAAAATATCATCCACAGCTGGGTTTGGGGTGGAGGAGATCGCAGCCCACAGGGACCAGGTTTATACAGATGCCCTCCTCCCCAGACGAGGCGGGAAGAGGAGGTTTCAGGTTTGTGATGTAACCTCTGGTCAGAGGCGCAGAACACCCACCCTCCCCTGTAAAAACTGGCTCAGCTGTGAAACTCCAACCCAGGGAAGGTCATATCCATGGGACATTCCTGTGGGAGGCAGCTGAGGGGGTGTCATAATCCATCAAAGACACCCAAAATGCTCCTCTGACTCATTCCTGAGGCCTTTGCACCACAGGACTGCATGTGAGGCAAAGTGATGCAACAGACCCAGAGTCTGCTGCAGGACACTGTGTCAAACTGCACCTTCCGCAGGGGAGGTATTTGGGCATTCCCACGTGGCCTGAGCATATATTAATCCACTAGATTTTATGCTTTTTGGTGGACCCTCACAACCAAGAATACCACCTGGATAGGATCATTGGGACGCTGGTGGGATCCATGGAGTAGTGATACTTTATTTAATCTGTCTCTGTCATTCTCTTTCTGTTCCCCCACCTATTTTCTATTTCTTTCTCTAACTTTTTCTCTCTTTTTCTCTCTCTCTCATACTTACTATCAAATAAAACCCATACTATTGACTTTGTCATATGGTCTTGTTTGCACCTTAATTCAGGAAGAGGCATTTCTAATAACTTTAAAAAATGGACAGTAAAAATATGAAATTAATTAAAAGGAAAATAGGCACCAGCCCACATAAATTTAGAAGCTTCTTTAAACCAAAATATCAGCTCACAGATGGACCTGTTAATATTTTACTTGATCTTTTATTGCCAGAATTTTTACGCTGTATCCCTTATTCTGGATAAGGGGTTCACTAGGCAATTAATGATGACTTTAATTCCAAGAGAAACCTTGTCCAATACATAATGGGTTTGTGCCTTCCTTGGATACTGCTAGAAAACAAAATGAGGGACAAGTGAAAAGAGAAGAACTAGGACAGCATAATAATACCCTAAAAGTTGTACATCCTCATTACAAACATACTGCTCATACCTTCAGGTGCTTACTGACCTTTTCCTCTGGTAGAAATTTTTTGTTCTTTATTAACATTAGTGTTCAGAAGTGTAGTGCCTTATCATTTCAAGCCCAAAATTATGAAACAGTTGGGAAAAAAATCTGGCATTAAGCCATACGGCACAAGTAGATAATTACCAGATTTGACAGGGCCCAAATATGAAAATGAAACTGCTTGGAGAATGTGATACTGTATGATCCACTGTGTTTGAGTTTCAAGTCCACATAACTTACTAAGGCATGGAGATTTGCTTATTTCAACAGCTACATCCTCCATCTTTTCACTATGCTACACCTTTAGATATTATGATACCTTATACTGAGCCTGTGCAAACCGTGATATATGAACTTTAGTCTCTGAAATTTAGATTAGAAGTCAAAGACAAATGTCTCTAGGACACAGAATATCTCAAAAAATGGAGGAAATTAAATTTAAAAATTTCTTCAATTGGTCCAAGCATTTTAACACTGGCTGTGTAAGCAATACTGTGACAATTTAATTTAACCATAACTGAGTATCACACAGCCTCAGAAGAAGCAAAAGTAGAAATCTGACTGGGCATAATATTTCATTTTTTGGAAGGGTCACAAGCGATTTGCCTAAATGTCCTTTACTGGACCCATAGAGTTGGATCCAGAAAAGTTGGTGTTTATATTCTTCTTTTTATTTTCTCTAATATGTGTTTCTTTAGTAATTGTCTTGTTTTGAAACAAAAGATTATTCTGAAGAAATGTCCCCACATATTTGCCTATTCTTACCGGTTTCCCCCAGTATCTGTAGCCCACCCTCTGGGTCTTAGCTTAAAAGCTTTCATGTCATCTTAGTGAGTAGGGATGAGGTATCTGTAAGAACATATGCCAAAAGAAAAGTCTGGGGTGGAAATCTCCTGGAAAAAGCAAACCTCCCAGTCTGTAAAAATTATAGTGTTTGGACACCCATGTTGCCCATCACAAGGTGAGGAGCAGCAGCAGTTACCTCCTAGACATTGATACACAGAGGAGTTGGCAGACCATGCAAAGAGGAAGGTACCACCTAAGTCCACCAGAGAAGTCTGAAGTTTTTTTGTGAATAAATTTAAAAGAAAGGGCAGAAAATGCTTGAGAGGGAAAGAGAGAATACAGTAATGAGGAAGCATACAGGGGAGGAAGAAAGAAAAAATAAAAATGAAAGTAGTGGAGAGTAAGTATGAGAAAACCAAGACCAGAGGAACAGGAGGAGGAGAAGATGCTTCATGGCAAAGCAAATACTCCTGAAGGAACTGTGGCCCTTGGAGAAGCCACACCAGAGCAGAAGAAGAAGGATCAGAGAGACACTGCTACACACTGACCACAAACATCCATGTGCTGTACGTTGTCTTGCTGAACAGACTGAGTGTAAACTGCGAAGGTATAAATGTCAATATCTTAGGTTGCGAGGAGACTGAAGAGAGCCTGGAAGTGATGTTGAATCCAGGAAAGGAGGAAAGGTATGTTTTCCCAGAACGTTTTAATGTTTGTTTCTTCTTTCTATTTTCTTGTTTCTCAGTACTCAAAGCAGCAACTAAATATTTTATTGGCAAAAAGTTAAGATAAATTCCTCAAGTCAGGTTTATTTTTCCTGTAATAGTAGTGATCAATGGATCTCTATCCATGTCTCAATACAGGAGCTTTCCCACTCTTACTCGTTGTGTTTGCTATCCCATGCCACATGGGGTGAAGGGGGAGAGCAGGGACTGACTGGGTCTTGGCTGAACTCAGAAGCATTAATGCTGTGAGAAGGGTTTAAGATACAAGAGGTCTGAGCAGGAGCATCCTAAATACTTGAATGCAAGAAAACTAATTTTTTCAACACTTGCAAGCTAAAGTAATTTAATCTGTCTGAAAACAACACAGCTGTGAACAGATGTGGGGGAAGCTAAAGGACAAAATAGCACTGAAAAAGATCTTGTCAGGCAGAATCTTGTCAGAACTGAGGAAGAATTAAAAGGACAGAGAAAAAAAAAAGAGAAATAAAGATGTTCATGATAAGCAAGAAAGTTTTATACTTTTTATGTTGTATCCCTGGTCTGTTTGCTAAAATACAGTCACAGAAGTTAGCAGTGCTGCAAAACTTGTCTGGTGCAGGTGATATGGAGTGCTTCAGATACCACAGAGGCATTCTGGAGAATATATTGGAGCATGCACATGCCCCTTCAGCATTGTTCTCTGCAGTGCAAGTTAAAGGAGGAATCTGTCAATGAATGGCAACCATTGAGTCAGAACTGATAAAGCCAGGCTCTACATCATACTGGGCCAGTGGATTATATAAATTTGTTGAGTCTTGTGCAAGCATATCATGGTATGTATATCACTAACATGGGTGTCAAGCATAGAATAATGGTGGAGGAAGTAGAGTTACATTACCAATGGAAAACAGGAGGGACACAAAAGAGAGAAGCAGAGTGATTTTCTCTACAGCAAACAGTCCTACTTTGTAGATTCCTATTAACCTTTTTGGTTAATAGGAAAAGGTAATACTGCAGAGACTACAAGCTGGCACATAAATTATGTATTTTATTACTAAAATTCCATTGTTTAATATTATTCATTTTTTAATGCTTGTGAATACTTTGCTTGTTAAATAAACAGTTTTTTCCACTTTTCTTTAAGTAAATATTTTCCTGAACCAGTAGGGGGAGGGGCCACTTGAATTCGCTTTCTAGAGGAACCCCTTTGGGAGTTTCCTCCCAAATTTGCTCTAAACCAGGACATGGGCATCACCCCCCACACATGAAGCTGTGAGATAACCCAGGCCTGTCCAGTAAGAAGTTATCTCTGACACTAGAGAGACGGAACACAATAAGCATACCTGCATTCAAGGAACAGCTTGCCTTGGGAAAAAGATATGGGGACATAAGCTGGAATTTCTGACTGACACTTCACTTTATAAACTTTTATATAAAAGCTACACAAACTTTCACGGCAGCAGAAGCCTCCTACACACAACCTGGAAATCTGTAGGGGTTTTCCCCAAAGTTGGGCTCAACTCAACTGTTACTTTTCCCAAAATTGAGGGAAAGGACCTTCTGTGTACTCTATTATCAATTTGGTAGTAAGTCACATTGATTCCTAATTTATACTATTTATTTGCTAGCCTAATACAGGTACCTTTTTATCCTACACTGTATTTTGAGTACTAATAGTTCTCTTTGTGTTATCGTGCGAAGTAAGTAGTCTGCTTAAAGCCTTAGGTCTGTTAGCTTATGTCTATTCAATAAATAATTCATTTTGTAATAGTCTTAACTGGCCATTCTTAAAAACTTGGGAGTGAGGTCCTTTTGGGGTGCAAGCCACCTCAAACAGAGTCACTGCCAGAAATCTGAATCAAAGGCAGGACTTGTCAAAATTCGTCTCCATTTGTAACAGCAGTATAACATGCATGTCAACTAATAACACTTACATTGAATGTGACAGACTTAGAAAGATATTGACAATTACTAATACAATAGAAAGAGAAAGATTCAAAAAACTATTTACATTGTAGCACTGGCCAGAACCTGCAAAGGATTTGGATATCTAACAATATGTACTTTCTTCCCAAGTGAATCCAGAATTGTAGAATTTTATACAATGGGAATCTCAGGACAATCACAATCCAGTCAAAAACTTGGACAGAAGGACACACAAGGTCATCTTTCACCTGACGTGAGCTAATCCACTGGGAAACTGTGACTTATTGTGCAATGCAGATCACAGGCATTAGAAAGTTGAAGGATAATGAAAGATATGTTCTTCAGTCTTTTTTCACAGAGCGATTTCTGTGTTTCATCCAAACTATTTTTCAACCTTAAAATAAATAAATAAATAAATAAAAATATCTTGTTCATCATCAAGAGATGTAGGTAGGTGTTAAACTTGACTTTGTCTCTTGCCTATTTCTTGGGAGAAAAGCAGCAGCTTCTCATGTGAAACCTGAACTGTCTTTGCTCATATTGATTCTTTAAGATAATCTACAGCATCAGATGAATGAAAATGAAAAACACTGCAGCAAAGAAGAACCACAAAATCTGGTAGAAATAATTCTAACTGCTAGTAAGTAACAAGCCAAAACACATCCTATATCTTGTTATTAAACAATCAAAAATTATTTAACTGCAAATTGTTTACCCTCAAGACAACATATGCATATGAAGAAACTTTAATAAAATAAAAGTTGAAGTAAGGTGGCATTTTGTAAACATATTTGAAATACAAATCATTTGAGTAATTTTTATATTGCTTACCATATGTAGGTTCTGAGATGTAAAAACCAGTAGTGCACCATTTCACTTTCTTAGATGGAGTGTTTTCCCATTAATAGTTTCCAATAGTGAAACAGTTTAGCTCAACTAAGAGCTAGATACTAAGAAAAAAGGTGTCAACTAACCTCAAAATTCTTTTGCAAGAGAAGGTACCTCCCACTTTTAGCAAGTACATCAGATACTGATTGTCAGGGAAGTAGTTCAAATAAAGCACAAGAAATACTTTCTAAACTAGTTTTCTAGATTTCAATCTCTGTCTTATCCAAAGAGCATTTAAAAACAAAACTGACATACATATGTGTTTCAACCTGTTGGAATGTTTTAGATGGCATTCAAAACAAGTAAACTCAAAAGCTTTGATGAATCCTGGTTTACTTCAAGTGAACAGAAAAATCAAAATTGGTGTCAATAACATACTTTAACTTTGCTGCTGGTGCATTTTCCTCATGTGTCATTCTAAAACACAGTGGGAAAGGCAGAAGACAGTGAATAGGTTTGGCAGACAGTTTGGCATCCCTAGATTTGATGGACTGATAAATGATGATGCCCATCACTGACATAATCTATTGCTCATTTTCAACCATGATCTCTGGTAGTGTTCTACTTCTCCTTTGCAGCTGCTTCTGTTCCATTTACAGTTAGTAAGTGTTTAATAGCCTATACCTTCATTTTTGTTAAAAATATTTCTTCCAGATTGGACAAGACACAAGTCACATCAAACATGACACATACATATTGTGTCATACATTTTTTCCATTTTTTAACTACTTGGAATGATTGCCAGTATCTGATTTGTTAAGGTGTAGAAAGAATTCCAGATGGCAAAATATGGTTTTTTTCACTATGCTTTCTCTTTTTTCCTGATACAGTTTGTTTTTGGCAAATGTGTGATACATATGGTATTTATTCTGAATGTGTCTGTATATACACAACCAGTTTTTGAATTTCAGAGAAATATGTAGACAAAGTATCTCCATGCAGGAGCAATCCAGGTTGCAACTCAGGTGATGTGCACTGGTTTTGAAGCCAAACACTGTAGAAAGCATGTCATTCACAGGACCCTTTAGTAGCCAAAATAATTCATTATGCATGTCATAGGGTTTGTCTCCTACTTTAGTGAATTATGTAAATATTATTGAGAAATAATACTGTTTAAAAAAACGCAGGAAACAAAACAACAAATCCAACTGTGCAAATAGCCACTATTATTTGTTATTTGTTGCTGATTACTCAGCTATTAGAACCATAGTTTATCTTAAAAAATAATGTTAGTAGAAGGAGATGCTCTGAAACATGACCCAAGAAGGGTTAATGAAACATGAACCGAGAAACTGCTCAGCTTGGGTAATGGGGCCCTGAACACATCTTGCACCCTTCCATGTAATACACCTCTTTTCACTTAATTTTCTTACCCACTTCACAATGATGCTATATGGGAGAATATGCTTATTCATTTGATATTGTAGTGATGAATAAGGTGTTTATTTCCTTTAGGCCCTTCTAACACCTACTGTATTACCTGCTTGTGTATATGTGTAATAATATATGTGTAATAAATGTGTAAATCTCACATTTATACTCTGTCCAGAGCCTTCAAGCCCAGTGACTTTTCTTCATCCTGTATATAGCCTACAATATTTTTTGTATGCAGTATGATAGTCCTTACACCTTATCAAAACATATTAAATTTGTCCAGACATATCTTGTCATACAGACCCAATTCAAAAACTTAGATTGCTCTTACTCTCTTCTAGTTTTTTAGTTTCTGAATTTTTTTCACTGTTGGCTGTCCTCCAGTATCTACAAAAAGTAAGTCATCAAGATGTTGAAGACAACAATTTAAATCTTTGAGTTAAGCATCTGCTGCTGTTTTGTGTGTTAACAAGTTTTAAAACAACTACATTTTGCATAAGTTCAGGTAAAATATTAAAAGAGCTTCCTTATACTCGTGTATAGACATTCATGATCTAGATCCCAGCATGATGTCTCAATAGTTTATGAAGACTGGTACAGAAAATCATGATTGACATGAACAAGTATGCAGAGACTGAAAGTCAGTTTTGACCAGGAAGATGTGGCCAGAACCATTCAAATCTGAAGGACACGCAGCCTGCTGCCAGTTCACCAGAAGTATTTCAAAATGTAAGTACAAATTCACATTTACAACAGAGAAGGTAAAAAGGATCATCAGCTATTGCTGTCTCAGAAAGAAGATAGTTCCTCAAAGAAACATGTGAAAATAGAAAAAGAGGAAAAGATCAGTGTTCCAGAAGTCACAATTAACAATGATTCAATTTCCTAGTTACACACATTTGTGTAAGATTTAAACTGATGAAAGACACTGGGTTTTTATTCTAAGACATTCCTTTTCTGCCAGAGATTCTTCATAATTTTAATTTGGTTCTAATCACCCGATTAGTTCTACTGAGAAATTCAGAATATGCAAATCAGAAGTTATAAAAGTTTAGCTCTGGAATATTAAGATGTGTCCTTCTTTTTAACAAAACAACATGTTTGCTCCAGGTGACATGGTTAAAAAGTTTTAGTTTTCTAGATAATAAGACAGTAAATGGAGAATATGATTAATTAATACGATGAATTAATAAAATAAAAAAGACAAGGAATTAATGAAAATAATCTTCTTTAGATTGAGTCTGGAGCTCAGACTCAATCTAAAGAAAAGATCAGAGAAAAGATTTGGAAAGTGGAACTGATTACTACATGAAAAGCCTTCTCATGTAGAATAGCTCTTTCAAATCAGGCACTCATATTTGGCACAATTTCTCTGTTAGAAATTAAATCCTGAAAGCTGAGTCAAATTCTGTGGAATGAAGAAATATAAACAATGTCATTTCTTCACACGTGAAAAGGGGAGTGTCCTTTTTAAAGTTGTTTTACACAGTTAGAGCACTGCTAGTGCTTTTAGTGTTATGTACTAAAACATAGCCTTTTTCCTGAAAATCCTGTTAATCCAGAATATAACAGAATTCCAGCACAAGCATTAGTCTGACAACCAAGAGAGGAGCTGCATGGTAATGACAAAGCTATTTTCTATATCTCAATCTCAATTAGTTTCCTGTTGCCAAGAGAAATGCCAGATGAAGCATCCTGACACAGATGTTGTAATTACTAAGTTTAGGATATTGCAGAGCCTAATTGCTCCCCATCTTTGAAAAAGAAAATTGCTGAGGTGTGAGACATCTCATAATAAGTGTATTTTATATACTTGGATTATGTTTGCTTTTAGTTTTTGCTTATCTCAATCTGATCAGTTCACAAGATCTGGTTTTATTTTTATTCTACAGAAGAAATCAGGAATAAAAGCAATCCTTGTCTATATATTAATATGCTTAGCTTGTGAATATTATATCATAGAGAAAAGTTCTTATGAAGAAGAATAATAAAAAATAAATTTACCTTAGGAAAGCTGGACGTTCAAAGTAAGATAAAATAACTTCCAGCACAGAAAAGATTAGACATTTTTTGAGTGTATAGTATTATTTTGTTTTACAGTGCATGTTACACTTAAAATTGTTACCAGAATGCAGCAGGATACTTGTGAAATATCCTGAATGCAACAACTTAGATACTTCTGACTCTTACCTAAGGATTACAACAGAGAAATTAACTTGTCTTCACTCATTGCTAGGTGATTAGTCATAGCTTTGACTTCACTGACCTGCAGGAATTACAATGTGAATGTGAATACCACATTTCTCCAAAAATTAACAGTTTTCTCTATTGAAGTTGTTGAGCAAAATCTTTTTCCCCTTTGAACAGCAGTACCACATTTATACTTGGCTGGTGAGAAGCCACTCAGAATAATGAAAAGAGTTAATTTTCCCCCTCTGGTTATATTTGTTATACAATAGTATTAAGTCACAAAGCCACAAAGCATGTTTAGCAATTATGCCGTAATTTCCACATAGTGCCCTTTTGGCACTCCTGAACATAAAAGATCATTTATTGATGCATTTTAGTGAGTGGATTAGGCACAAGAAATTCTACAGTAATTTATCTTCATGAGAATCTATGTATGTGTTCATTTCTATTACCATGTCACATTAAGCTTTTCACTTTGCTTAGCTGTGAAGATTTTTAGAGAGCTTTGTTGTAACTGATCTGCATTACAAAATCTCAGTTTCAGCAAAACTTAACAGCCAGTTCCAACCATGACATGTAAAAAGCTCTAAAAATTTATAAAAGTAGAAAGACATTCTAGAAAAATTTACCAAGTCCAAGACTCTGCCTAGGTCTTACTGCTTGCACTCATCTAAGATTTCTCTCTCTTTTGCTGCAGTTACTTAATATTCCAGGAGACATTAACATTTTCAGTAGCAGCAGAACAGACCAAGCCTCACAGTATTCTTATCTACCACAGACAACTGCTGATTTCCCTGTCAGTTGCCTTAATGGAGTTGTGTGTGTGTGTGTTTGGGTGTTCATGGTGAGCTGGGATAGTTCATTGAGAAGTAAAAGACAAAGTTACTTTTAATAACCAAACACCAAGAGGTTGCAGCCAACCCAAGCTGTTTACATTACAATCTAGTGACCAGTGTAAAGGCTTGACAGGGACTTCAGCAAACCCTTTTGCTGTAAAGGTCCAATTTGATGAATCAGACTAAAGAAAATTGAAGCACGCTACATTATCTCTATATATCAAGCAGTTCCAAATCCACCTGAAATACAGCTTGAGCTGCGGGGCCAGAATTAAATGTTTTTTTAAAAAACTTTCAGTCACAAGTTGTAATAAAGTAATACTAACAGCTTTTGTCTGAGGGGGATTCAAAACACTTTCCTAGTTAAGGCAATATGTTAGAACGAAGGCTTATAACCGCAGTTCAAGTACCCCATGAGAAAATATGTAAACAGTGACAAGTCTCTGTTTACTCATTTCAAATAACCATAAATATTTCCACTAGTAGTTTTTGAAATATTATTTAATAAAATAAAACAAAGTAGCTGAACATGGAATTTGTAAGCAGAAAGTACTAAACCTGTTTTTTCTTCAAGGAATGACAATGACAAACACATCTTACAAAATCCTGACAAGATCAAAAACAACAATGGGTAAGCTATTGAATGATTGAATCTAAGCATTGTGGCACTCTTTTCTTTGTTTAATAAATAGATTAAGGACAAAATAATAACAGTCACAACCTTTGTATGACAGTGTCAGATTGTTAGCTTGATAAATTAGCTTCATCCTTACACTATTTAGCAGTTCTGGACAAACACTTGCCTCTCTGCCTTATTTCTTCTTCTAGTCTAATACTTCACCATTAAGTTTTCCTACACTTCTCTTTGCAATAAACCTTCATTTCCAGTTTCTCCATTTAAGAGTTGTAGCACTTTTTTCTGTGTGTGACCCAAACATTTAAGTCCATTTCAAATTTTCTTCCAAAATTAATTATTTTATTACAGTTGATCCTGGAAATGTTCATTACTGGCCTGTTTTGCTACATCCATGCAATGCATCAGCCAGAAAAAGAGTCACTTGTTATTTAAATCAAAACATATATGCTCACATTCTCTTATTAAATTCAGTTTTTAATCACGAAGTCCCAGTAGGCAACTGCTACATATGGTTACGTATGAAAAGCAACAGAAACTTGTAGCAGTTTATGAATGACTGGTAATTTCAGCCATATTTTTATAAAGCCATTCTCTTAGGATGCTTATAAACATTTCTGTCATACAGACTTGTACTATGTGATTTGCTTTGAATTTTGAATATAGTTAAGCTTCAAAATATATTGTAGCTTAGTCAAAACCTTTCACCTAATTTCCAAGACTTTGCCTGTGGTATGCCACAATTACAGAAACATAGAATCACAGAATTGTTGGGGTTGGAAGGAACCTCTGGGGATCATCCAGTCCAACCATCCTGCCAAGGCAGGGTCATCTAGAAGAGGTGTCACTGAAAAGCAATGAGGTAGGTTTTGAATGTCTACAGAGCAAGAAAATTCACAACCTTCCTGGAAAGCCTGTTCCAGTGCTCTGCCAACCTCAGTGTAAAGACTTTCTTCCTCATGTTGAGATGGAACTTCTTGTACTTTATTTTATGGCCATTATCCCTTATCCTGTTTCGGGGCACCATTGAAAAGAACCTGGCCCCTTCCTATTGGCATTCACCTTTGAGATACTCATGTACATTAACAAGATCCCCTCTCAGCCCTCTCCTCTCTGGACTAAATAGGCCCCACTCCTACATTTTTCCACATGAGAGCTGCTCCAGCCCCTTAATCATCCTTGTGGTTCCATTGTACTCTCTCAAATAACTCCTTGTCTTTCTCGTACTGAGGAACCCAGAGCTTGACACAGCACTCCAGATGTGGTCGCATTAGGGCCAAGCAGGGGGCAGGATCACCCCCACTGAGCTGCTTTTCCTGGTGCACCCCTGGATACTATTGACCCTCCTGGCCCCAGGGCACACTGCCGATTTATGGTCAACTATGACTACCAGCTCCTTCTCAGCAGAACTACTGTCTAGCAGGCCAGCCCCCAGCCTTTACTGGTACTTGGGGTTATTTCTCTCCCGGTGCAGGACCCTACACTTGCCCTTGTTGAACCTCATTAGGTTTTTCTCTCCCCGGCTCTCCAGCCAATCAAGGTCACTCTGAACGGCAGCACAGCATTCAGGTGTACAGCCACTTCGCCAGTTTCATATCATCATCAAACTTGCTGAAAATACATTTCATTCCTTTGTCCAGGTTGTCAAAAAGTAAGTGGAATAAGACTGGACCCAATGCTGATTCTTAGGGAACAACACTGACTGACAAGCCTACTTCTAGATTCTACTCCACTGACCACAAACCTCTGAGCTCTGCCCTTCAGCCACTTTTTGATCAGCTTCACTGTCCATCCACCTAACCTACAATTCATGATCTTAGCTATGAAGGTATTTTGGGAGAGAGTGTAAAAAGCCTTGCTGAAGTTGAGGTAGGCAAACACTGCTCTCCCCTTGTTGACCTATCCTGCTGTGCCATCATAGAAGGCTATCAGAGTGGCCAGGAATGATTTCCTCTAGGTGAATCCATGCTGACTACTCCTTCTTTTCTTCTACATACTTGGTCATTACTTTGAGAAAGACCTGTTCCAATATATTTCCAGGGATGAAGGTGAGGCCAGCTGGCTGGTATTTTCCTGGGTCATCCTTCATTCCCTTTTGAAGAAGGGAGCAACACTGGCTTTCCTCCAGTCAATGTGTTCTTCCACTCTCCACGATTTTTCAAAGATGGTAAAGTGGTTTTGCAACAACATCTGCCAGCTCCCTCAGCACTGATGCATCCCATCAGGGCCCACGGATTTATGGGTATTAAATCTGTCTAACCAATTTCTTACCCAGGGCTCTATGACCAGGGGAAATTTTTCTTTTCTCTGGCCTTCTTCTCTTACCTCTAAAGTGTAGGACTCCTGAGGGCCACCAGAACACCCACATGGCTCATCCCTTTTTCTGCATCTCATAAACTTCTTTCTTGAGTTTGAGATTAGCTAGGAGCTCCCTGCTCAAACATGCATGTCTCCTGTCTGCTTTACCCAATTTCTTGATCATGGGGATATTCTTGGGTCTTGAGCTTAGAGGAAGTGAGGCTTAAATATTGACCAGCCCTCTTGTATCCTCTTCTTTCCTAGAGCCCTGTCCCGTGGGATTCCTCTAAGGAGAGCCTGGAAGAGGCTGAAGTTAGCTCTCTGGAAGTTTAGGGTCCTAGACCTGCTTACTGCTTTGCTACCTCTACCCAAGATCCTGACTTCCATTTTTTGGTCACCACAACCAAAACCAACTGGGCTGACCCAGTCTTCACATGTTCAACCAGTTTGTCCTGGTTTGTTAGTACAAAACTAGTGCCCAGCAGCACTCCTTTCCTCATTGGCTCCCCCATCACCTGCATCAAAAGGTTTTCTGCAATGGTCTCCAGGAACATCCTGGCCTGTGCTGAGCCATATTGTCCCTCCAACAAATATCAGGGTGGTTGAAGTCCCCTGGGAAGACTTAGGAAGAATTAGGTGCAGCTGAAAACTCATTGTCTTTCAGTGAGCCTGCAATACCTTCCAGACTGTCAGTTGAAACACGCAATCATTTGACTCTGTTCTTTTCGGTGGAGTATTGCTAATATGCATCTCCAGCTATTTTCTTTAAAAGCCACACTTCTTAACACTCTGCAGAGCTTGAATGCCTGTAAATGACAACTAGGCCTAGAAAACTGATTAAATGCATTCCAAATTTATCCCTCAAAGAGCTAACAGATGTTAGAACTGTGAAAAGGCAAAATGTTACTATATATGGTTTAAGAAATAATAATGAAACAAAAAAGTTTATATGTTGAGGGCAGGCAGAAAGCCATGTTACCGAATATGTAGTGGTTTATACGAAGACCATTACAACAGAGTTGACAAATTGCTCCTCTGAGAACACCACTGCACAATTTCATTTGAGATTTCAGGAAGAGAGGAAAAACAGGGTGTCTTGGGTTACAATGGAAGGTGTAACCAAAAGTATATATTCTATTACCAGATATATATACTGTTACAAAGAGTGGGGCACTGTTCTTTATCTTCTCCGTAACTCAACCCTGATAACTCCATCCCGGGGAAGCAGCAACCACTGTTGCATCGAGGAGCAACAGCATTCATTGTGATCTTGTCCAGGAAGGTTACAGTAACTGGCAAGGAAGCAGACCAGACAAGTCTCTCTTTTGTAGGCTCAGGGATCCATTTATTCCCGCCCTCCCCGTACAGGCTGGGGAGGGGGAGAAGGCAAGGAGGCAAGGAGGCCGGGAAGGCAGAGGGCTAAGAGGGGGCAGGAACGGGATCATGGGGTTATATGGAGTATTGTAGGGGTGGGGTTTCCAAGGCAGGGGTTGGGGTTAACAAAGGTAGGATCAGATTCTAGTGACCTTAAACCAGAAGCACTCACAAGCCACCCTGAGGAAGCCATCTCTGCTAATGGGCCATCAAGGTCTTGTGAGATGCCCAGCTCTGGGGGCACCAACTGAACATTCCTACCTATATATAACCTGAAGCTTGGAACACCACAGATGCACCACCACTGGATTCCTAGAGGACAAGAACTCAATAACCACCACTGGATGTTCAGAGAAGGGCCAGACCTTTTTTCTGTGGGATCACTGCTATGACAAAATCACATCTATCACTCCAGCAGGACAGTAGCTACCATCTAATTGGACTGCTACCACCATCCTGACCAATAAGGTGCCAGGTCACGTTCCAATTTTGTCAGTTTAAGCCAGTCCTTCTGTACTATTGCCTGTACTATTATTCTGATTTTCTCATTAAGTTGTAGTTCTGACTTGGAATCTCTTGCAAGATATTTGTGTTGAGATAATTCTTTCCACCTGTTTGGCCTCAATCTAGCACACAGGATTCTCCAACAGTGCTGTAAGGTAAAAAATCAAGAAGGCATAAAACAATATTTTCTGGCAAACATGCCAAATTTCTGAGAAATTTGTGTTCATTTCTGAAGCCCATGATGCTGAGGGAAAATGTGTTTCTTTGGCTCCCCTCATAGTATTCTCTGAGCTCTTTTCCGTATATATATTTAAGAAACAAATTTTCCGTTCATATTTTGCTGTATAAAAGAATGCTTTAGGACAGATTAGCAATGCCTCAATCCCCATGTATTAGCAACTCATGTGAGCTCATTTTCTTTAGGGTATAGCCAAATGCAGTGGACTTTGTGAGCAAATGGGTTTCTCCTTCATGGTCTGTCAGATGGATATTCCAGCTGTTTCTGATTACATATCCAGCCATTAAGGTCACTGAGTGTGAATTCCAAAGGTGCAAGCACACACACACACACACAATGTGCAGGGTTTATAAACCAACTTAGATAGCAGTGCCCTTACACACATCCATGTAAGCACTGTAAATATACACACATGTAAGTGATCAACACAAAGAGCCAGAACCCATTTCTTGTCCTAGTTGATCCAGATTGACCTTACTATTACATGCATCCTCCCTGCCTCTTTTCATATGAACAGTGACCATCATGTTTTTCTCAAATACTGACACAGACTTTATATGTAATAGCTCTATCAGATCTGGGGTATTTCTAAATGCTGGTGTTCATCTACTGCCAAATAATCCTTGCTCAAAGTTCACATGTACAGGCACTGTGACAGAGGCTACAGATGACATTCACATACAAAAATTCAAAAGGAGACAAAGGCACAAAGCCCAGGCAGGCAGGCAGGCATAGAATCTCAGAATCAGGTTGCTTACGTTTTCATCCTCTCCATTTCTCTTTCCCCCACTCAGCTGTAGTCTTCCCTCTCTCCCTTGTCTCCTATTGAAAAAAACCTATCCTCTTGTTGATTTCTCCTATTGGTCCTGGTGTCACTATACCCATACTTAGATCTGGGGTTTCTGGTATGGTTACCCCGCCATACTGGTAACTACTGTCTACTGATGCATATATATGATATAGGCAGTGTTTATTTTGTAATCATCTAATCCCCACAGAGAAATCCAATATTCACCTCCAGTTACGTGTGAATTTTGTGCAGTTTTCACGCAAACCTTCATAACTATCTGGGAAACTACTAATTTCTCACAGCACTTTTGCCAGCTTCACATTCTGATTGTTCATTAAATTTATCAATTTCTCCCATCACATACTGTAGTTTCTTGTATTTTGTTTAGTTAGGCAAATCTCCAGACAGGGCTAAGTGCCTAGAGACTTTAAAACTTCATAACTATTATCTTTGCAGTCTCCCACAACATGCGTTATACCTTGATCTTTTCAATTATCCTCATAGATATCTTAACTAAACAAGAGATGAGCATGCTAAATGCAAAGTGAACAGGAGGTTAGTTTCTTCATATTAATTTCTCTTACATATTTTGTTATTTTTTGTAGTTTTATCTACTCTATGAAACACAAAATGAGAAATAAAGAGTATTATGCTGAAACTATACCTCTAATACTATATATCAACATATCCACTAATTTTGAGGAAGCACTCACTGTGCAGTGTAAATCTCTTTGTTACTGATTACATCCAGGTGGATGTTCATCCCCCTGCAAGAACTGTGATAAATAGTCTGGTCCAATTTGGTCTGTGGTTGCAGATGAACTAGCTTGAATCTGTAATGAACAGAAATGCTATGTAGTAGCAGGATCACTGCTTTTAGTTTTAAGGATGTCTGTAACGAATCTCATGTTAGTGTCTGTGATGATATGTCTTATGTTCATATTACCTCTGGATGTCTGAGATTAATGTACAAATGATTTTAAGAAAACCAGTAAAATCTTACTTCATATACATAAAATTCTAGGATAAATCTGAAACAGATCCAGAATTTGAAGTGAGATCTCTAAGTACTAGGAGTAATTGTCATGAATTATATTAGTTGCTATTGCCCTTGTGAGGACATGTCCACTAGAAACTGAATTAGTCAGAATCTTATTTCTGTGTGGGTCAATATGTACAGATGACCTTTACTCAGTCTAAACTTGTGCTGAATTCAGGCCAGTAATTCAGAAGTGAAAGACTTTTGTGTCCTATAATTAATTCCAGATGCAACATAATCACTTAGACCTAAGATGCCTTAGGGTAATTAAAATTCCCTCACAAGTGATGCTTTTGAGTATCTCTATGCTGTAAGCATAGTAGTGAATTGCAAATTCACTATTATGACAAAATAAAATTCCATCCAGGGTTTTAATTTTTGTAGGAAGATGGGAAATTCTGTTATTCATGCATGCTGCAACAAGTTCTAAAATATTCAAATGTGCTCTTTTGCTAACATTTGTCCTTTTTCCTTGTCAGTTCTGTTTGCCTGCCTTGGAATGGTGTGTGATGCCTTGTGCTGGTTTGAAAGCAAAACCAGTGAAAGACTCCAAGTCAGAAACACAATTTAATAAGAGGAAAAGAAAAGAAGTAAAATAAAGTAAAACAAAATAAATGCAATAGTACAAAAAACCACTGACAGAGTCAGAATACAACCTGACACCCTGTTAGTTAGGGTGGTAGTAGCAGTCCAGATGAAATGGTCTTGTTGAAGCAGTGATCCTGTAGAAACATCTGGTAGCTCTTGTCCTCTGGGAATCCAGTGGGTAAGGGTTCCCTGTGCTGTCCCAAACCCCAGATTATATCCAGGTGGAAATGCTTGGCTCCTCCCCCTGGGCAGAGCATCTCACAATGGGATGATCTCATTCTATGAGTCATGCAGTGGGTCCTTGATGGCCCATTAAACAGAGACAGCTCCTGGAGGGAGTTATCTATGAGTCATGGGTAAGGCATTGATGGGCCCATGAACAGAAGATGAGGGAAACACTGCCCCACCTGGTTTCAACAGCTCATGAAGATGCGGATAGAATACATACTTTGGGCACATCTTACATTGTCACCTAGGACACTCCTGCATTTTGAATTCCAAAGGTGTTAATGCTGTGCATGTTGCTGAACAGGTAACAGGAATTATTTTTGAAAAATGTAGATGTTAGAGAAAGAAGAAAAGGAAAAACTGTGGAAACCCAAGGAAGATACAAAAACATGAGTTTGAAACAGGCTTGTCATTGGAAAAAACACAAGATTATGTTGTTCATTTTTTGCTACGGCAGTTTTACTGCAACATCAAAGATCTAAAAGAATATTAATCTGGAAAGCATATTCAGTGGCCACAGGGTTAGAAAGAACTTGAAACAAAACAATGTAATTACTATGTTAAAGGGTCAATTTTCTAGCACTTAGAAAGAAAGTAAAGCAATATTTTCTTGATTATTGCTTCAAGAGTATGTCATTAACTCTGTTTTATATATTGTTTGAAGGGAGCTTTGAATGTAAAAGAAATAAAGCAGTTTGTACTAAAACTAAATACCTATAGGTATCTGCACAGGTTTAAACTTCCAAATTTATTCAGAAGTTAGTCTAAATGCTTTTCCCTTTTCAAGTATTTTAAATTAATGTCCTGTAAGCCTGTAATCAACTTCATATAATACAATGTTTTAGTTGTATTATATAGACCACAATCATTACAAAAAAGGAAAAAAATATTATATGCTTTGTAATTTTAACTTTTTTCCTCTTCTACTAGATTGGAAATATAAAGGACTAGAATTAGAGCTGATGTGGTATCTCATTAGATATTGACTTTTTCAAAAGACAGAGCACTAAAATCCAGAGCTTTCAGGCTTTACCCTGTTTTTCAGGAAATTCATTGCCATGGATTCTTTCCCAGAAAATGACTGTGTGTTTATTTACGAATAAGTCATACTTATTCGTAACGTAAAAGTCATTACGAATGAGTCATACTTAACCCTCAGATTTTTTAGAAAATGAGTTGCAGACCTCACATGTTTGTGAGAACTTTCTGTTGTAAAATAAGCCAGTGAAAGGTTGCTAAAGAGGAAGCAGGTAGGAAAGGAATCAAAACAAGCAAACAAACTAGAACCCTAGCCACACAAACAGACCAACACTATGTAAAAAAAGAAACATTCCAGAGCCAGTTCCTCCTGCATAATTGCTAATACTGACAAGAAATAGGCTATAGGGATTCTCAAGCATTAGAGAACATCAAGTCTGTAGGCTGGTCACAAAAAGGCAGGAAGGGCCTTCAAAGAGTTCAGAGGTTGTCTAGAGATGGAAAACTGGAGTAATCAAAGTCAGGGAAAGGGATAGATAGTAGTAGGAAGAAGACTAACATTTTTCTAGCCAAAACAAGGCTAAACTAAATTAGGAAGGATCTTGAAATGGAAATTTTGATGAGATAAATTTTCAGGAAAAATCAAGATGTAGGCATATGGGTACCTTCACCTCCTGCTGGCAAATTTTAGACTTTTAAAATTATATACCAAGGGCCTTGAGGATGCTTCTGGCCAAATTTGTATAACCTCACTTCCCATCAGTAGGTTCACCCTTGTCATCCTTGTAATGCATGCATTCCTCCTATTTGAACTAACAGAATTTAGTCCAAGGAGATTCTCAGCAAGAAGGACTAACCTAATTTAATCCTATGGTAGGATGCTATCCATGAGGACTCAGCACCATCCCCACCATCTCCACTCTCCCTGAAAGGGTTTGGCTGGAGACTGGACAGATAACTGGGCAAAACTACATGAAAAATCTGACAGCAGAAAATCTGACTATGGATCAGCAGCTTTACACTATAAATATTTGCAGCCATCAAGGTCTGTTGATCTCTTCCTCCGTAGCACCTGTTTGTGCTGTGGTGATCTTCCCTTGAGCAGGGACACCTCTCAACGCTGCCCCTTGAGGCTGAATGCTCCCTGAGCTGACACCAGGTAATGGTGAGTTGGGAAGGGACATTTGCATGTATGTAACATTTAAGATACATTCAGTTAAGCTTACCCAATAAGTTTTTTCAGCCCATTCTAAGTTTAAGTGCAGTAAGGAGTATTGGCTGCCAGTCCATCTGTACTTACTAAGTATCTTCTATACCTAAATTTACTGACTAGATATCAATAAACTAAATACTAGATCAAATCTGTTTGTGTGAGCTCTGACTCTTCTGCAATGCTATAAAGTCATCATGGAAAGGACAAGCCTACAATAGTAGGATGTGTTAGAGAAACCTCCAGAGTATGATGTAGGGATCATATAAATATGTAAATATAGTAAAAACCAAATAAAACTGCAAATGAACATTGCCAACTTTCAGAGAGAATGTAAACACGTCAAGGGGTCAGGCAACTGCTTTCTGCTTTCATAGCCCGGTTTAATCTACAAGAAAATCATTGTCTTCATATATATTTTCAATATACTCATGGCCATAAATATTCATAGCCATAACAAAAATAATAACAGTATACTTTTATCCCAGTTTAAGTCTAATCTTGTTTGTTTGTTTGCTTTTGTTTATTTGTTTGTTTTATATTTTGGTGCAGGTCTTCCAAGACTCCTAAGTGTGCTGGTTTGAAAGCATACTGTTGGGAGAAATGAACAATGAACACCACACAATTGCCTCATGAGAGATTTTAGTTTAGAGTAAAAATTTAATAGAATTATCACAATAAATGCACTGATATACAGAATTGGCTTAAACTCACAAAGCCAGAGTACAGCCTAGCATCTGTTGGTCAGGTTGATGGTTGCAGTCCTGTCAAGTGGTGGTTGCAGTTGAAAACTATGCTCCTGTGGAAGTTCCGGTCCTCCTCTGGGTCTATTGAGTGGTGGTGGTGTCCCAAGTCTCCAAATCCAATTATATACAGCCAGGTTCCAGTGGGAATGCTGTGTATCTCCCCTAGAGTGGGGAGTTTCATAATGGAATGATGTGATCCCTTGAGTCATAAGATATTTTTTGAAGTCTTTGATGATCTAAGCCATAGCAGCTGCCTATTCTGCTGATATTGAGTCCATTACGAGCAGTTAGCAGAGATGATGCCCTTGGACTGTGGTGCTGCTTCCCTGTGTTATCGCAGCTGCGTCATTGGAGAAAAACAAACACTGCTCTGCCTTGCAGGGTTGCCTCTTTTTTCTTATCTCATTTAACACCAAGCTTGTAATCTGTGGGGTGGGGTGTTAACTGGGGCAACTACTGCAAATGACCCCTCATTAACAGAAAGTCATCAGAAGTGCTTGTAGGGCAATAGAATATAGTGTGGTTACACCACATAATGCTAAACTGGCACTCCAGTAACCAGGACACTAATTCTTAAAAGGCTGGTGCTGCATAACTTGTAGGAAAGGAAACCAATAGAAAAGCTATTGTAGGAATGTTATAATTTTTCATTGCCAGCTAAAACAATCTAATGAAACAATGACTTTGATTGCCAGGTACCCCATCCCTTCGTATTTCACCTATTTACTACCAGTTAGAGAATACAAATCTGCATAATTATTGTGCCTTAAAAGTAGAATCCTGCTTTAAACATAAACTCCCTTGGAAAACTTCCTGACTGGCCTCACCAGTACAATAAGGTCTATCTTGAGTTGCAGTTAAAAGCCTTATTAGTTTTGTTTTGCTGGATCTTGTAGAGAAAAATACTCACAGAGGACTTAGTATAAACATACAGTGATGTCAGAGGGATGAAGGTAGTCAGAATTTCTTCATAGAGACCAATGCTAGAATATAAACTCAAGAATAAAGAAGTATAAAGTATAAAGAAGTATAAAGTATAAATATAAATATATATATAAAGTATAAAGAAGTCCTGATTTTATATATTTTGTATTTCTTTTTAACACATACTTCTTCAGACATTGTAAAATCTACAGAACAAGAAACAGTTTATTTTTTCTCTCTTCAGACAAGTAAAATGGTGCTTGAGAAATGTTTTGGCTCAAACCTAAGAAAAGAAATTGCATTAGACTTCTATATCTAGATACTATTCATTATTAAGCTAGCATTGCAGGCTAGCATTAGGAGGCAGCTGAACTCTCACCCACCTGCTCACTCACTCTGGAGGGAGATGGGAAGAAAATAGAAAAAACAGGAGAAATCAATCTCATGGGTTGGAGATAAAGTCAGGAAGATTGTTTACCAAATAACATCATACGGAAAACACACCTTACTTGGGGAAGTTAGCATAATTTGCTGCCATTTAAAATAGATTCAGGTAGTGAGAAAGAAAAACAATACAAACATTAAACACCTTTCTGTCTTGTCCTAGGTGTAGCTTCACTCCTTTGTACTCCCAAATGGAGTGGAGGGTAGTGGCTGTCACTAAGCAGCAATTCCTCTATGCTGCTCTATCCTTCTGTTTACCTATGCTGTGGTTTCAGCCCTCCAGTAGCTGTAGGTTCTTCAGGAATATTTCTTTGCGCTGGCATAGGGTCCTCCACAGTCTGCATCGTGGATATCTACACCATGAGATCTGCAGGGTGAATGGAGCAGCAGCTTCTCCTCTGCCCCTGATGTTCAAGGGGAGTGCTAATAATTTTTTTTTTCTTCCTCTACCTATCCAGAATTTTTTCCCTTCTTAAATGTTCTTGAGCTGTGGGACTCAGCACTGCCCTGCAGTGAGTCCATTGGAGCTGTTTTGCACCAGCTGTCTGGCATGAAGCAGCCCCACTCCTTCAGCACCCCTGTAGTCAGCACCTGGACATCTGCACTTTATGAAGTACTGGTGCCTTGGAACAAATGACAGGATCCCTATCTGTGCAATTTTCCTATGAAATTTTATTAGCACTCCATAGTACCCTGCATTTATGACTTGCCTGCAAGTAACTGAAAATAAAAGCATGCTGCAGTACAGATTATCAGATGAAATTGTGTAGAGATCAACAAATAAAAAGTCATGGAGCCCTGATTTGAAGCCACCCTGTGGGATTTTGGCGGCTTTGTAAGGGGAAAAATAAACCTAAAACTTTACGGCATTTTGGAATTATAGGCTCTTTCCAGCAGGGAAACTGGAGACTTTCATCTTAGAATCTTGGAATGTCAACACAGTGCTTAAAGGACTCACCTAATCTACTCCACCTTTAAATTTTTGACCTTTTATTTATCTAAAACTCTCATCAAAGAAAATTATTTTAGTCCCCTGAAGGACAACTGAATAGTTACAGGCATAAATTATTGTTCTGATTGCCCCTTAAAATGGAAAAAATACTGTATATTCTAACAGCACCTTCATTACTCTATTCATCCTGGGTGGAGGGGGGTGGGGGGTCGGGATGGGGAAAGCATAAGCCAACTGTCCCTTTCCCACATGTCAGCTTGAATTACCCTATCAATCACAGTTAAGCATAGATTCATTCTCAGAGGAGATCAGAAGCAGCCCAGGGAGAGAGGCAGTCATATTTTGAGAAGGTATCTATAATATTTGAAACATTTTAGAAGTTTAAAGCATATAGTGTCTTGGTAATTGGCTTAGGGACCAATATACCTTGTCAAGAATCTCTGTCATTAAGAGCCATCAGAACCTCTGCTACAAGCACTGTGTCAAAACTTGTTCTCTATTGCAGGCTTACAGTAGTACTTGTTCTTGTAACACTTACCTTTTCTTCCGCTGTGTTATTCACTAAACAGCACTAACATAAATCCCAGAGGGCATGGCAATTCTGTTTCCACTGGCTGGTTATGTTGCCTTTAGTTTATTTGCAGCTATTGGATGTTGAAAATCAAAGGCAGACTGTGATGCAAAAAACTACAGAAATATGCACTACAAGGCAATCCAAAATTACCACTGGGAAAGCAAGTTTAGAAGTATGTATGTGTAAATCAAATATAAATATCTTCCTGGTTATTACAGAATTCCAACTAGTGAAGCAAGTATGCACTTACAGAACCTTACTTATGCATGCACCTGTGAATATATGTTATGGTCCAACCTTCAATCTGCTTCTCAAGACTGGAGCTAACCAATGGCTGAAGGAGCCCCACTTCAAAGATTATTCTCATAGTCCAGTCTGGAGCCATTCATGCTTTCTCAGTGAGGATCTGGACTGTCCATGCAAAGAGACTCTTGCAGAAAAGTTCATTTTGGGTGGGTAGGTAGAGAGTTTCTTTTTGCATCTTTCTTCACCTATTCCCACATATGTGGGAGTAGGAAGGTTGTTTTGTTATCACTGTTTCTTCATCTTGCACCCATCAAGACTTCTTTGGCCTAATAGAGGCTCCCCCATCAAGGAAGTTTCTTTTGAGATTATCAAGGATGCCATAGGATTCCTGTTAAGGAGATAACCTTCTTAGTCTTTATGTATGCCAGACTCCCTTTGCATTGGTCCTATCAAATTCACAGATGGTAAAATTTTAAAGGTACGTAAAGAAACCTGAAAATCACCCCTCATTTGCTTAAAAATGAAGCAGTGTTATAACAACCATTTGTTTAGTCAGAAGTATCAGAAAGGACTGTTCAAAAAAAGTACCACAGAGAATACATAGGCACTTCACTATCCAATAGCTTAATTGATCAACCATTTCAATCACATAAATGGTCAGCAAACAAAGAAACATTAAAGAAGTGGTAGAAGTATGTGTCATACCTACCTGTCATACAAGTCCTTACCATAATAAGTGGTATGTTGGACATAAATACTTGTTCTCTTACATTGGCCAAACTCTGGGCACTCATGAATGTTGTTCATTCACCCTCTCCTGCTGAAGGGTAAAAAAAATTATTGAAGGGCTCATAAGTTAAGAATTAGAAGGAAAAAAAACCACCCTAAGTGCAGAACAAGTTCAAATTGAAAGGTATAAAGTAAATTTATTATTAGCAGAGTCAGAGGAGGATAACAAGAAGTGAAATAAGCCTTTAAAATACCTTTCCCCCGCAGACCCTCCCTCCTTCCCAGTGACAGTGCAGGGAGACAGGGCATGGGAGTTTTGGTCAGTTCACCTTCTTCTGTTTGTTCAGGGAGAGGGGACTTTTTTCTGCTATGCAGTGGGACTCCTACAGGCAAACAGTCAATTCAAAATTGTTGTGGTGTAGGTCATTCACAAGGTGCAGTCCTCAAGTGATAGCCTGCTATAGTTTGGAAGCAAGGGCCCTCCCTCTCTATCTCTGGAATCAGAGGGGCTCTCTCTCTCTATTTGGGTCTCCCACTGGACTACGGCTTTCTCTGGCATCCACCAAATCCAGCATGAGCATTTTTCCCACAGGCTGTGAGTGGATCTCTGCATCCCCCGTGGACTTCATGCACTTACAATGGGACAGTTTTTTACCACAGTTCTCACCAAGGCTAGCAGGAGAACCTTGGCTCCAACACTTGGAGCACTTCCTCCCCCTGCGTTTCTTTCACTGACCTTGGTGTCACCGTATTGTTTTTGCCTCACCTGTCTTCACTTCCTCCTCTTCTCTTTCTCTGACGAGAAGAAAAACTGCTGCTTGTAGGTACCATTGCCAACAAGTTCCACTAATTCAAAGATTCTTGCAAAATTCTGCAGCACTGAGAAGTTGATCTCATCTATGTTCTGCATCAGGGAATCACTCATCATGCTTTCAGTGTCAGTCATGGGGCCCTGCCACCATCGTGTGGGCTCTGGTGGCCACTGTGGTGCTGGTGCCTCATGCTGGGGTCCGGCACTACAAGACAGGTTTGTGTTGAGATGATACTATCACTAGTCATAGATAGATCAGTTTGGTTAAATTGTTCTTATCTTTCCACTAGTAGTGTTTCTGTGCTGTACTTCTGCACTTGTGATTGCCCCAGAGCTGTGCACCTCCCCTTCCTCTGGTTTATCCAGGCTGTGCAAGATCCAGAGACTCTTACAACATCCTCACTGAATGGTTGAGATAGGGCCTCTGGACTTTATCTGGTCCAACCCTTCTGCTCAAACAAGGTCACCTACATCCACCTGTCCACGATCATACCCAAACAGGCTTCAAATATATATCCATGGATGAAAACTACACCCCATATTCTGGGCAATCTGTGCTCAGTCACTCTCACAGCAAAAAATGTGTTTCTTCATGTTCAGCTGGAACCTCCTAGGTGTCACTTTGTGACCTTTGCCTTTTGTTCTGTCAGTGGGTACCACCAAAATTTAGAGCCTGTCTGTCTTTTTTGTTTACCTTCCTATCAGGGGTTTGGACACATTGCTGAGTTCCCTATCTCCCCAAGCCTTCTTTTCTCTATGCTGAACAGTCCCTCTGTTCATATGAGAGACCCTCCTAACCCTTAATCATCCTAGTAGCATTTTGTGACACCGTCTCCATGGGCTGCAGGGAAATACTTGCTCCACCATGGACCACAGAGAAAATGCTATTCCAGCACCTGGAGTACCTCATTCTCTCCTCCTCATCTTACCTTGGTGCTCACAGAGCTGTTTCTCAACATATTTTTCATTTTTCTCTCTCACAGTGTGCTGCACAGTGTATTTTTCTTAAACAAGTTTCTTCAGAGGCACCACCATTATGGCTGTGGGGCTCAGCTGTGCTCTGTGTTGAGTCTGCTGGAAGCAGCTGGATCAGCCTAGTCTGGCATGGGACATTTCTAGCCTCTTGTCACAGAGGCCACCCCTGCAATCCCCCCACTGCCAACACCTGGGCACTTAAACTCAATGATCCCCTGAAGGACCTTCTCCGTCCACACAGCCTTAGGGCGTAGAAAGACTTTTGGGGTAACCTGTAGTAGAACATCCCTCCACCACAGAAGAGCTTATCTCTTCTGTCCATCAGCTGGTATGATAGCTCTGGGCATCTTTCCCCTCAGACAGATTGGTGAGATAACCCAGGCTAGACACCTGTCCGGTAGAGAGTTATCTCTGGCTAGTGAGTTTTCTCTCTTTCTCTGGTACCAGAGGTGGAATTCACAGTTGACAATAAATATCTTGCCTTGAGAACAAGGTGTAGGGAGATAAGCTGCTGGAATTTATGATTGACAGACACTTCACTTTACAAACTATAAAAGCTGCACACACTTTCATGGAGGCAGAAGTCTGCTGTACACACCATGGAAACTTGTAGGACTTCTCCCTGAAATTTGGATGCATCTTCATGGATACTTTTCCAGAAACTGAGGGAAAGGCTTAATGTGTATTCCATCATAAGTTCCGTGGTAACTCACATTGATTCAATCTATAGTATTTCTTCACTAGCTGTAATACAGGCACCTGTTGTGCACTGTATTTTGACTACTAGTAGTTCTTCTTGTGTTATCCTGTGTAGTAAGTAGTCTGTTTAAAGTCTTATGTCTGTTAATTTTGTGTCTATTCCATAAATAATTCATTTTGTAATAGACCTAATTGGCCATTCTTAAGAACTTGTGAATGAAAGCAATCTAGGGCTCAAGAGCACCCCAAAAAGTTACTCAGAAATCTGAGTCAAAGGTAGGACTTGTCTAAGCGCTCATCTCCATTTGTAACACAAAATTGCTCTATAATGACTTTATAAACATTTTTCTGTGTTGTGGTCATTTTGTGTTGTGTTTTCCTATTCTAGCAGACCATGCGGTTGAAGCCTTCTGGTATGTCATACCAGAAGACAGATTTTCTCCATGGAGTCTGTCTCAGTGAGCAGTTACATGTCCTACAAAATGCTAACTTGTAAAGAGACAAAACATACTCCACTTCCTTCCTGACCCATGCATAGTACCAAAATGAGCAATACCAGTTCCTAGGGTGTCTCCTCGAAGGTGTTTGGGCAACTTGGTTGCTGTTAGTTCAGAGTGTCTGTCTTCAGTGTGAGAGAGGTCTGGCATGTGGATAAACTAGGAGTGTGTGACAGCAGGGCAGGTTGCATGGTTGTGCTCACAGAGGTTTAAGTATGACATTCTCTTGTGATACCTGTGTTATCTGTATTTCCATGATCTTCTGCAATATATCTTTTGAAACCTGATCCGTATATGGAAAGTATTTTTCCCATAGGGGACATCTAGACAAATTTGTTCTCTAATTTATTTACTTTTACTTATTTAGTTTGGCAGCCTTATCGGCTTGATATATGGAACAGTTTTGAGGGGTTTTATTTTTTCTGAAATCCTTCCCCACAGGAATCTCCTACAGAGGCCATGCTGATTCTTGTCCAGTTTTCTTACATGTCCAGCCTTTTAGACCATGTACAATTGTACAACTAAGGGAATGCAGACAAAGATATTCTTTCATGCTTTAGGTTCCTTTTTTTTCTGATTCACACAGATGAAGAGTGCAAGGGGCAAGGGTACAGGCGGCTCTCCAGTGCAGGGAGCTGGCTACTAAGAAGAGATCTTCTCCTCTGAGTCCCTCTGAGTCTGAGAGGCTTTGTGGCAGAATTTCATTAAACTCTGTTATGAAGCATTTTGCCTCAGGCTTCAAATGCAATCACAGTGTTGTTACTGAAAATCTCATTGTTCTTTACCAACAGAATTTTCAGAGTTTTCTTTCTACATTGAAATGCATCGATTTCAACTGGTCTTGTTTATGACAGTCATCATGATTTGATGAACAAGAGCCAGTTTTATGTTCCATCTTCTTGTTCTGGTGTTTACCTGTGCATAAAAAATCTTTTTCAATTTTAAGTATTGAATAATTTGAATCAAGTTGAATCAATATCTTATTTCCATTTCTGATTTCCTCAGGCAAAATTCTATATTCTATAAGCAGATTTTCTACTATTTATTCATGGGCCAGATTAATAGCACTTCTGTTTGGATAGCTACTTCTTCATCCAGAACATATGTAAAATTCATCCACCAAAATGATGATTATTTCAAGTGTGTTGGTTCAAATTTAATCCTTCACCTCTTTTAACATCATTATCCTAAAGATAAAAAATTAAGGTTTGCAAATCTTAATCTCATATTACAACAGAATCAAAAACACACCCCAGTGTCTCGAGTATTGTTTTATTCTTCCTAAATATTCAGGGAAAATATCCAGTCTTTTGATTGTTCTCAAAATAACAGAATAATTTATTTATTTCTTTTTTAAAAAGTTAGTATTCATTAGTTTCCTAATCTACAAAGTTTTTCTGTTGGAGAGCAGATTATGCACTCATTAAGATGAACAAATATCACTTGAAAAGAGCCAAACCCTTAACACTGAATTTTCATACAGAAAGAGAAATCTCAAAGGCTTGAAAATTGTATGACAGGATAGAAAGATATATGCTAGAACTCTTCTGGGGCTCACCAAGTTTACAAGTACTCAGTCCTTTGACTAAATAAATTATTTCACCCAAAGTTACCCAGACAGAAGAATGTGATGTGAATTCTTACCTGTAATTTCTTGGCCAATGCAGTATAATTGTAAATCAAAATATTCACTTATGTTCTCATTAACTGGGCTTTTAAATTAGAGCACTATAGGTGCTAAATATGAGATCTTTGCATACATTAACTAACAAGTGTTAGTTATAGACCCCTCCTTGTCTGTAAAGAAATAAGGTATGCCCAATTCTCTGAAAGTCCTTGTTTCCTAAGATGATTTTATTGCACTTTCTAATTCTGACTCCTAAAACACACTTGAAAATAAGTGGGCAAAATCATAATCCCACTGACATCAGGGACACAGTAAGGGAAGAATTAAGAATCCTTTTACAGTGAGGGAAGAATTAAGATTTTCTGAAACAGTTCAGAAATGGTTCAGATTTCTCTTTCTTCAACCTTCATCCCTTAATTATGAACTTAGTGGAAATAATAAATCTAAAAAATCAGAAATTTTGATTCAAGTTTTCATGTTAGAAAATGGCAGTTTGTTTTTTCCAAACCCTTTTATTCATATGAATAAAGTTTGATCCATTGCAGTGACATGATTTGTTTTTCACTCCAAAACTGTCATAAATAGGCCCCTGTCTTCCAGCAATGGAGCTGTATGCTGGAAAACCAGAACCAATAGAGAACAAAAGACGTGAGCCCTAGCTACATGATTCAGAACACAGATTTGATATGACCATCCTAAATCAACCAGAAGTGTGGATTTTTTCTAATTTAATTTCTTCTGTTCAGCTCTATGGAATATTAGATGTTTCACAACAGACAGAGTAACAATATTTTATAAGGCTACAGTTCTTTCATGAGGTAAGATCTAAAAGTCCTTAGTTTAATTCATGAAATTGTGAATACTAGCTTTCTAATTTCTCTGAATACTGACTGAATGTGCTATTTGGAAGTAAGTGCTACTTAGTGTGGAAATGCAGACAGGCTGTTCTCACAGAAAAATTTCATAAGATCTCATGCCAGAACTTAACCCCTTCCACACCCAGGTCAGATATTTTTGGAAACCAGGAAAATTCACACAAAATTGGGAAAATACCCAATACAAAAGGCATTATAAATGGACGACTTGCATGGAACTGAGCCGAAAACCTTACTCTTCACATTGCAGTAAACAATTGAGACATTGGCTGCACATATTCTGTGTATTCTAAGATTGGAGGGACATTACCTGTGTTGTGAAAAAGATGTTGGTTGGGCCTATGATTTTCACCAAGTTATATGATTTGGAGACTGCTAGTACTTAAAATAGCTATGTTATTATTTAAATTATTTAAATTATAGGAAGTGTCCTTAAAATAATTAACTGGTAGTCAGTGATCTTTATTTGACAAGGATAATAATGATGATGAGTATTTTCTATTATATAAAAGCCTAGCAAAAGAGAAGAAAAAATAAAAAAATAAATCCAGACTTGTTTTCATATTTTGACTATGATATACAGGTTTGTCAGAACAAGATTCCTATGTGCACACAAGAAAACTGAGGTTCCAATGAAAAAATACTTCATTAGGTGTTATTCATACCCAGGAGCGCATGGTATTTTCTGGCTGAAAATGTGCAATTATTTGTTAGAAATAAAAGGACATCATGGCATTACAAATTTACTTCTGTAAAAAGGGGAAGAGATGACTCCTAGATGTGGTGATGCACCTTTTATTTTTTTAGAGTTTATAAAGTAAAATTTGGTGAACAGGACAAAATGACTTTATCATGGTGAGCGTATTACTACAGGATCTCTCATAGAAAGTCTGTCAGGGGAAAAAAACCCCTCATACTCAAACTAAGTGAAAACAAATTTAAACATTGACTTTAATAAAGTTGAGCGTTCACCTTTTAAACACTAGAGCTTTATAATTTTCTTTCTCCCCTTTTCTGTAGTTCTTCAGCTGCAAGAATCCTCATATTTTGCTAGCACCATTTGAACAGTTTCTTATTTAGAAGCAGTTCTAGTTGCTTCCACGCTAGGCAACCATATGCATCCAACATTAATCCATCTACATCTTACATCTACCTGTGGCCATTCATTCAACAAATGCACAACCAGAAAATAATTTTAAAAAAACCTTCCTCATCTTAAATTTTCCTCAAAATTTTTTTTCACCAGCCTTACAGGAAAATCAATTTCTCAGTAAAAAATATCTAGTGAAGTAAAAGAAAATTACTAACAGAAATGTAAGATAGGAAATTTGTTTGTTTTGTCTGTTATTATATATCTTTCTCATCAGGTGATAGGCCAGTGCTACTCCTACCAATGTATTCACCTATTCTTTCAACTCCTCAGTGTTTATCTGATGTCGGGATGATACCATCTCAGCAGATTCTTTACACTGCAAATATAAAATATTATAATATTAACTCCACACATAATGATATTAAATTGGGCAAAAAAAGGGTTCATGAAAATTTAGAAAATATTTTAATAAATTTAAGTATAATTATTCAGGAAATGTTTGTCACCAACAATCCTCTGCAAATATCTGTCATTTGATGTTCATTTTTTGAGCAATGTCCTTTTTTGTCTATTTCATATAAGGCTGATTCATTTTATTACCACCTGAATTTTGCTTAATTGTTAGATTGTCAGATTGTTTAGGAACTGGTCTGTGTGTATGGAACAAGTTCCATTTATGATATTTAGGTATAAACAAGAGATAAAGTTTTGCAGGAGGTGAAATTTAATTATATTTCTTTTAATAGAAGAAATATAATGTAGTAGGTGTATAGACATCTGTTTTTATTGCATTCTGAATTTTTCCATTCTCTGACCAGACAGTTGCAGTCTGACATGCATGCTGAGAAATGTTTAGTTGGTCTCATCTCTGGCTTGTGAAACATAAACATGTTCTATGCCAACTGAATATGATAAAGTATATAGGGAGATAAAAAGCCTTCCAGCCACATTTACTCCCTTACAAATCCATAATAAATACGTTTTAGTTCTAGCAGTATGTTGCTAATTACTACATTTTGAAAATTTCCACGTGGAACATTGAGAAGGAGCCTTATGCCAGGTCATATGAAAAATCTGGAAGTTCTGTTACTCTTCCTTCACCACGTGAAAAGGCTCAACCTGACAGCAGAAGAGAAAAAATGGAATAAACAAAATTTGAGTATACAGAAATGTTCTTCTCTCGTTTTGCAAAAAGACCTGGAGAGAAGGTGAGAGGGACCAATCTGATTTTTATTCATGCCTCAACATATGTTACACGTGAGGTGAAGGATTCCTATGAAGCTGTATATGTGCTGTATATGAATATGTGCATCCCTGTCCCCGGAGAGGCTTCGCCTGGCCACCACTTAGGGCAGAGAAAGCCTCCACGACTGGGCTGCGAGCGACCCGCCACACTCACCTGTGGGGCAAATGCCTGGATGCACGGGAAGAACGCCCACAAAAAAACGCCCGCGAAGCCTAGCAGTGGGAGGAGCCCTAGCACACAAAAGGTGTTTTTATGTGTCACATAAAAAGCAGCTATATCTGTGACACAACGGCTGGCGTTTTGCTGTGGGTTGCTTGGAGGGTAAGCTTCGCCCTTCTTCCCTCGCCTGCGCGTTTTCTTCCCTGCGGTCCTGCTTCCCTGCCCTTATCTGCTTTGCCCTGCTTCAGCGTTTCTGTGAACCCGCTCACCAGCTGTCACCGCCAGGACCTCGGCCCCGCAGCCGCCCCCGCCCGCCCCGGGCCGAGCCCGCAGCCGGAGCCGGTGCTTGCAAAACCTGTACTATCCTTGTGCTGTGAGGCAAAAAGGGTCTGACTTAGAGAACCAGTAATAACAGCCAATTAATCTTTTTCTTTTGGATAATTTCAGAAAACACACAGAGTTTGTGAGTGCTGAAATCACAGCCTATTCAGCATGATGATTGCCCTGGCAACAGGTTGGAGGTTGAGGTTCTGCTCCTGTATTACTTGGAAGATACCTGCATCACACCATTCTAGAGGGACAGCATTGTTTCAGTGAACTGTTTCTTTAGTTCCTTGAAATCCAAGTAGAATGTGCTTACACTCGAAGTTGTCTGGGGTTGCTGGATGCACTGAATGGATGCAGGGAGGGCTCCATCACCAGACCTTGGCCCAAGCTTCACATTTGGCATGAAAGTCTTTGTTTTTGTCCAAAACATTCCCTATTTGTGTCACTAGGCAACTTCTGTATAAGGTGTGGACAAAGCTTAAGCTCACTCCCTTGAGACTTTAAGGCAAATGACTGGAAAAGCCAGAGGGATTGTCCTAGACTCTCAAACACTCCATGATACTAGCTTATGTGTAAAGTACCTGTGCACATGCATGCCTGCCATGCTCATTCCAATGACTAGGAAGTGGCTGCTCCTCACAGATCACACCTCCAGGTGTTCTCTGTCAAAAATGGTACTGAACTTGGCATGGCTCAAGCATTTTATTGAACCTAGTTGCAAACATCTAGAAGTATTTCTCCCTGCTATGCAACAAAGCTTGGACCTGAAGTCCAAGAAGGAGCTGTCTCCCCTGGTTTCTACCTCCCACCAATTTCCACAAGAGCAATACTGAGCCTTCTCAAGAGGAAGATGAACTGATGACTGGTTCTTGGCGAAGAGAGCAGTTTCTGCTCATCTAACTGTCCATAGTTAAACTGAATTCATGACCAGACAAAGGTAATGAGGAAAGGAAATTGTAAAATTGTGACAGGTAATGAACAGCCAATAATAACAAAACAAAAAAGAGTGCCTCACATTTTATTTCATTAAAGATTAATTTTATTTAATGAAGAAAGTTGAAGTGATAATTAAAATTCCTTGATGATTGTGGTGCTATAAATCTTTCCAGAATTTTGAATTTACGGTATGCACACAGACTTAATTCATTCCTGCTACAATTTTGAGTTTGCAGCCCTGCTGGCCTGCTTAAACAATGAATGTGCTGGGAGCACAGAAATAGAAATGTTCTATTAAATAAATAAATGTTCCCTAAACAAGCTGTACTGATCAATACATCATTGATTATTATCACTGTCTGCTTGAAGATAGACCATTTTTTAGATATTCACTGTTGCAGTTTTTAAATATGAGTAGCTTTACAGTTGCTCCAGCTGAAATATAAGCATTATTGTATGGTTACCTTTCCTTAATCTGGTCTAGTCTAATCTAACTAGTTTGAGCTGATCTAATATTTTAATTATCTTTTTAATTTTTGTTATATGGTAGGATAACAATCAATTGCTAAAGATGGAGCTTTCATGCAGTTGTATCAGCAGTTCTTCTGTATAATTACTATTATGGTTATGATTAGTATGAGAATTTATAATGGAATTTTACTATGTGCTCTGTGTTCATGTGGTTCCAAGAGGTTTCAGTAGCAGTTTTATAAATAGACAGTGATATCCAGCACATCCTCTTAGGGACCTTGCTAAACATTTTCAGAACTACTTGACTAGAAAGAAAAGTGCATTCCTTCGAGGCTGCCAAAAAAGAGATACCAAAAAGACAAAGGTCTGAGTTATAGTCTCCTCATCAACTGTAGCTGATATTCTTTAGATGGCATGAATTTTTGATTAAGCAAGTACAAAGCAGACACGTTACAGAAAATGCAGAGAGAAATACTTCAGATTAAAGTTTTACACGTCAGTCCTTTACTTCTGTGAAACTGGGAATTATTTTCTATTTCTAAAAGGAAACTATTGATGCAGTACTACAGAAATTACATAAGTGGATGGACCTTTTTCAAGATTTACATGTGCCTGGCCCTCAAGTACCAGAGCCTTATAACTATTTTATAGGGACCCTTGAGCAGGTGAGGTAGGCTGGGGAGGGACTCATCTGCCATCTTGAACATAGACCTGCTTGCACTGCCCCCAAATGTTGGTTCTTCAACTTCCACCTGACTGTAAAGCAATAGGAGATACACGATGATAGGTAAGATGGTGTAGTAATTCTTTTCCTTTTAGTAACGCTGAAGTTCACCTTTAGTATGCAAACATATTGAAGGTGAACTTCATTTTGGAAAAGTCATACTGGAGGCTAGAATATTACTTTGGCAAGCAATGATTACTGCCAAAGAGAAATAAAGGGTTTTGTTATGCTTGAATGAATATAGCTTCAGTGCAACAAATAAAATCCTGGTTTTTTGCTTGAATTTATTTACATAAAAAGGAGATGAAAAGAAAAATTTGGACTGTTGCAGCCAACATTTATTATCATATGCAGAGGAGATACAATGGGAAAGTCACAAAGTTTTAAAAGAAGAAAACTTCTTTTGTTTTGAAATGTTAAAAGTAGCAAGACTAACTTCCCCTGCTCCTGGTGCAGGATTCATCCTAGGGTTTTTTTGCAATCCATGCTGGCAGAAATTATGACACTGAATCTTTAACAACGACATTATCTTCCCAAATTTTTTGGTTATAGGTATTTTAATAAAAACAATATTAGCAGCTTTCACCCACACAATCCAGCTTTTTCTCCAAGTTATTTGACTGTTATATTCATGCCAGCTCTCCATTTTTCTGCAGAAACTAAAACAAAACCAAGGTAAAACTATGTTGGTTTTAACTACACTTTTGAATAAAGGGAAAATACAGACCCATTTTTAATGAAGTGGTCATCTTTGAATATTTTTTGCTCATTGCAAGATCCTAGCTAATACTAATTTAGTTTTTATTGTAAGCAATGTGAAAAATTCAGTCCTTGCTTCTTATAACATTAGAGGTGGAGTAAAAATTGCTGTTGTACTCGCAACAAAATGCTTCAGTATGTTTAATTTGTATGCAACCCATACCTTGCAAAAAAACCTCCAAACCAGGGGTTTGTACAGATCTTTTAAAAATCATTCCCAGGAACATCACCTTCACTGATTCAAGGAACTAAAATAGTATTTAAATATTATTCAAAATTGGTTCAAGGTAGACAGATAGGTTAGATCCCTCTTCTCTGAAAATAGATATAAAAAGTCAATTCCTTCAATTCTGCAAGGCACTTTGAATAAATGGAATAAATGGCCATTAGTAAAAAGTTCCCAGAATGCCGTTTTTAATCTTAGCATTTTCTTCATATCCAGTGAAGTCATCCAAATATACTCCCAAGGATTATTTGTCTTCAAACACCCTCTACTCGCTTTAAAGAAAACTCCCCCCAAAAAAGAATACATCTTCATATCGTTTTAAAGTCCAAAAATGTCATTTTTGCTTTGTGAATGCTTGGTCACATAATGAAAAGTACTCTCATTCAATTTGTGGCCAAGCCATTCTTTTTTCAGTTTCCTAAATCTTGCCCTTTTTTTTTTCTGCCTCTGTAGCAGTGGAAACATCCAAGATGACTGCGGTTTCATAAAGAATTACTTTTGCTGGGGAATTGAGTAGTTCTCATAGATTTCTCTGCCTATGTGCAAATATAATGTTACAATTTCTCTTCCAATGTAATCTGGACTGTTGATAGCAAAGAAAGAATATTTTTTCAGTCATTTAAAATGTAATATTTAGATTACACAAACAGAATGTGACTTCATAAATAAAATACACACTATTCACTTTAACTAAATGAAGTCTGCTATAATAATGAATAAATATATTGTTATAAATCATGAATGAAATTTAATTAAGTCTGAATGGTACAAATCAAGCCAATTGTATTTTTAATTAAATTTATGAGGTAAATATTTAATAGGGAGAAATGACTATCAAAGAGGAGCTTCTGTTCTTTCTTTATCTTTTACATATTTTTCTGCCTTGTAAGTAGCATTATACTGCAAACATATCTAAGGCTTGCAAATTAAAAGACACCAATACTCTTAAAAAAGAATTTTACCAAAAAATAATATACTTATTTTTGACATAAACATTTTTTCTCCTCTTTATGGATCATATATTTTTTAGCATAAATGATGTGGGAAGAAAATGAAGATTTTCATAGTAATTGCTGAGTTAGCGTGATTTTAATTTTTGACATATTCCATCTCTTTTCAGTATTCACTTGAATAATATTAAAAATCATCAGGAACACTACTGTTTCATGGATGTGAGACAAGTTTGGAGTGAAAATGCTGCCAAATGAAGAGAGAATAAAATACATAATCCTCAAGCTTACCATATGTTGGCTGACAACAAAGAATTGGTGAAAAACTGATCTCAAGGTCATCTAAGCACCTTTACCTTTTATCCTTCCTTGTCTATAAGCTGTAGTACTCATGTTTCATAGAGACACTTAAACAAAATGAGATTTTACAATACAGAGTGAGTTTTACTTACACTTTATGCCTGTCATGTATATCTTTGCAGGGGACATGCACCTCTGCATTGAAAAAGCACAATAGTAAATATGTCCTTCCACATTCAACTAAATTACTGAATGGGTGTGAATTTTGGCATCTAGCTGAAACCTGAAACCAGTACTATTTTGAAAATCCGTTCAGGGAAGTTGTCTTTTTGGGATCTAACTTTCTCAATGACACAAATATCTGGAGATCATTTCCATGTCAAGATCAACCCTTATATTTCTGTAGTATGAATAGTCTTTGGGTCTTTATAGATGAATAGTTTAAGTTGCATGGTTTCTTATATAGTTATGTTATTTATATTGGATATTTACATCTGTTTTGTTTCTGGCACAGAATCTCAGAATCGTTTCGGTTAAAATATACCTCCAGGATCATTAAATCAAACCCTTGATTGCTCATCTCTTTATCAACTAGACTATGGCACTAAGTGCTACATCTAGTGGTTTTCCAGGAATTGTGATTGCACCACTGCTCTGGGCAGTCTGTTCCAATGCTTAACAACCCATTCCACGAAGAAATTCTTCCTGATGTCCAGCCTGAAACTCCCCTGGCACAGCTTGAGGCTATATCCTCTCATCCTTCTGCTGGTTGCCTGGGAGAAGAGGCTGACCCTCACTTAGCTACACCCTCCTGTCAGGAAGTTGTCAAGAGTGATGAGAACCCCCATGTATCACAGTCAGCACTGTGATTCCGGGTCTGGTCTAGCCAGGGGAGCGAGGCAGAGATAGAGGAGCGGGAACAATGGAGTGCCCAAAAAATGAAACTTTAATGGTGGTAAAATAACAAATGCAGAGACCACATGGTCTGAGGGGCAGCATCCAAAGACCCAGGGGCATGGCTAACTTAACAGTATATAAAGTTACCTGAGAGCATGGGTCCAATCCTGAGTGGAGGACAGGGACATGACTTTATATGTCAAAGGTCCCGAACCAACGGAGAACCAGAGCCAGAGACATGACCTATTTTGGAATGATGCGATAGCATCCTAATTTCCATATCCCACCTCCCATGGTCTCAGGTTTATGGTTTCTCACATGAGCCTCCTTTTCTCTGGGCTGAGGTCCCTTCCCTTGAGCTCCCTCAGCTGGTCCTCATTAGACTTGTACTCCAGATTCTTCCCCAGTTCCATTTCCCATCTCTGGACTTCCTCGAAAATTTGAATGTCTTTTTTTTTTTGTGAGGGGCCCAAAAACTGAACAGAGCACTCAAGGTGTGGCTTCACCAGTGTGAAACTACCAATTGAGAGTACTGCTAATAATAAATGGCATTCTCAGTTTAAGTATTTTACTAGGTTCTATGAAAAAGTAATTTACACAGCAGTACATACAAATACTTTTGTATTAACAAACAGGAAATTATACTGGATTTTTTTTAATCTAACAATAGACTTTTCTTTTTGCAGGTTATTTTCAAATTTGTATGTGTGAATGTTTGGAAGAAAGTGCATTGGCTTGTATCTGCAGACTGAGCTAAGCTGGAGCATTTCCAATTACCATGAACTGTATACCAATTACCATTTAAAACTGTTATGCAACTCTAATACCTTCATGGCAGACTGAAATTTTTTTATGGGTCTCTCTGCCATGTTTTGACCCTTTGCTTACAACACCAGAAATAAAATTGACTACTATTGATAGTGCTAGAAGATTGAATAAATTGCATTGAAAATTTACCACCACTAGAATGTGAGCCAGTTACAGAACTTAATATAAAATATGGACTACTATGTTTACCTGTCATATTTACTCAAAACGTTGATGGGGTCAGAGTTCTATTCTCCTTATGTACCCTTTACTATTCTGACTGTTTTTCTGGGAATTTTTCTTCTACCATCTGTTCATTTTTGCACATTGTGAGAATGAGGGAGTATTCTCTCCTAGAAAAACAGCAGAGACTATAAGAGAGATTTATATCCTGAGAAGAATATTTCTGTCAGGTCAATTTGCAGTTGCTTCACCTCAGAAAAACCATCATTAGAGCTCCCTTGGCCCTTTGGTAACTTTCAGAGTATCCATACCAGAAATGCACAATGACCATAACATTTTCAAGAAATTGAATAATTGAAGGAATGCTTTATTAGTCTCTGTGCTGGGTATTTTTCACAAACGTAATTGAAGCTTTGGAGAGTTTATCAGAGAAGCCCTCCGACTGTCACAAGATGCAGAAAGGACCCCTTTGCTTTCTAAGCTCCTCTGAGAGGAGTCAACGTGTAGCTGGATCCAATTCTAGCCCCAGACTTCATTGATGGTTCATGTTTAAATAATTATACAGTGTAATTGAGTCTTTATAAGACTTTGTTCTGCAGGATTAAGCATGAAACCCCAAATATATTTCTAAGAAAAAGGTTAAATTATTTATTTGAATTGATGATTAGACTAAAACTCTTTAATCAGAATTATTTACTACATAGTATAGGTAGTTATAACTACTAGTTTGGTGCACTATTTATTAAATTAATAATTTAAAATCTAGAAAAATAATTATTCAGTAGAGATTGATGTGACTCACCCATACCAGTGACTGTAGGCAAATCTCTTTCACTCAGCCTTGAGGAGTAACCTTGAGGGTTATCCATAATCAAGGGATGACACACACTCCCAGAAGGGTTTTGTTAAAAGACCCTGATGGTAAAGAGTGGCTCTGGGATTTTGTTTATTTGTTATTTTTTCATTATGCTGGCACTGATAAAGCATGAATTGGAGCCTTAGAGACTCTTTCTTTTTGTGCTAACAGCTGTTGGGGTCGAAGAAAGCCTCGAGCTAAGGCCATGGGAAAAATCCCCCTGGTCAGTGTGAGAGAAATCTCACCTGCAAGGCCCCCATGTGAGCTCTCTATGTTAATTAGACTAGAAAGTTCTCTGTTCGCCTTGTAACCATTGGTTACTTTTTGCTGCAATAATTTGCATATTCCTAATCCTCTCTCCCAATTGGTTCCTTGCCCTCAGACTCTGCCCTTATCCTATTTTATATAAATTACTGTAATCCCCTAGCCCTCATCTTTTTGGTGCACTCCATATCAAGCTTGCCTTACTGTTTGTTATTTTGCTTCTTATTAAAGTGGTTCTTTTTCAGGTCACCAGATTGTGCCTGTTTCTCATTTATTTCGCTGCCAAAGGGACATTTGCGCCTGAAATCCCATGGTGACACCTGGCCTTCCTATGTGGGCCTGGGCTGTCACAAACAGCAAAGGCATTAGTGTTTTATTTGGGTATCAATTTCAATGGACAATGACTTACATGAACACAGAGCTCCTTACTGGTGCTGAAAATATAAGAAAAAAGATTTTCCTAGATTTCTTGGTATAGGAAAACTCTTATTTTTTGTTTGCAAATTTACACTAGTTGTTAGCTTTGATAAGGTAAGTCACTACAGTGATTACTTTACTCATCCTGCCCTGTTTTTCATGTTTATTCACAGGATTGTTAAGTAAGAGCCAAACTCATGCCCAGCTCTTGTTTGCTACTCACCCTGTCCCTTTCCTCCCCATCCTCTGTCCCTTGCCTCCTATTGTAGCAAGACGGTGGGACAGAACAAAAGGAACCTGATTGAGAAAACTCATGGGTTAAGATAGAGGTGGGGAATTCACTTACAAATTACCATGGCAAACATTGTCAAACCATGCTAGATTTGGGGGAACTTAATTTATCACCAATTTATCATTATCATAGCTAATGGCCTGTAAAGTTACACAAATAATTACTGATTCAGTAGCAGAATGACAAAACACACAGGCAAACCACTTTCCTCTTGCCTTTCCAAGACTTACCTTTATTGCTCTCTGTACTCCTTTACTTCCTCCTTTTTGCTGTTTCAGGCTATAGCCAGTCCCTCCGAATGATACAAGAAGAAGCAAGGCAGGAGGTCACTGCACAGCAGTTCCTTCCTTCCTTCCTTCCTTCCTTCCTTCCTTCCTTCCTTCCTTCCTTCCTTCCTTCCTTCCTTCCTTCCTTCCTTCCTTCCTTCCTTCCTTCCTTCCTCCCTCCCTCCCTCCCTCCCTCCCTCCCTCCCTCCCTCCCTCCCTCCTCTACACCTCTGCTCCGGTGTCAGCTCTCCAGGAATATCCGTCTGCACCAGTGTGGATCCTCCATCGGCTAGGATATAGAATATCTGCCCTGGCACCTGGAAAATCTCCTCATCTTTCTCTGATCACAGTAATTTTTCCCTTTCTTAAAAATGTTTGCACAGAGGTGTCTCTGTACTCCACATACAATACAGAATACTCTGCATTCCACAGCAGAGGGTTCCCGAGAGCCAGCTGGAATGGCTCTATGTACACAAGACAAAACCCAACCACACAAGCAATTCTTGCAGCCCCTATGCAACCAAAACCTTGGGCATCTTTTCCCAATACAGATATATGCCACAACACACTTGATGCTAAACACACCCCACCGTCCCAAAGTCCCCACCTTTAATAGCATAATATCTTGACAAAGAATATCACCTAAAATACCGCTGATATTTTTATTCAACCTTTTCAGCTTTGGTTGAATTAAACCAAACAAAATGCTGACAGATTTTGAGACTGACTGCTTTCAGGGAGATTTTTATGTCTTCCTGTGTCTCTGCCTGGCTCCTTTGCAGCCGTCTCTTAGCAGGCAGATATGCAGTTCGCTGCCTACAGTCCCTGGGAACATCCCTGTGTGCCTCATGGCACTGCTGCTACTTTCAGTTCCAGACCTCTGGGATCTGCCACATAGTCAGGGTCTCTTCCCTTCAGAGAAGCATGCCGAAGGTTTAATTTCACTGCAAGATTTAATGTATAAACTCTTCTACAAAACTGAATCACAGTTATTCACATTGTTTTATTCAGGATAGAGGCAATTCGAGCCATTAAGAAAGAATTCAGTGTTTTAAGGTCAGATAATTATATTTGAGTACATAACTCCCTTATTCTCCATCTGTTGTTGTACTGTGGTTTTTTAGCACTTCACAGACATTTTCTTTCAGATTCTTATACCAATGTTACATATTTCAGAAGATGGATCTGTCTTTGGAGACAGTAGATTTCAGTATTATTACAGGAAATAGTTTTCTGATCCAGTTCTCAAATATTAGGTACATATTTGTAGAGACAATATATAGGTTCACACAGCTTCAGTAGAGTAATTTGAGTATAATAGACACCTTCACTTAAAGTGAAAATGGAAAGCAGTAAATGGTGAAAATGGAAAGCAGTAAATGGTGAAAACCCAAATGTTTTTGGCATCTGGATTGCTTTGGTATATGATAACTTGAAATGCATCTACATGGAGAAACTTTTAATTGATTTGACCTTCGGAAAATACAGCTGCCTAACACAGCTTTTGTTATTAACAGCACATAACAAAAACTGCGGAAGTAGCTCAGAGTAATGCTGAAACAAGGAAAGAAATTCAGTAAGGGGAGATTATAAATCAATGTCATGAATGCAGACTTGAACTCACAACCAGAATTTTGCTAAAAAATAGGACAGCCAGGCACCGGAAAGAAAAGTAAGAAGAGAGAAGCTCTTGCTACCACATTCTTGTTCTGATCTCCTTCCCCAAAGGAGATTTAGAAGCAAAACACTTCCACAATCCACATATTTTGGGTCACCACAAATGTAAGCAAATTGCGGAAGCAGATGTAAACTCAAAGGCAGGGTGAGAAGATGTATTTAATTTCCAGACAGGATTTAGCAAAGTCATATGGTAAGAAGTATTCCTCCCCAGAGACAGGGTTCTCTTCTTATGAGCCAGAGAAGGTAATTAATGAATTTTCTTCATAAATGAAAACAGGTGATCTTTTCTCAATCTGTATTATAGCTTGTCTGGTCACCTAGTATCTGATTTAGCAAAGCAAGAAAATCCCTCTCACTGTGTTCGAATCCTAAAGGATAATTTTACTATATGAAATTATAGTTTATGAAATGTTGTTATATAACCCCACCTGGAAAACAGCTCTGCCCTGATGGTCTGAAGCACCACCTGGGCCACAGCTATTTCACTGCCTGCTTTAGCTGATGCTTAATTGAGTGAGGGAGTGAAAGTATGCTTTCATGCAGTTTCTGACTTGGAACCATGTGAGAATTTACAGAAAAAAAATCTAGTGGTCAATTAGAGAAGAGGCTAAATATCAGAAATAGACTAAATACAGTGATTGTTATATTCCTATGAGGAATGGTTTTTCCCCTTAAGAGTCCCCCTGAAGCCTGTGCCATGTAGTTGGACCCTTCCTCCCTATCTTACCTACTCCTGACCCTATTGGCCCAGGGCCAACACCCCTTCCTTGGCCCTAAACTAGATAAACCCCCATCTCTTCCTGTTCTCTCTCTCTCTCCTCGCTCTCCTGGAACACCACATGAAGAATAAAGCTTGGATTGAAGCTGAGGGGTGAGAGCCACCCTTTTGAAATCTTTATTCTGTCTCTATGAAATATATCTCCCTAAAACCCCTGAGAAACTGAGCTAGCTAGAGCCTGGGGGCTGGCTAGAGGGAGAATATTTCAAGTGATGATCTACTTTAATTTCTTAAAATTAGGAAAACCTCTGGACTCTTGCTAGACACTTTGCATTGCTGGTTCGTAAGCTTGTATGTCTCTTTTTCCCAGTGTTTCCTTTCAGCTGTGAGCCATTATTATAAATTATTTTCTAAAAATTTCTGTAAGACTTTCACTTTATCTTGCCATAAAATAGAATTAAAAATTACTGAATTCTAGGTAATGTGGGAATTTCAATAACGTACTGGAAGCCAGTGTGGGTACACTATTCTGCACTGTCAGATTCACTGGGTAGTAGAAAGAAAAAATCAGTGCAATTCCCTGGGGCCTCTTCACAAATAGTTGCCCACAACGGTGGCCTTTTCTAAAAGTTCTTGCTGATGCCTGGCCTGCCTATCTGCCTAATTCTGTTAAGAAATTGGGTCAGCAAGTACTTAACAGGAGAATCTGTTGCATGTGCCTGTGCCCACTGAAGAAGGGTCACCATTTCCAGACCTGTTAGTTAAAAAGCAGATAGACAGGCTGTTTTGCCAGGTGCTATTGGAGTCTCTGTTTTTAGAGCCCTGTGAAACCCTTCCTAAATACCTAAAACACTTGAACTTTGCATAGATTAAGTCTTTTGACTTAAAACAGACTTAATCTGTCTCTTTATCACACAACTGAAAATAGTAAACATTATGCTTTGTGGTTGTTAACCTTCATCCCTTTGCAGGGGTGGCTATTTACTTTTGAATTTACTTTAGTTTTCTCTCTACTGAAAAAAAAGGTGCTAAAATCTTTATCATTCTTTCTCAAAGATGATAAGAAGGTAAATGTAAATTCAAAACAGTTGTAACATGCATACATCTAGATCTCAATTTAACTAGTTCTTAAATGTTTTGCAGAGTTACTGTATATTCACTTTCTGTTATACTTTTCCAAGATGTTAGACTTTCACTTTCTAGTTGGACAGAGGACTTGAAGGGATACTAGGGAAATTTGCTAATGGCACTAACTTGAGCGTAACTGTTGATTGCCTGATGAGGCAGAGCATCATGCAGAGAGACCCTGAGTAGTTGGAGAGATGGGCAGTCACCAATTGTATGAAATTTAATAAAGATAAGTGCTAGATTCTTCATCTGGGATGGGGCACCTTAATATATGGTCAGACTGGGGAATAAGAAGCTGCAAAGCAATGCTGAAGAAAGGGACCTGGGTGTGCTGGTCAGTGGCAAGTTGAACATGAGCCAGCAGTGCCCTGGCAGCCAGGAGGGCCAAGCGTGTCCTGGGGGCATCAGGGACAGCATTGCCAGCTGGGCAAGGGAGGGGATTGTCCCACTGTGCTCTCAGCTGGGGCAGCCTCTCCTCGAGTGCTGGAGGCAGTTTTGGGTGCCACAATATAAGAAAGACATTCAGCATTTAGAGAGCATTTAAAGGAGGGCCACCAGGATGATGAACAGTCTGGAGGGCCAGCTGTATGAGGAGGAGGTCAATTGGTCTGTTCGGGCTGGTGAGGAGGAGACTGAAGAGAGACCTCATCTGTATGGGTGGGTCTGCAATTTCCTCATGAGAAGAGGATGGACAGATACTGATGTCTGTGATGCCCAGTGACAGGACTTGAGTAAATGGCATGAATGTGAGTCAGGGGAGGTTTAGGTTGGGGATTAGAAAAAGGTTCTTCACCCAAAGTGGTTGGGCACTGGAACAGGCTCCCCAGGGAAGTGGTCACAGCACCAAGCCTGACAGAGTTTAAGAAGTGTTTGGACAATGCTCTCAGGCCTATGGTGTAATTATTAGGGTGCCCTGTGCAGGCCCAGGAGTTGGGACCATATGATTCTGATGGGTCCCTTCCAACTCAGGACATTTTGGTTTTCTACAGTTCCATGTTAAAACATTGATTTCACCAGTGAAACCAACCAAGTCTGAGAGATTTTAGCTTCTTCAAGTTCTCTATAGAGATTCCTTCTACATCTTAAGTCTTCCTCATTTTCCCTTTCATCCTGTGAATGTTGCTGATTATAGTAAGCCCTCTATTCCTCATGGTGGAATAATTTTTTTTCTAACTGTACATGACACTAATCAGTCTATGGATGACATCTTTGGTTTTGTCTCCTTGTCCTGTTCCTTGTTGCCTCTGTGCTGACTGAAACTCTGATTTATCAGTTCAGTTGGTGTAAACTGAAATCAAACCACTAATTATGATAAAGAGCATGAAGACTGACAAAAGAATCTCCAAACACTTCAGTTTTAAAATGTTATTTTTATTATTTCCATTTTCTTCTTTTTAACTCTTATTTTTAATTAATACAGAAAATATAAAAAGTAGACATTTAAGTCTATTTTCAAGCCCTTCAAAATGCAGGCATTCAAGTCAAATGCATGCATATTTGCAGTATAAAAATGTTGAGTTAAATTCCACCTTAGTGAAAATTGTGCACTTCTACACTGAACAACTGCACTGACTTTTTCAGAACAGATGATCCTTTTGGACATACAATAGCTCTCAGGAAGTGAAAAAACTGACCTTGATTTTACATGATACATACAATTTTGAAGTATTAGTGTGATACATCATAATTCCATGAGAGTTTTCTGCATTAACAGAGATACTTACAGCCAACATATTGATATGTTCCAAATTCATGAGTGTCCTAGGGTGACTTTATGATGCTTCTATCCCCAGTCATCTGTTCTGCATATGCTGGATATTGAGTTCTCTGCTTTTAAGACTAGACTTGAGACTGAAGGGAGGGGGAAGTGGTGGCATGCAGTTTGTCTGCAGATGCTTCACTCTACTGCCTTGCATTCCTTGCTCTCATGGACTGTCTTGTCTACAGCACAGAGAGCGAGAGAGAGAGAGGGGCAGGGTGATATTCTTTGGGTTTTTTGCTGGTTTTCCTTGTTAGCTACTGCAGGGAAAGTTTTCCCAAGATTTTGTCTTTTTCCCTGGAACTGTTCAAACCTGCTCTGGACTGAAAACCCACTGGGAAAACACCAGGAGCTCACACCTGTGGCCCACCAGGGCCCAGGACGTGGCATTTTCCAGTGCAAGAGGGACTGATGCGAGACTGAGTGAGCCAAGCAGCACCCTATGATAAGGATTTTCTGAATTTGTCATCTCTTCAGAACAGCGAGAGGTTCCATTGTTTAATATTATTCATTTTCTCACATTTGTGAATACCTTGCTCATTAGTTTTTTCCACTTTTCCTCAAGGAGATTATTCTTCCAAACTGGTTGGGAGAAGGACCACTGAAATCTGCTTTTTAGAGGAGATCACTTCAGAAGTTTCCTCCCAAAATTTTCCCTAAACAAGGACAATGAGACAGGTACAAAAATAAAGTGTGATGAATCCTGGAATGAGGCTATCTCATTCTGAACTGGCAGGTATTATTCTGTCCTTTAGTTCCACAGGATGATTTATTTTAGACTGTTTTGTTCAAAATCTTAGTTTAGTTTAGATTCTGAATAAAGTAGAAGTAATTCTTACATAACTATGTTTGTATGTCAAACATGTTTTTAGTCTGTACATAAGTATGAATATCAAGCAAGTTACAACTTTTTTGCAGTGTTCATTTATAACCCTGAAGGATTCTTGCCTGATATTTTCAGAACAAGAAGACTAATTCTCACTCTCATGACATTAAGTGGTTTTTTTGTTTTCAAAAAAAGAAATTAAAAGGCAAGCACAGTCTAAATTTCCTTATAGCAGTTTGTTAGTGGTATGACTTTTAATTCAAGTAAGAATAACTTGTTTCTTATACATGTTCTGTAACTGTTTCCTTGATCTCAATAAGGTGGATTTCAAAAGTTATCACAGCAAAGTTGCCTTCATTGCAGGAAGCAAAATGAAGAGATCTTCTTGTTTTCCTTTGGGCTAAATTTATGGCAGCACTTTTAATATCTTATTTATTCTGGTTTTCAATATTCTCGGATCCTGGGCTGGTAGCCTGCCGAGAATTGTTGGTAAAGTCCTTTTCTCCAAGCCCCGTGCCAGAAGAAGGAGTCAGGATGCGTCGATTCTTTTATCAGAGTTGTTTATTCCATCGTGTTCTTAAATATTTTTCCTTCAGCCGGCGTAGGTGTCACCTACACCGCAGCCGAAGGCTATCTGCCTGCCTCATGGGCGGTCGTAATCTTTTATACTAATTATTACGTCCCCATTGTTTTCACTACTATACCAATATCCACTACTTTTATTAAACTGTGCACTTTTACACTAAACCAATAAGAAAATGCCACCACCTCACCCGAAGATGGAGGACAAGAAGAAGAAGGAGAAAGACAAGGGACACACCCAAATCCCTCCATCTTGTCTCCTTGAGCCCCCTTTGTGAACCCCCAAAATCCATATTAATACACAAAAATAAGTTATTTAATATCCTAATTACACACCTGTGACTTGTAATTCTTCATATAATGTTGGCAATCACTCCCAGGGGCTAAAATCAAAGGCACTGGTGTTTTTATCACTGTTCCAGGGTCTCCGGACCCCCTCCTGGGGTCTCGGACTGCCCGGGACATCTAAAGGGATGTCTTGGGTTCCGACAAATATCACTGATGAGGTATAAGAACCTATGTAGGTAAATCAAACTTAATTAGAACACCAAGATCCTAAATCTTGAGGCCATTTGTGGTCTAAATAAGCTGAAATATATAGTTTCACTTAGGGATTTCATAAAATTTTCCTTCTTGCATGAGATTTTGTCCTTTATATTCCCTCCATGCTGCTTAGTGCTAAGAGTGTAGGCTTTTAAAAGTGAATTTATTACTAACAAAATCAGAGCAGGATAATGAGAGTAAAACAAGCTCTTAAAACCACTTTCCTCCCACCCGTCCCTCCTTCTCAGCTCTATCTCCTGCCCTAGCGGTGCAAGGAGACATGGAATGGGGGTTATAGTCAGTTCATCACCTGTTTATTTCTTCCACTGCTCAGGAAGAGGAGTCATTCCCCTGCTGCGCCGTGGGGTCTCTCCCACAGGAGACAGTTCTCCATGAACTTCTCTGATGTGGCTCCATCTCATGAACAGCTTCCTGTGAACTGCTGCAATGTGAGTCCATCCCACAGGCAGCTCTCCTCCCCAAACTGCTGCAGCATGGGTCACTCTTCCATGGCGGGGAGCCTCTCAAGGACAGACTCCTCCAGCACAGGAGCAGGGCCCCTCTCTCCATGTGTTTCCTACAGGACCACAGCCTCCTCCCAGATATCCACCCACTTTGGCAGGCTGCAGGTGGACCTCTGATCTTTTTGATCACTTTTTTTTTTCTTTAAATCTCAGAATATAATAATTTTCTTCTCCTATCACAGACAATTCAAAGCATCTACAAATGATGTAGATATTGTTTGACTGGAATTGAATCTTTGTTCAGGTTATTGAACTTTGAAGCACTTTTTAAAATGAATTTAAGGTTTTACATGACTAAGAGAAGAGCTCTGAGAAATATAGCTTCAAAGAACACAGCAAATAAAAGTCTCTGTTTCTCTTAAGAATATTTATTAAACACACATTTAAGTACATTCACTTTAACTTACTTTATTTTGGCTTACTTTATCCTTATAGTATTTAGATGTAATTTTTATATTGTCTGTTCGTAGACAATTAGATTATGAGGTTCATGATATTTGGAAGATAAACTACCTGCTTCTAACTTTATATTGTTAGATACCTTTCAGTATATATTTGTAATACACTGTGATCATCTTGTCCTGAATACTTGTAGATTTGGGAATCTGGTCTCTTTGGTTTTAATAGCTTCTTTAATTTCAACCATAATGTATCCATTCTTAATTTTGTTTGTTTGTTTGCTTGTGCATATTTTTAATAAACCATCTCTCTGCAGATATTGGACAAATTTCTTCTGTAATTATACCAGTTAATAGTGACATATCTGTCATCCCAGAATTTGGCATAGAGCATTTAGATGGAAAATATAAAAAGAATGCTTAAACAGAGAAACAGTGGAGTCAGGTTATTTATTTTATTTCTCTTGAAGAATACCCTTGGCTTATTTACACAGAAGATATGACCTTTCCTTTCAAGTCTTAAATGTATATTTCAAGGAGAAGCCTTGATAGCCATACAGGAGTGGCAGCTGTTACATAACCCTCATAATGACTTATCTGAAAGTGTATTGGAAAAACAGCTTTAATGGACCTCCATCACAGCCTGACACAAATTGAAAATTACAAGAAAATTGTAGAAAAGGAATTTTCATTATCTTCTCTCTTATAGTGCACCATTATATTAAATAATATGTTTGGGTGATCATAAGACTTAAAAGCACAAGCTAGCACTAGCAACTCTTCTACTGCTCTCCTCCTAAAGAAAATCAGGTTGTCTTAAGTGATTAGGGGAGAAATGTTTATGATTTGAAACACCTATCTTAGCTGAAAAGTGATGCTGCTCCTTTCCTCTACAAACATCAGTGTTGAATCAGTGAGACATCATCTTTCACTGCTCAAAGTTGAACCCAAGCATTTTAGCTTAAACTACCAACTGCAATTTCAGTGATCATGTATACTGGACACTAGAAAAAAGAGAAGAAAAGGTGCCAGACAACACCTTGCAAGGCAGAGGAAAAAATACTTTGTTTCCCATTCTATAGGAATGGTAATCTTCTAATTAGTGCTATTAGAAGTACATGGAGAACTACATTACAATTGCAGGCATCCTGTTTCTGCCCATGATCAATAATGATTTCTTCAAGGCATATAAAAGCAGATCAAGCATGGAGTGCTGATTGTCATGAATGTTTTCCTACACTACAGTGACTGAGCACTTTGTGCAAGAAAGATTTAGAAATGGTCTAGTAATTTTTCCATTCATTTACTATTGAGACATGAGAACAATTTTTATAACCCTGAAACTGAGATGACTAAGTTTATCACCTTATCTGTATAACTGGAAGCCTTAATTAATATTGCAATGGTTGTTCCTTTCCACTGATAGAGATAAGTTTGCATCTACCATTTTTTCTCTCAGTATTATGAAGTCTTCCAGCAATTTTTCTGACCCAAATCCTTCTGATTCTGAATTACTTGGGAGCAGGATGCTCTGTCAATTTTTTTATAGCATTTTTTTTTAATAACATCTCAGATAATTTATAAATTAATAAGCTCAAAGGCTGCACCAAAGATCTTTCTGTACTAAGACAACTAGTAGTTACTGCTCATTTTTTGACTTATTTTCAAGTACAAACCTATTTTTTGAGTATGAAAAACCTCTATTCCATAGAAGTTTTGATTGTGTTGTATCTTATCATGTCTTTAATTACTCTGATAGCACTTGGGTAGATTGTGCAAATGCATCTCATTTACACAGTTCTCAGATAAGTCTGAATCCTTGCTGTACTGGTCTGTGACTACCAGTGCTGCTTGTTCTCTGTCACGGCTCTAAAAACAGTTTTGTCTAGGCTACACCAAAGACTAGAGGAAAAACTTCATCGGGCTAGTACTAGGCATAGAAGAAGCAGCATTTTATAGCTGGGATCATTCAGAGGACAGAGAACAGAGAAAAAATATGCAGACATTAAGATTCTGTCAGCAAAGATTCTAGGTAAACACTGTTAACTTAAAATAGATCTGTGCTGTTTCAAACTGTACCAGTAGTGATTCAAATAATGAATTAATAAGGAAAAGAAGTGGTGTATCATACACAATTTATTTCCAATTTTCATTCTGAGACTCTGTTCATATTAGTGGATCCTGCCATTCAAATTCCATTTAAATGATGAGTGTAGTTTTATGACAGCTTGCATTGTCAGTTTAACATCAGTGAATTGAATTAGCATCTTTGTCTGTTGCATTTGGGACACTTGATACCTTTTACAAATATGGATGTCTGTAAGCCTTTTGTTCCTTGAAAATAAAAATCTTGTGGTTTTGAGCAGAAAACCTGCTGAAATTTTTTTTAAGCTTGATTTTTTTCATCAAGTTCCTCTGAATGAATCCATTTCTGATTCCAGAAATTAAACTAGGTAATAGCGACACTTTCAAGTATGCCAACAGACTTTTCTTTTCCTTTTTTTTTTTTTTAAATCTTTGAACTACTGAACCTACAAGAAAAAATGCACAGAAATGTGAACATCTGAGTCAGGGAATAAAACTTAATTTAACACTATGCTGAAACTTGCCAAACTGACTTGCTGACCTGAAGCAGAAATACAGGACTGATGAGGTATTGTGTAGTAGCAGCTTACCTCCCGGGAAGGCTTTTTCATCTGGAATTCCACATGGAAATTACGGCTTCCTCATATTGATATAATACCTTTGTGAATGCATCTGTCACTTCCCCAGCTCTTTAAGAAGAGTTAATATCTTCCTATTTAGATTATTCTTATTTTTGTTAAAGAGCTCCTAACTTGTGTTATTTACACAAGACAAGATTAATTAATTATTAAATTCTCACTTTCTAGTAAGGATTCAAAAATTTACTCTTCTTTAGTAGTGAATTTATAATATAGCTAATATAAATGCATACATTATTGACGTTGACATAGAAAACAGGGGGCATGAGTCTCTACTATAAATAATTTGTTGTTATTTTCTTGGCTTGCTCTAATTTTGTTCTTATTTATTTAATTTTAAGCCAACTTTCAATACCATAGAATTTTCCTCTTCTATTGATGAGAAGAAGTTTGAAAGATCATTCAAAGGAAATGTATTCTCTGCTTTGGATTATCTTGCTGTTTCTATTAAAAAAAATCTATTTTGATTTCAATTTTAGCAATGTATGTTATTCTGCTTTGAAATGTGGGTTGCCAAAGAGGAATAGTCCATATAAGATTTTATGACTTTTAGCTAGGAAAGTATTGATTTTGTAATAACAGTTACTGTTATTAAGTCCTTTCCCATCAGATTATCATGAGTACTGGATGAATCTGAGCATTCAGGACTTGCTGGATATGTTAGTATTTCAACCTAATTAATAAAAGTCATTGCCTTATGAGAGTTTTATTGCTGTACAAGATGCAACAACAACAAACAAGCAGTTCAGATCTGGAAGGGATGGGCTTGTAAACTGTCTCTCTTTTGTGTTTTATTGGCCATTTTCCAAGGCTTTTTGGTTTCTGTGCGAACAGCTGAACCTCCACATGGATCCCCAGTGGTTTGATTCCAGAGTTATTGCACGCAGGAGCCAGGCTGATTTTTTCTCTGCAGTCTAACTATGCAATGCATTTTTAAGAACAAGTAAATGCAGCACAGAAAATGAAAAGAAAGAAAATGAAGACTTCTGTTCTGCTGCAAGGAATTCCTACCCACTAACTAAAGCAAGAAGAGATTAAAGAACAGAAAAAAAAATGTTCCTGTGCCATCTCATTGTCAATATTGTTAATGATTAAGGGATTAAGGTGCTTAAGTTTACCACAGAATGTGTGTCAGTTTAGTGATCAAAACAGGAGAGAGGTTTTATATGTACAATATCACTGTTTCTTTTGTCATTCGCTAAATAATTAAATAATGAATACACAAATGATGAGAGAGAAAAGGAGGAGATAAATATATCTTTTTATTATTTAAGAGATATAATCTATAAACAATTTTATTTTTTACAAAATCTTCTAGTTACTGTTTGAATTTAGCTGTTTAGATAATTAAAGTCATTAGGCATTTACAGAAGGTGAGTTTTGGAATGGTTGTTCAATATATGTATGTTGGTGGGTTTGTTTGTTTGGTTTGTTTGGTTTTGTTCTGTTAATAGAAAGTAAATCTGACATTCTAGGTAGGAATTGGTAGAGAAAAGATTTTGAATATTAACACGTATTTATTTTGGTGCTATAATTGATAAAACTAACATGTTGGAGAAATTTGACCATTAAAAATATATATTTTTTAAGGCTCTTTTTATGCTCTGCCTCTGAAGCAAAATGAGAATACTGATATAATGTAAGAAAATAGTCGACTGCTTGAAAGAATTAATGTAATTAGTCAGTCTTAGCAAATGATATATTTTTGTTTCTGTTAGTGCTGGAGACTATTTTCCATTTATAGAAAAAATATTAAAGGAACAATTGTTTAAATGAATGAATGGTGGCCTTGGTGTAAAAATTTCCATGTATGATGTTACATTACTAGAGTATATATCCAGTAATGTTTGCATGCTGATTCTCTGATAAGCTAAGTGTGAATAATTGTGACTGCTGTTCAACCTTAATATCTGCATGAGAAAGTGCATACTAAAGGATCATGACCAGGCATAAATACTTATATGAAAATTACTTAATTAGCAGCTTCGGAGCTTCGGAGCTTCGGCTGCGAGCGATGTTTGAAATTATTGGTGATAAGAGCGAGAAACATCCTGCTCTGTCATTTGTTTGCATGTTGGTTAGCAGTTAGTCTCCTGCCTGGCTGCATAGTTTGATCCTAAATCATAAACAGCAAAACATAAAGAAAGTTTGCACGAGCTTAATAAAGCAATTCTGTTGCACCACAATGGGGTCTATGCTTCGATCAAAAAAGTTGGCAAACTTGTTAGAATTTGTTCAACACACAGAGATTAATTTATAGCTACAGCCACACTGATTGTCAGCTGGGAAAGGTGTTGCTGTCAATTTTGCAGCAAGGTCTAGCTAGCATCTTAACATCTTACTGAAAAAAAAAGTAACATCTTTCCAGGGAAAAAACCAAGGAAAGTTAATACTTAATCATATTCATCTTGTCCTGTGCAGAGCTGATAAAGCATTGCAGTTAGAGTCACAATAGTTTACAAATAAAAGATCCATTGTCTTCTCTAGTTGCTTCTAATGGCCTCAACTGACTTTTTTATATTTTGTAGTGACTAAAAAGGTTGTCTTCTGTATGCTTCACCTGCTGATGTTGGTGACATGAAAGCAGCTGAAGCCCAAAAAATTTGCTAGACAATAAAACTTTTCATTGAAGAAATCTTTTTACAAAGCTAGAAGTTCACAGAATCACAGAATTAGCTAGGTTGGAAAAGACTTTTGAGACCATAAAGTCCAACCTATGAGCTAACAACACCTTATCAACTAAACCATGGCCCTGAGTGCACATCCTCTCATCCTGTCACTAGCTGACTGGGAAAAGAGACCCTCCATCTGACTACATTCTCCTTTCAGGTAGTTATAGAGAGTGATAAGGTCTGGGCATCCTTTTTTCCAAGCTGAGCCACCCCAGCTTCCTCAGCCACTCCTTGTAAGGCATGTGTTCTTGACCTTTCACGGGCCTTGCTGCCCTTCTCTGGAGGCATTCGAGCATCTCAATGTCCTTCCTAAACTGAGGGGCCCAAAACTGGACACAATACTCAAGACACAGCCTCACCAGTGTGAAGTACAGGAAGAATGACCTCCCTGCTCCTGCTGGCCACACTATTCCTACTAAAGGTCAGGATGCCTCTGGCCTTGTCCACACTTCTGGGTCATGTTCAAGTGGCTGTTGATCAGCACCCTCAGATCCCCTTCTGCCTGGGCACTGTCCAGCCATTCTGTCCCCAGCCTTTAGCACTGCAGGGGGTAGTTCTGGCCAGAGTAGGACCCGGTACTTAGACTTGTTAAATCTCATACTGTTGGATTCAGCCCATCAATCTAGCTAGTCCAGATCTCTCTGCAGAGCCCTTCTACGTTGCAGATTGACACTCTCTTCCAGCTTGGTGTTATCTGTAAATTTGCTGATGGTGGACTCAATCCCCTCATCCACATTATCAATAAAGATATCAAACAAGACTGGGCCCAACATGGATCCCTGGAAGACATTGCTAATGACTGGCTGTCAATGAAATGTGGCACCATTCACCACTCACACCTGGTAGGCTTGCTCACAAGCTACAACAAGATGTCTTCACTAATATACAGTCATCCCTCTACCTCTTCTCTCTCCCTCCTGTCTCTTTTAAAGAGCTTTTAGCCATCCATTGCAATGCCCCAGTTATGCAAGTCATCCCACTATGTTTCTGTGATGGTGACTATGTCATCGCTTTCCTACAGCACCATGGCTTCCAGCTCCTCATTTTTTACCCACACTGCATGTGTCAGTGTACGTGCACTACAACTGGGCTGCTGACTTTACCCCTGACTCTGGCTTATCAGCCTTGGGCAACTTACCACCACTCTCTGGGGAGCCTAGTTACCTCTTCAAACTTCTTTAAACCCCTTCAAACCTTCTCTAAAGCTCTCTCTATCAGCCCTGCCAATTCATGGGCTAGACTCCTTTTGCCCTACTTACTACACAGAGCCCATCTGATTCCAGCAGGCCAGGTGCCGTAAAAATTGCCCCATGATCAAAAAGCCCAAAATTCCACTGATGCCACCAGCCCTTAAGTCTTTCATTGATAATGTGGGTTTTCCTGTTTATTTCATCTTTCATCCCTGCTCCTGAAAGAACTGAGCAGAACAACACTTGTGCTCCTGCCCCATCAACCAATCAACCCAGAGCCCTGAAGTCCTTTTAATTACCCAGGTACTCCTCTTGTCAACCTCAGCACTGCCAGCCTGGACAATCAGCAGTGGGTAATAATCAGAGGGCTGAATTACTTCAGGGAGTCTCCTCGTGATATCCCACACCCACGGAGGCCTGTGGGATGGGTCTTGCTTAGGTTGGAAAAAAGGAGGCTCAGAGGAGGCTCTTCAGCTGCCTGAAAGGAGGTTGAATTCAGGTGGGGGGTTGCTCTCTTCTCCCAGGCAACCAGTCACAGGATAAGAGGGCAGAGTCTCAAGCTCTGCCAGGGTCCTCTGTTCCCCTCAGAAGGGAGCCATGTACTATGAATACACTTCTTTTCTTTTTCATATATCTGATCCATCTGACAGATGAAGTATAACTGGGAGACTCTCCAGACAGATTGTTTTTCTTCAGTGTCATCCGCCCAACCCTCTGGACCCAGAGCGTTCCACCTGTTCTGAAGTGGCACCTGGGAAAATGATGGGCATCAGGAGGGAATTTTATTACCTCCCCTAGTGTGCATCCATTTCCACTCCCCCTCATCTACTAATCTCCTTCCTCTGTGTTATGGTAAGAGGGATGAGACTCCTCTGACTCTTGCCAAACTTCTCTCAGGGACGAAAGTAATTAATTCCGCCAGTCTATTTCCCTTTAACTTTCCCAAATGCTCAGTAGTCTTTCTACTTCTTCCTTAATCTCTACCACCAGAGCAGATCATTCACCTGCTTACACAGCATGCAGGTGTCTTTTGCACTATCAAGTTGTACCGGCTTGTCTTTTAAAAAGGGATAGTGCCATGAAAATATTTTATATCCAATATTTTATTTTAGTATCATCCATCTGTTAGGGAACTGTGAGTTGGAAGGATGATCCAAATTTTAAAAATAGGTTCAATTCAAATGCATCTTTATAGTGTAGCTCTAGTTTAATTTACCTCTGTAAAAACAAAAACTCAGTTATGATACCTATTCTTCCTTTGTAAAATTTTATTTTATTAGTAAAAGGTCAGAAATTAACATTTTTGTTCCTTCAAAAATGTTCCTTTTGTTCCTTCAGTCTGCTGTCATCTGTCGATATCTTTTTTGATTCTGCATTGTAAAGTGTGCAGTATACTTCCTTGTAGTAAAATTTCCAAAGATGCTCAAACAGGACCTGTGAACTGTAACAGAACCTGTAACCTGTGAACAGACATTTATATGCTAAATCTCAAATAGTATAAAAATATATTTTCACTAAATGATGCCTTTAATGAGTACAAATGTTGGTATGACTAACTTGAGTTGCTAAGTCTCTTCAATCTCTATTTGCAGACCCTTGTACTCCCCTTTCTCTGTACCTTACTTCCTGTTTTGGTGATCATATTGCTCAGAAGCTTATGTAAAATAAACATAATTTTGTATTTGGCTGTGGTATCACAGTGCTACAAGGAGCACTGGTTTACTGCTACAGTATTCCCGCATTTTTGTTCAAGGTGATATAATATTGTTTGTATCTTGATTTGTGAACTCACAATTCAGTGATGTTATAGACCTATACTTTGGCTACATGACAACAAAGACAGCCTTTTTTCTTTTACCCCAGTGCATTTGCAAACCAGCTTTCAAAAAAAATGTGGCCATGCACAGTATTTTGCTTCCAAGGTCACAGGGACCATTTGTTTTCTCACTTTAACCTTTCCCTTTTCCAGGTTGCTTTAAACTATGTCCTGATCTATCTCCGTACTGGTTATAAGAAGTAAGTAGACATTCTTAAGAAATTGTTTCCTGTTGTGCATACTAAAATATCCTATGTTATACATAAAAGTATCCATGACATAATTGAGATGCTTAATTACTTGTCTTCCCTTCTTTTCTGAAGTTTCCCTATCTAAAGCCTCAAGAATTTTTTTTCTCTTTCTCTCTTGGTTCATTTGGAGACATTTTTCTTCCACACCAGAAAAAAGAAGTTTTGCAAGGCTGAAATTACATGCGACTTGTACAATTGTGAAGATCTGTTTCTAATCCACAGGGAAATTGTTGTGTTCTCACATCATGCAGTTATTAGGATGAAGTATGATTTTTAAAGCTAGCCTGATCTGGGAACACCATTCAAATTGCCATTTAGATTTATAGCTACATAATGGATCTTTAATAAAACTAGAGAACAATTCTGTGTCCTCTTGTGTAGCGGCGCGTTTTCTATTTTTTATTTATTGTTAATATTAATTTGTTCTGTAATGGTTTAGTCCATGTTCCCCTATCCCTTTCTCCCAGGTGGTTTCTCCCTGCACTTGTTTGTCCAGCACCTGTGCTTGTCAATCTCTGGGAAAGACTCTCCCCTCTTTCCAGAGAGATCGGGGGAACAGGTTTGATTTGAACTGATTGGAACAGGCTGGGAAATCTCCCACCCCTCATTTCCTATTCGTTGTCTGTGTGCCATCCCCACTCCCCTGACTGGTTTTCCTTCTTGTGTCCGCCCCCTTCTCCTGGTCCCTTATAAGCAATAACCACGCCCCTCTGGTTCAGACTCTGTGGCTCGCCTGCATGCAGAGCAGTGGACAATAAACTCCATCTTGCCACAAAGTCTCCTTTTCCTACCTTTGTTGAAGCCTCAGCAACAGCTCTCGTGTAGCTCTGACCCACCGGGGGGTGGTGGCCGGTCCGCCTGCTGCTGCCTAACGGGATCTGAAACAATTCCCAGCCAGGGCAGCCGAGACTAGCTGGAAGCCACTTTCCAGCAGGCACAGGAATCATTTTAGTCTTGAAACCAACTCCTTTAAGGTCCCAAAGCAGACTATTAAAGAGTAAGCCTGAAATCAGCTGAGCAGGTTTGATGGAACCTTTTGTTGGATAGTTCATCTCCAGTCAATGTAATTTAAAGAAACCAGCTGGATCCAACAACTTATATTCACAGTGGTTTTCTATTTCTATGAGCTTTTTGGGAGTATTTATAGATTAAAATACTCTAGCATCAGAAAATAATGAAATTAATCCATCAAAAGAGATTATGAATTATCAATAGTAATCTTTTTTCAATTAAAATTTTAGAAAGTGTATTTAACTAATTCTAAATGAAGGTGTCTTGAGGGAAAAGAGAATAAGAGATTAAAACCAGTGCCAGTGGTCTAGTTGATTTATGCTTAGATTATGAATATTTCTGATTAGACATGTCTGATTGTGTGACACTTAATATTGTCATAATACCCATAGCTTGAGATCTTATTTGTGACTGCAACAAAATTATTTTTGATGATGCGTATTTTCTGACACTACTTGTATTGATATATAAACATGAAGACCCAGAAGTTCTATTATATTGCTCATATATAATTTATATGAAAGACAGGTATTGGCTAACTCTTGTGATTTTTATCATATTAAATGTGAGAACGGCAAAGATAAAAAGTGAAGTATCTTCAAAAATATTTGGTGACTACTGCTTCTTAATCCTAGGTATTGGTGTATATGTGTAGAATCAGGGTTCATCTCTTCCAGGACTAGAAACTTTTGCTAAGAGACGAATTAAGGCCTACTTTATTTTGGATATCTTGTTTTGTTTTTAAAGTTAATCTTTGCAGAAGTAACCTCAACTGCATGCATGATTTTCACTGTACATCTCCAGGAAGTGTTACACAGCTGCTGACACCTGCCAAATGTTTGCTTGAGGTACGTCAAAAAAGTTTTCTGATGAGTCAGCACTCCGCCTTGAGTAAGCTGGGTGCTTCCAGCCAAATTATCAGCATCCTGATGCCATAGTAGTGAATAAGAAGTCAGACCAAGTAATATAGTAGTCTTTTACCCACAGAGGCTGTGAATATATATTAAAAGAAAAAGTATTCAATTAAAATAATGTGTCATCTATCAAATATATAAACACATGAAAAAGATCCATTAGTAAACATCTGTCACACAGGAGAAAGGATAGCTAACTCACGAGAACTACTACCTTACGCCTATGGTAGAAGAGGCAAAATAGTACTGTGTTTTTCAGTAAGACCTTAATTGCTGTGGAGGAATGCATGATGTTCAAACACAGTAATCTTCAGACAACTATTTATTCACAATAAGTTGCCATGTGGTCTCCCACCTACACCATGCCAGTCAGTGAATCTGTGTTTGAAAGATGTATTGTACAGTCTTCACATAGGGTTTGTAATTAGAGTAATTTAAGAGTGCTTTCGTGCTGATCCAGTACACAATGAAATTTCCTTGTTTTAAAGCTAGAAAGAAAAATGTTAATTATATCTATTATTATTTTGAAGAAAGGAAAATTCTCAAAGTAGGAAAATGTAATCCTGTCTCTAGATGAAAAAGCAGAATGTGTTTTCGTTTCCAGCAATGGTAGCTGCTTGTTAGTAGTTATCCTAATAGAAGCAAAAAGACAACAGCTTCATTCTCCAACTCCATCTCTCTATCAAAACTGGCATTTAGGCTGTTCTAGACCTTATTTTCGTTTTCAGCAGCCATCAATGGTTCTAACTCTGCCATTTAGAATTGCATCAATTTCTAAACTTTGCAGTGTTATTTGCTGAAAATATCCCTCGAGCCCGGCTGGAAAGTGGCTTCCAGCTGTTCCCGGCTAGCCCTGGCTCGGGATACTTCCAAACTCGGTTGGTGGCAGCAGGCGGACCGGCCACCACCCCCCCGGTGGGTCAGAGCTGCACGAGAGATGTCGGTGAGGCTTGACGAAGGTAGGAAGCGAGGAGGCTACTTTGTGGCTAGATGGTTTTTATTGTCACCTGCCTTTCGCAGGGGAGCCACGCTTCTCTCTGAGCCTCTCTCGAGAGTGTCCCCGCCCGAGGCGTGGTTACAGCTTATATGGGGTTGGGAGAAGGGGGTGGACACAAGAGGGAAAGCCAATAAGGGAAATATGGATGTCACACAGACAGCGAACGGGAAACGAGGGGTGGGGGTTCCCCAGCCTGCTCCAATCTGGGACCGAGTCTCGCTGAACATTCTAGAAGGAGAGGAGAGGCTTCCCAGAGAGTGACAGGCTGTGGAGAACAAAGACAAGGGGAAACCAAATAAAGAGAAATACAGGGGGGAACTTAGGAGAAACCATTACAGAACAAATTAATATTAACAATAAATAAAAAGATAGAAAACACGCCGCTACAATTTGCCAACTTTCTTTTAAATTTTCAGGAGGAGATTGGATAACTGAATTTGATAACACATAAAAATCAACATCTTTGATTTGGCTAGACTCCTATAAATGCAATTGAATATTTGATGATTCTGTTGCTTAATAAGAGAAATTAGGATTTCACTATTATACTGCCAAGTAAGTTTCTGGAAAGCATAATGTTCAATTTGTGTCAGAATATTTATGGTGGAGGTTGTCTATTCCTGGAACAATAAAAGGTATTTCTAAAATGAGTTTATCACCCCCTCAGAAATAGACTCATTAAGGTTATGTATGAGAGTCACTCAGTGTCTTCCACTAAGCAACAGTAGGGGATGGTACCCAAATTAAGGAAGATAAAATCCGTACCAAAAAAAAAATTCAGATTTATTAATATAATGTCTATCTTTTCATACTAAGGCATTCATTTGTAGAGAATAAAATGCATTATTTCAGTTTGTCAATGAAGAATTAAACGAATGTTTTGTTCCAATGAAAAACTGCTCTTGAATTTCTTTCCGAAAAGTTAGTTTTGAAACAACTTGAAATTCAGTTTAAATGATTACAGGATACTTTGGTGTAAACTTTTGTTTTAGGAACTCTTTTTTTTGTGAGAATCACTTAGAAAAACTAGAAACAGGGATTTTAGCATAGCAGCTGCATGAAAATAATTTCCTGTTCATAGTGAATCTATAAATATTATTTTATGTATTTAAAAAGGACAAACTGAATTTATTATTTTCTACTGAAGGAATTATTCCCCTGGTAGAAAAAGATATTTAATCAGTCAAGAACACACCTTTACTGCAAAGAAACTTGGCAACGTTGTGTCTTGCATGGCACAAGAGCAAGCACTGCTAGCAGGCCAGCAGTGGGCGTCATTCCCCTGTGCTTTGCACACCTGAATTGCTGGGTCTAGAGCTGGGCTCCTCAGTATGAAAAACACAGGAGACTCTCTCTGAACATTAGGAAACACTTTTTCTCTGTGACAGTAATCAAGCACTAGCGTGAGTAACTCAGAGTGGTGGTGGAGTTTCCACTCCTAAAAATATTTGAAAGGCTTCTGGGTGTGGCTCTGGGGATGTGGCTGTATGTGCCTCTCCTTGAGCAGC